>VXBO01003718.1:5690-83343 GCA_013400135.1 Rhinoptilus africanus | reverse complement strand
CAACGACCGCCGCCTCCGGGAATGGCTCATCGGGTCTGTGGAGACGCGCCTTCCTGCAGGAAATTAAAACTTTTGCCGGTTTTCCTCCAGGGGTGTGAACGTTCCTCTGGTACCCTCCACTGTAAGCTTTGCTTGGCTTCTTTTTTTCCAGTTTCTTGCATAAAGGTGTCGTCTTCAGAAGCAGGAGTGAAGAGATGCCGTATTTTTTTTTTCTTCATGTAAACAACGCTGTCTGGAGCGTGTGCCTCTCCTCCCAAAGAGATGTAGGATATGGCATGGATTCAGTGTTCCAGGGAGCTGGTAGTAATTCAGGCAAAACCCACGTCTGCAGAAATGGAAGCGTACATCTATATGTTTTTACTCACGTGAGCAGTCTGATTGCGTGTGCATTTGTATGTCACTGTGCACGCCTTTGATTTAAGTTACAAATGAGGAGTGCAAATTACTAAAACTGCGTTGTGCCCATCATATTTCCAAGAGGATCTCGCCTTACAAAACCGCTCTCTGAATGAGGAGCGAAACTGGGAAGCCTGATGGTATTCCTGCGCCCCCAAAAAACATTTGAAATTCACAGCTGACGGTATTCTGCATAGCAGCCTTGTCCTCTCTGCCGTCCTGAACACCTTGGGGACTAATAAAATTTGACATAACAAGTTGCCCTGTGGTTTGGTTTCCACCGCGCCACATGAGGCCAAAACCTTAAAGCGCAGTTGCCCCACGCAAGATATTCCAGACCTGAAGAGCAGTCGACCTGCGGGCAGATCTGAAGTTATCTTTAAGTAACTGGATGTAAGATAAGAATTCCTCCCGGTTCAACAATAGCCTTCATTTCCACTCACCACTGACAGCACCTGAAATTTATAGTCTACCAGAAAAAAGATACGCTGGAGAAAACACAAGTTACTCTATAAACAGTTCTCTCCTAAGACCGAGAGCCCTCGGACGATGAGTAAAAGTGAATAATGACTCTTCCTCTGGAGGGCTGTGGAAAGCTGGCTGGCAACAGCATGGGGGAAATCACATGCGTTTTGGGCCCCTGAGGTGATAGCGGTCATATCCTAATACCTCCTCACGCAGCCTGACTAAAGCAGAGAGCGGGTGCTCTTCGTCTCGACCACTGAATGCCTTTCACCATGCAGGATCCATTTTTTTCGCTAGCAGAGGAGGATGTGCAACACAGCTAGACTTATATTGGCCCAGATCCGTAAATTAGGTATTTGGGTAGGATTTAGGTGCATAAATCCTGCCTAATCCCAGCATGTGCTTTGCCAGATGCCCTCCTTAGGCGACTAAATTTTACCGGTACCTTGCCTTGCAGCTTTCTGTCTGCTTTGCAAGTGTTTAGAGTTGCTGCCATCTTGCTAAAACCAAGAGCGCGGTACCTGAAATGTGTC
Source organism: Rhinoptilus africanus (assembly GCA_013400135.1). Lineage (NCBI taxonomy): Eukaryota > Metazoa > Chordata > Aves > Charadriiformes > Glareolidae > Rhinoptilus > Rhinoptilus africanus. Next base: position 81,949 of record VXBO01003718.1, on the reverse strand, counting down.
AGAGCCCGTCTGAATTCTCAAGTAAGACTTTCCTCCAAGTGCCACGAAGGCCAGATAAATTGGCCACATTCGGGCCGCACCTTGGAGTTAGAGGATTAGTTTCTGTGTAACTCGCAGCAAACAGGCTGGTGGCAGGGGAACGCCAGGAACACTACAGAAAACCTCTCCAGCCTGAAGAATGAAGGGCATTTAAAACCCTGTCATTCGCTTCCCAAGAAAGTGCTTTTGCTCCAAGCTATAAGCTGGGCTGGAGCTGAGGCTGTTCTATGAGTGTACTGAAGGTGCTCCTCCTCCCCCTTTGAAGTCACTTTACTTTGCAAAGATAATTATTGGTGGTGACATGACTTGCTGATCTCATGAATAGGAAGCTCATCCAGGGGGTGATGGAAGATCTTGGTTCTACTCCATTGTTCAGGGTCTTCTATGGATTTTACCTTAAGCAGTCATCAAATAAAATTCGGTGTTAGTTACGGAGCACATGGAAAGCACATTATGACTGTATTTACGGGAACTAATCCTGCAAGATGCCGTGCACCATGAACTCGCGGTGATTTCTGGGAGCCCAGAGTTCTACCATTTTGTGGAAGGGAGCTCATGGGCTGCAATCAGTGTGAGGGGAAACCACACCTGCACCACTCGCGCAGGCCGGTGCCCGCAGTTCTTTTCTTTCTGAAGGCTGCTATTGATTCCACAGTTAAAACTTTTGCTTCCAAGTTAGTCTAAAAGTTTGATAAAAACAAATCGCACATCGAGTTTTCACAAAGTTCAATAAGAGTACATCTTCTCTACAGTCAGATAAGTGCTTGAGTGCTTTTAAAAGAGGGACTCGAGAATATTTTTTTTTAAAAAAAAAAAGCCATACCACCAAGGGGAGCAAAAATATCTTTTAAAAGCAGTTTCTAGCACCGTAACAACTTCATGCGTAATTTAAGATACTACGTATTGTACCTGTCACATCATTCTTTTTTGCTGTAAAAATGAGCTAATAATTCCAAATGTGAAATTGGTCAGTCTGATTTTTGAGACTCAGAGAAATCCGCCAGGATGCTCCCATCTGGCCAATGCTTTTTTCCCGGGAAGAGTTGAAGACGAACTCTTGGAGTGGTGACCACCACGGACACAACCGTTCTCTGTTTTCTGTGTGTATGGCCTCATCTGTGTGCTGCTCCCGTCGCCGGTGGGAAGTGGATGGAGGATGTGGAGCAAGTTGTTAATCTGTGTGTGAGGCAGAGCCACCCATCACCAGGAGCTTGGGATAAAGTGAAAACCCAGCTCCACTGGGCTTTTTCCCGGGGTTCTCCATTCTGACCCCACCTTTTTTCCTTCCTCTTTCACCTCCCCGTGACAGTAGCTCTCCAAGCAACTCCCTCAGGGTCAGGGAGTACTAAGGGAGCAGTAAGTTTATTGATGTTTTAACAAAAATAAATTTGGCTCAACAATGTATTCATAATCAAAATATTTAAAATTCCTGAGGCAAAAGAACCCTGCCCACAAAACAATGAATCCCTTTAATCGAGATTAATTAAAAGCCAGCATTGGGAGAACATTCATTGAATAAGACTCGGAGAAATCCACCCACACCTCTCCCAACAGGTATGAGGTGACAATGAACATGTGATGAGCAAAGAAAAAAGGGACTACATCTAAGCAGAGCACCCGACAAAGCCAATAGCCTCTGATGCGGGGAGTGGACTGAGTCCTGACACTCCACCTAAAACCTCCTCACAGGATTGTCTTCGTCAGGGTTGATTGCGTGTGTTTTCTGCCAATATGAATCAAATTGCATGATGTTATTTCAGGGAGTCTGTGACTTTACATTTTTTATGCTATTTAACCAGCAAGACAATGTAACCCTCGGCATGGCAAGGAAAGACCGTTGCTGGGGGTGCAGTTTTACGTTAGACAGTCTCACGAGGGAGCTGCTTCTGAAGGATGCGTTCCTTTTTTCGCCCCATCCCTAAATGTGAGGTTTTGTTGCCCCTGCAACAATATTACAGCCCACAGTGAGCTGATCTCGTAGAAGATGAATCACAAATCTCCTCAAATAATTCATTTCCCATCAGATCGGTAAGCTGATCCGACTCGTCCTGAGGTCACTCGGTAACTAGATCCGGCACATGGGGTGGGAAGAGAAGAACCGCTCCTTTTAGGCCACATTCCTCAATGTCAGAGGAAGGGGAAAAATCAACAACTACACTGATTGACCCTCTCTGGAGTCAGGGTATCTGTGTGTAGATGAAAGACAATTAGCCTGGGTCAGAGGAAATAAGAAAGAGGAAAAAAATCTGTCTACCACAGCCGCTGCAGACAGCACTGTTGGTAGAATGGAGCTTCTCTTTTGCTCTAATTAAAGAGCCTGATAACAGTTCAGGGCTCCTGCCCGGTAGCTCTGAAGGCTTCGATTTTTTTCTAGGGGTCGTTGGTACAAGTGGCACAGTGGTCCTCTTCTGGGTTAGCGTCAAGCATCAGTCTGACTGCACAAGCATTGGGTCATTAGCCCCCCTGCCATCAGCAGGAGATAGCCTAGCAGACTGTTTTCACAGGCTGCGAGATACAGAACTAAAGCCTGCACTTACTCAGGCAGTGGAAACAGTGTTTATTTTACAATTTAATAAGCTTTGCAATCTGTGCTTGACAGAAAAAGCAGTTTTGCTTATCTAAAAACTTTTTTTTTTTTTTTAAATCTGAAATTAACAATTTCCAGGTGTAGCTATGTTTTCTGAAAATTTTGTTACCTTTGGGACGGTGAATCCTTATATGAGGCCAATTGCTTTTAAAGATCCGGTCAGACCAATACAAAACAAACTGCAAAGCCAGGGAGTGAGATTGCTTTTCCCTGGCAGGCAACGTCAGGGAAGCAAAAGGGCTTATTACTCTCCAAATCAGCATCATCTTCCCAGAATCGTATTGACCATTCAGTGCAATTCTGAACAGAGAACACTCTTTGTAACAAGTCTCTTTTCAGAAACTTTTTTACGTTCCTGTCGTAGAATCCTTGAGGATCATCTTGTTCCAACACCCATGTCCGTGTCAGGTATACCACGATGAGATCCTCTCCCAGTCTTCCAGCCTGAAATGGTGGATACCATAATGGGGACCTTCAGGTCTCTTTTACTGATAGTATAATATCCAATATCTGAAAAAAGACTGAGGCCTCAAGATCAAGAGCTGCTTTGCTGGAACCTTCTTTTCTTCCTTTTCACACCGTTTCACAGCCGTCTTGTTTAGGAAGCCCTCAAGCCCACCATAAAAATGGTTGCCTGTGGCTTTTCACACGATAGTCAAATTTTTAAATCACATTTATTACCAGGATTAGTTTAAATTACGAAAGGAGGAATTTGTGAGGAAAATATAGTGATCTTAATATCCCACTTATTCTCCCACCAGCAGTTGTTAGCCGCGGCTGGCTGAAGCCAGGAAATTTCATCTTTCAAATAACCCTCTCATTTGAATCGTGCAGAAGAAAATCATGTACAGTGCAACACAAAAAAAGTCTCTGTCTCTCAACTAGCTCTTCTGTTTCACAGATCTCTTCAGTATCTGGTAGACTTCAGCATCTGCTTTTCTTCACACAGCTCTCTTCATTGCTGCTGTCCAACTCCTCAAAAACCTGCTCTCTTTCAAATTCTAGGAGATGCAGAAGCTTTCTCTGTTCTGGAAGAAGATGACCTGTGTTTCTCCTAAGAATTGTCTTTGTTCAGTAATTGTTTGAACAAATGAGGAGAAACTTCATGTGGAATATCTGGGAGGACTTCACCCGTGTTGTTTTGCGTTATGTAAAATGCAGAGAGCTCTATGGCTGCAAGGGCTTTCACTTCTGTAATCTTTTCTCATGTGCATTCCTCTCCTCTTCCCTTCTCTTCCTTTTTTTTTTTCCCACCTTAATGGGGCTAGTGAGGATTTGCACTATTTTTCTATTTAATGCTACCAACTATGTAATGAACTTTAGGCTATGCCCATTAAACTTCCAGCAGCTGCTAGTCTGGTTTCAGAATAAGGCAAAATAATAGTGTGTTTCACCCTTGAGATTTTTGTAGGCACCCTTGTTGCAATCTTGATGACATTTTTCAGAAAACCATGATGTTGTGGATACCTTGGCCATGAAGTGCTTTAAGTGATACTATTTTTGCAAGGCATTTAACATCATAATCCAATCATGATCCATTTTCTGTAATTACCACAGTTGGTATAATACGCATGTTAGTCTTTATGGACTAGACATAAGATTACCAGTGTAGCGGTGATATTCTTTGTGTTACAGCAGAATAACAAGATAAGTAATCTATTTTTAGTCTGTAATTTTCCCAGCATCATAGGCAAATCCAGGCCACCTCTTAACTTGTTGATCTAAAGTTTCCTTGAGTATATTTAGATACGAGCTAGTATCTGTTCCGCCACTTGTTATGCTGTTAATAGCACTCACCTTTTGTCATCCCAGCACTTTCTTTCTGGCCTGGCCTGTTCATTAGAAATTCTGTTCTTATTTTGCTATATTTTCATGTACTTCAGCTTTCCTATGCACATCTTTTTTATTTTATCTTCATGAACTCCTGTTCTTCCATAGTTCCAGCTCTCCCAATGGGAGGAAAGATAGCGTTTTGTTCTTTCACATTTGTTTCCTTTACATCTGATTTATATTTTGCTCACAGTAGGAATATTTTGTTCACTACATGACATGGGTTTTACCTACTTGTGCTGGATAGGTATATAACTGAAAAAAGTGTTATTGAAACTTTACTTGCAAAACTATGTCCAACTCATATTCATTGTATTTCAGATACTGGGACTGGATTTTTCTGACAAAATGAAGGTGTCTCCCAAGGCCAGTTTTTACAGCAGCAGTGGGCTAGTAGATATGGTCAATGTAGTCATTATAGTCAACATAGTCTGTGGTGCATTTCTTCTTATTCTGATGTGGGTACCTATACTCATCCGCGCAGTTGAATCACATCTTGAACTGTTCCAACTACATTGACTAGCGCTCCGTTAACAACAATGGGATTCTTCTCTGGGCAGAAGTAGAGACCTATATTGCAAACTGTTGTATTGAGAGGAGACAAATCCCATCTGAAACATCATTAGAACAATTACCACAAAGAACCCCCCCTATAGAATATTTCTTTTAAAGACACTTGTAGTTACAGATAGGAAGCTTTTGCAAAATGTTTTTGCTTCTTACAGATATAGCTGTGCATTTTCTGCAATCAGCTTCTTCCATTATTTCTTGAAAATTCACTCTGAGTGACAGTATATTTTAGACTTCACCTCTGAATCTTCATATTTGTTCTGCTTCTTCATTTTGTGATGTGGCTCTGAAGCATCAAATGGCTTCCCTTTCAAAATATGTAATCAAATCTAGGTCTGTTCTGCAGTCAAGTTAATTCTCACAGTCTCTACTAAGCTAAAACTGTGTTCTTCTAGAAGGCTTTTTCTGTGTTTTGGGTCTCTTGATCCCTATAATATTCTGATCTCAGATCTGATTTTCCAAATTACATGGTTGGCAGTCCTTTCAAACACTATAAGGATCTTTGAAATTTTCCTTTTTGATTTCAGTTATACAACTACTGTGTCTCAAATATTTCAGTCTTTCCAAGAGCGCAATATTTTCTCAAATCTCTATAGCCCAAGATTTCTCATTTGCAATCTGGTGCTTCTGGTCTTGCAGTACTCAGAAAGAGAGTTGCCTTAATTCATCTTCCTTTTCATCAGTCCTATATGCTTTTTAAAGAAAAATTGTGTTATTTGCTTGAATCTCTCCAACCGTATCCTCCATTTCTGGAGAATTTAATCTGCTTTGAACTTTTTTACTTTCTGCTCCTTAATCTTCTCCACTTACCACTTCTTCTAGTCCTTTATTTCTCTGTGCCATCTTTTGTTTTTACTTCTGCTAGCGCTCACATGTAAGGCTTTTAAGTTGCATTAAAGAAAACGCTAGATTCGTGATAAAAAAGGCATCTTTAATTAAAAAGAAGATAACATGGATAGAGGGGAAGGAAATTGTGAAGGAGAAATTAAAAATGCTCTGGTAAGTCAGTCGTTGGCACCACGTATCGCTGACAACAGTTCCTGTATTGGAGAATGTTCCATACTCTCAGGCAATGGGTCACTGGGTTACAACCAGGCACCCCCTGTCTCGCTAGTTCTTGCGTAGTCTCGGTTGCTAGTCTGTAGGTTAGGTTTTATGCTGACATAGTTCTGTCAAACCCTGCCTATTCTCATATACTATCGTCGTCCGCATATTTTCAACCTTTTTTTGATTTGTGGAGCCTTCTTTTCCAGGGGAGGCAGCAGCCCTGTGTGGCAGGGTTGTATTCACTGAAAACAGGGTTATCTTTCATTGAACACTTAGTAGTTCATGGATCACACACAGTCTGTAGCTCCCTGGTTAAATGTTGCCATTAATACATCTCCCTTTTTTCCTCAGTTATTTCCATTTGTCCCAGCTTGTACCAAAGGTTAACCAGCTTGATTTGTAGCATTTTCCTTTTATTCTTATACTTTCAGTTTTCTGAAATTAAATTTCCTTTATTGAGCGATATTCATCTCAGGTTTTTTCTACAGATTTTTGCATATTTAAAATGTCTTGTTTGAAGCATTTATTCACTTAGAGTTAGCATCCCTGCAGTTCCTGTAGGTGGTGGTGGGGGTGTGTGTCCCACCCCTCCTTCTTCCCCCCTATTATTTGGCATTAAATACCGGAAAGCTTCTGGGTTTTTTTCGACTTAAGGATTGCTGTTGTCTCCTGTGTCAAGTTCCCTAAACTTTATAATTCAGTTACCTCACTGGTCAATTTCCTTACCATCAGAAGAATCTTACCAAAAAATAGCACTGTATTCTATGTCCAGTATTTTAAATACTGCTTTTCACCAGCACATCAATTTTCTTTCCCTCTATTTGCTTTCTGCCTCACTGCTCTGCTGCTCCCACTAGCTTTACTTTCTCATTTTTCCTCCCTTTCTCAGCTTCCTTTTTCTACCTCGGACATGGCTGATGCCCAATCTGCCTGGAACCCTACTCCCTCCTCATCATCTTTGCCTCTCCCAGTATTCCCCTTTAACTCCACCTCTCTCTCCCTCCATTTACACTCCTGCTTCTTCTAGAGAGGACCAGCACAGTGCAGAAGCAAGTAAAACCTGTGACAGAACCACCTCTCCTCTGCTCTTCCTTTTCCCTGAAGGCTGCATCTCCTCTCCGACACTGGTTATGCACCTGCCCTCTTTTGTGATAATTTCCGCAAAATTCTGCACCTCCAGCTGGTCCCCAGAGGAGCCTGATGGGTGCTGTGAATAATGAGGCTTCCCTCCCTCCAGTCTGTTCTGTCTATCACTTCTTTTTTCTACCTCCCCACTTGTTTTCTATGTTTAATGTCCACGTGACACCGTTCTTCTCTCACTCCTGTACTAAGACTTCCATTACAACCGGCTTCTGGCTTTCCATGTTGCTTTTTCTGTAGCTGATGATTTCATTTTCTACACCGAGATCTGTGGTCCTCTCTAAGTCTAGATCACCTGCTTTATTTCTCCAGATTAGCACTCTGTTTGTTTTGCTTTCCTCATGCCACTTAAGCACGCTCTTTTTCCTTCCATCAACCGAGGTACTGAGAGCTTTAAACTCTACTGTAACTTTTTTAATATTTCAGGTTTTAAAGAGGGCAAGAAGGTATATGTCAGACTTGCAAACTGAAGAGATTAGCTTCTTGAAGCTTTGCTACTCTGCATTATTATTACTAAAACATCGTGAGAAAAAAAAATGATACTATTCTCAAATCAGGAAGAACACAAGAAAATCTCCGTGAGATCAGGCTACTGGGAAAAGCTTGAAAGAAAGACAAGAGAACTCTTGGGAAACTGAAAGAAATTAAGTCATCCCAAATCTTAGGAAAAGACAGAAAAAGAAAATCAGGATTCCTGAGTCAGGGCAGGGGGAAGGGCGTTTAAATAGATGCTGTAACAAAGACAGCTGAAGAGGGAATTGCAAAAGCGCAGAAAAATGAAGCAACCCTGCTCAATAGAAAAGAGGAGTAAGCAGCAGTATGCCAGAGGGCCTGGAGACTCTTGGTGTTTCACAGCAAGCTGCGACAGTGGAGCTCCCCGTCACGTGGCCACCGCGCTAGAGAAGTTGTGCAAACCCTGGTGGGTGTGTTAGACTGTATTCAAAGAAGCCACAGGAGTGTCAGAAAAATGTCCTGATGTTTGTGATGGGAGATGGGACAACACAGCTGTTATCATCTATGTGTCCTTTTAGTAATATTGAAAGGAAAGGAGAAAGTTTGCAGGGGAAAGGACGTCCTTCTTGATTCCTGCTTGATGATAGGCAGGTTTTGTTTCTAGCACCACTTACAAAGATCACCTGTTGCAACAAAAAACAAGCAGAGAAAGAATATGTTTTTTCAACACGAGTTGTTCAGTGCTGTTTACATGATCATGAAAGAAATGTTTTACCAGTTCAGCCATCCCAGGGAACAATTGCTGAAATTTTGTTGACCACTAGTAAAAAGATCATGTAAAACAGCAGCACTGTTTATGCCACCAGCAGAATATACAACAAAATATGAGAAAAGTGAAAAAGCCAGATTTCTAGTATAATAATATTAGTGCCATAGAAATGCTTACACCAGAACACCTTCATTAAAGAGAAGGATAACAATAAACTGCGGAAGAGGCCATGGTTGGCTGCATCCAACACAGGTGACAAAAGGAGGAAAGGCAGCAGTATGTAACTACATTGCAGTCGCATGCAAATAGCTAAAAATACTGGAAACCACCCAAAGAGAAGATGCTTCCATATTCCCACGGCAGATATCATAGTGGGATACACAACACCGTATTACAAAAAAGATACATCTAAATGGATGAGAATTCAAATTGATTCTTTAATGGTTGTGCAAGGAACAATTGTGCCAAAAGAGTACAAGTGTTTCGGCCATATACCTGAAAAGATTATAGGTCGTATGTTCGTGCAGTAAAGCTGTGTTAAATGTTGATTGACAGTTCCTAGGGAATCACTAGAACCACAATACAGGAGAAGGAATGTAAGTTGAACAAAGATAAGATTGGTTTTGGAGCAGTTGTCGCTGGGAAAAAACCCAAACCCCCAAGCCTGTTGAGTTGCAGGCTTGAAAGAGACCTGATTCAATTCTGGGCATGTGCAGTGTTGCTGTCCTGCATATATATACATAAATATATATATACACAAATATATATATACACACACACACATATATATATAAGGATATATGCACACATATATATATATCCTTTTATATATATATAAGGTGTTCATGGCCAGTTCCTAAGGAAACTAGAGAAAGGAAATAAAATGTTCCAAGAAAAATAAGAGAAATTATCAGTTGCTTTCACTGTGATTGCCAGGACTGAAAGAGTTAGCTGTAGAAGGAAAGCTTGGTTACACTGGCGATAGAGAGGAATCTATAAATAAATGCATTTCACAGGTCTTCACAAGATTAGAAGAAAGGAATAAAATAAGATTGAGATAATATGCCACTTCCTTGGGTGTCATAGTTCTTTATTGCTTTTCAGTATCAAGGCACTATAGTTATTTCCAAGACAGGAAGTATTGGATAAGTGCTTTTTAAGTAAAAACCCAATTACTTCCATAGGCTTCACAGAACTTAATCCAAGTATGGTTTTGGAATGATACTTGCTTCATCCATCACGTGAGATATTTGTTAGGATAACCAAAGCCAAAATACTATTAGAAATAAGTGGCACAAGAATTTTTTGGCAAATGATTTCTTGTGGAAGGGCCAATGCTAACTAGAGCCCCTGTGTTTACAGTCGCATCCCTTAAACGTTTCTTCAGTGCAGTTCAGTTTCTGTTAGAAAGAATCAGCTTTGTGGAGACCAGATTACTAGCATAACGTCTGACTGGTAAGGCTGACAGAGACACAGTGCTCAAGAAAGTGTATACCATAGGTAGGTCTAACAAGACAACCTCGCCTTGCATAGAAGAAAACATAAAACTCTAGAAAATCAGAAGAGGAAATGAGAAGTGCTTCGAGCCTTAGCATACATAACTTTCAATCGGGATCCTAAGAATTACTTTTAATTTTTTAAAAATATGTTTTAGTAGATTCTGTAGGTATCAAAATCTGTAGGGAATCTCGAGTGAAGGTAATGCATAGAATCTAATTTGCTCACCGAAAAGGTCCATTCACTGTGTGCTTCAGCAACTGTAGAAAACAGCGTGTCTTTGTAACATTTAACAGCTGTGTTTAAGAAGTAGGAACAAATGAAGAGGAAAACCAGAAGCCTGTCACGTATTTCAAGCATTGCAAACATACAAACAAACCCAACCCAGCATTATGTCCCAGTGGGAATGAGAGTCTTAGTAATGACACAGACATTTGAAGAGCTTAGTGAGTATTTGGTATGGTTTGTTTCTGTTGTAAAAGTGCCTCTTTAAGCCTTTAGTGGCACGGTTGAATCCAAAATCGTTAAACGAATTTTTGCCCGGAATACAAATGCTGTTACTGCAACTTGGCAACTTTCTTTTCGAACGGAGCACTTCCCAGAGAGCGCAGTCTTAGGGACGCATGTTTTGTCAGGAGCTCCAGTTACGCAATAGTACAACAGGAAAGAGCTTAGAATCAAGGGGAAAAAAAACAACAAACAAAACCCCAGGCCCTTGCTGACCTTACAACAACAGCAATTTCAGCATCAGCCAGCTGACTGGAACCAGTTAGAGAGGCACGGTTAAAAAGCCTGCTGGAAACTTGTGCAAAGCTGGGTGGAGTTGAAAGAACAAGCCTCTGCCAGATTCACTCTCGTCTTGGCAATGACCTCCCTATCACTGACAAAGTGCTTCTGAAAGAATAGCGTATTTTTACAATTTCACTGCTTTGAAAAAAAGTGCTTTATGATATCCGCAGGGGATGCTGATATAAACAAATGTAGGACAAAGATACAGCAGTCAGGTGGATGGCCTTGACCACACAGACAGACTCATACTCTATCACGCAACTGTAAAATATATAACCTAAAGAGAAAAAAACAACCTCTTTTCCCACCCTGCAGAGTCACTTAATGGATTTCAGCAGCAAGTAGGCCACAAAGCTGTTTTTCTGGAATGGAAATGTTGTAGTTATTTCCTTCTCTAAATATACAGAGCAGGCAATAATGCTTAGAGAATCTCATCCATAAAAAAAAATAGGAATCAATATTGCAATACATGATACTCGTGAAGTCCTGATTTGGCTAAAAGCCCTTAATTTCCAGTATAGCCCTTCATGGCATTCGTGCTGCTGGCAGGAAGCTGCCCAGTAGTGATTTATCAGCAAGGAAAATAGGCATCTGTAGCTGGGCTCCTATATCCATACTTAGTTACCAAAATAAATTGCCTGATTTTCAAGCTTACCAAGAACCAGGAGCTCCCAGGAGCACACGTGTGATAGAGAAGGAACAATTACACAGCAGATCAAAGCTAAAGCAGACTAACCACAGTCCGCTAAATTACAGAGGAAACCAAGCCTGTAGTGCCAACTGGAACATATTTTATTTCTTTTTGCTTTCCAGGTCTCCAGTCTGTGACCCACCGAGAAAGCTGCTGATTGCAGAATCGTCTGTTGGTGACTAAATTAGACAAACTGGAGACCAATTCAGGGAGATTTCACCTGACACTTTAGGACAGGTTTCTAAAGCTGTGCCGGATCACTTACATGTCCAAATGTCTTCTAATCCAGGATAATATAATGCCTTTCAAATCGCTGTTTCCAGATGTCTAACACAGAATAGTTTAAGAGTCGTTAAACTCATTTAGATCAGCTTTCTGTGGAAGGGAGCATAACATTTTGATATTCATGCATCATCTGCAATGTTTCGTGCTTGATGCAAGCATAAAATTGAGGTCTGTCTTCAGAAAGTGTCTGATATTGTCAGAGCTCCATGTTACTTTTTATAGCTCCAAGTGGCCAGAAGTGAAATCAGACTACCTTGGGCAGATACTATTGACCCTACTTGCTGTCACTCAGGCAGAAGAAAATGGCCCCAAACTACCTCAATAAATCAGGATATTACAAGTAATTTATTCACAAATAAAGCTTCAGGCTCCTGTGACTACAAACATTTCAAGTTTCAAGATATAAATGAGAAAAAAAAGTGGTAATAAATTCAGGCCTGTTTGCTGCAAGAGAAGTTTTTTGGCTTGGTTCAAAGAAATCCAGTTGGAAATGACTGAGTGAACACCCAGAAGACAAAACCCAAATGTTCCATCTTCATCACACGCCACCAGTTACATAAATGGACCCAGACTATAACCATAATAAGGTCAGTGATGGCCCAGTCTCATTAGAAGCTATGGATGCTACTAGAATAAAAATAATCTCGGTAATATTTACCACACTAGAACCAAAAGGCAGTTTAACCTCAGAATAATAAACCTGGTGGTCTCTGTTTATACTGACATATTAAAAAAAAAAATACTGTTGCCTGTTTCAGCTACATCTGATCCAACATTGCTTTAAAGTAGAGTTAGAAGTACATGCGTAGCATTTTAAAGCAAACTGCGTGCTAGTCAAATAGAGTCATGGAAGGTCATTCATAAGAACATTACATAGTAAATCTGTTTCGGTAGAAGAGCAAAGAAATTTCTCCTCATTATATCCCATTTTTGCTATGTATTAAGCTTAGCTCTCCTCTTCCACTATAATTTTTCATCTTGACACAAGCGTGACGGATTTTAGGAAGACAAGAAGTTAAAATGCTCAGTCTCAAATGGGCCTACACTAACTTGGAGCATACAGGTTAAATGCTATTCAACGCATATTACGGGAAAGTGGATTAGACCTGTAGGTCTTGTAATACCGACTGTATCTGGCATGACTCGACTCTATTTTTGGTTTAAATTAGTGGTGGAGGAACATGCAAGGTTCTTCAGTGAGAGATTTGCTGTTGATGAAGAATGACCTAGAATTTTTACATGTAAATCTAGTTCTTTATTACCATAAGCTTATGATTTTTTTTGGTGGTTCTCTTTACATTTTCATATCTGTATGCAGGGCTCAGGCATAGTCTCCTACGTCTGCTCTCCCGTTCCTTGCACGCTGGTGACACTGTTAAGGTTCTCAGCTCTTGCAAAAACATGACTCATATGGAAAAAAGTTTCCTTTTGGGAAGCTCCACTTCGTTAGATCTTGTATGAGCCAGCCTCTTCTGACCATTCCAGCTTAAATATTAGGACACCTTTGTTCAAAGACTTTGGCTCTCTAATTCTCTGCCAACTCCTTCTCATGAAGGAAACTAGCCTCATAGTTTCTCTAGAAAGCCTCAGCCACGGTCTTCTGCTTCTCTAATTCCTAGACTCACAATTTTTATTTCATTTAGAGACTCTGCTGCCAGTCTTTCATTAGCTTCTTCAGAACGCAGACAGTGTTCTAAAAGCTCATCATTATCCAAGTCCTTGTCCAAGTCCTTGTCCGTGTCCCCATGGACTGAGCGGATCCGTCTGAGCCCCATCTGAAGACCCTTCTCGTTGCCCTGAGCTTATCACATTTGTAATGCCCGTTCTCATATTGTCCACCCACTAAAAAAAACATCTGTGTTCAAATCCTACACCAAGGGTCTGTGTTTTACTAACACTCCGGTGCTTATCTGAATACTCAAGTTAAGAATGTTAGCATTTGCACAACACAGATTTCACCATGAAACTTGTAGGCTGCCCCTGAAAATCCTCAAATCCATTCTGCATATTTTTTCTCTTTAGAAATCTATGCTGCACGTGCAAACCAAATATTCTAACATACTTGGAAAAATACACAATGAAACAACCCGTTCGAGTCTAAAACCTGATCCTGGAATTACAACTTGTTAAATTTTAATGAGTTTTAAGCATCCTGAAAAAATAGGAATCATGAGTTTATTTTGCTATTTGTGCAGCCCCAGTATTTCTTGTCCAAATATCTGTGAGCAAGAGTTGACTATTCTTTAAAATAATCACACATCCTAAGGTTTTTATTTTCCCCCCCCCCCAATTCTTGTTCGGTAGCACCATTTTCTGATTTTGCTAGATTCAAATTCTTTCTCTAATCTTGTGACATTCAGTGTTAGCACAAAGAAAAAGAAAAAAAAAAGAGTGACCTTATGCATATTCTTCAGTGGTTCCACAATTGAAACACTTAAGCTAATTCCCACAAATTAGTTGCAAAGCATTTATATTGATTTTAATATTAACCTAGAGATGCCCAAATAAAAATGGCAGGACTTAGTGAGGAATAGTTTAAGAGATGACAATTTAAAAAAAAAAACAACACCACTACCACTAAACCCACAGAAACAAACAGACAAAAACCCCAGCAACCTTACAGGATAATATTTTGATGTAGTAAGACAGGAGAGAGAGATGGGTCGGGGTCAGATCTCCCATTTCCCGTGCACATAACTCATAATGATATTTGCTTCTTAGCCATGTTGCTTTAAAGATATACCCTGTAGCATATCAACAACAAGTGCACTTGAAGAAATAAGAATCAGTTAAGAAATGATTCATGAGCATGAGAAGGGCTGCATTTCTAACAAATATTCAGCCATCTCTGCACGTCTTCTGTGCTCACCTCCTGCTTACCAAGTAGCTTCTGTTTGGGAGTTTGAAGTATTCCCTGTGGAAATGGAAGTGTTAGTCCAGCCGCCAACCACACCGTTTTATTTTTAAATATTTGCACCAGGTGACTAAGGCTTTTCTTTCCAAGTTAAACAAAATGTTTTCCTACACGATGACTACCCTGTATTTTTGTTTCCTGCTTTAAAGCTTCGTGGAGACAGCAAATTCTTATTTTACTGTGAAACATAGCAGGTGGAGTCACTTACAGGCGTATGATGTAGTGTCAACCTCGCTTTCCTACCTCTCGGTGGAAGTATAAGGGTTTCTCAGCACTGGAATTTTAAAGCAAGATAACCACTGTGACATATTTATCTCCCTGTGTAAGATACAGCAGTGGAGAATAAACTTGAAGTGCAAATTAATTTCTTACTCATCAGCAAGTACGTAGAGCCTCTAGACCTTGTCATAGGCAGTTGCTGAACACGTTGGGCAGCGGAGCCACGGTAACTCGTACACCCATCCTGAGGGATTCTTGCCTCCCCGAGCGTTTCCACGATGTCGTCAGTGTTAGAGCTGAAGAGGAGGTGTCAGAAAAAAGATTTGAATTTTTTTGTAGCAAAACCAGTGAGGGTAGGCAAGTCATAGACGGGGGTAGGAAGCGTGGTTGTGACTTGCTGAGAAGATCAGATCCTTGGAGTGTATTAAGCCTATGATACAGTAACACTCTATTTCAACGGCAGAAAGCACCCTCAAGTTATAATCTAATTAGAGACATTAAGATTCATTTGCATGTTATGGGACGCATTTTAGGGACAAGCTTCTTTGATCTTTAGAAAACAGGCCGATAAATGGTTGTCCTCTACTGTATCTAAATCAGGTAACTCAAAGTTAATATGAACTGAGTTTCAGTATGCTAGAATTTACATAGAGATGATTAGCATTTCAAAAGGAACAGAGTAAACATTAAATGCAGGCATGTTATGTGTTTATGACTGGCAGGAGGGTTGGTTTATTGCTGTCCTAGGAGATGAGTCCTAGGTGACTTCATAATCTTTCAAATAGAGTAGACAATATTCAGTTGGATTCAAGTACCCCCAAAATGAGTTATAAAAAACACTACATGCTGGATATAAGTACTCGAGAGAGGGGGAGAAGGAGAGAGGTTTTATTCTCTAATGGAGACTATTTTCCTGAAATACGATCATGGATTTTTATTCAACTCTTTCCCTGGGTTAATATAATCAGGTAATTCTTCTAATCTGTATTCAGGACATTTGAACCAGTAATAATTTAGGAATGAGAAAAAATATTCAGGTCTCTCTCCACCTTTGCAGAGTCTGGAAATTGACTGCAGTCTGTGGGCCCAAACGCTTCATGTTTTATCTGGGAACAAGTTACAATCAATCCTCTGGTTTAGTGCACATGTTTATGTGAGTGAGATTATTAAAGATCATATATAACAGGGCAGCCTGTTTGCGACTCTCTGTGAAGCACCAGTAAAAATAAGAGGGGTGTATGGGATGCAGCTCTCTTCTCCACAGCTGCATTTAAGAGGAGGGAAATTTCCCTTTTTCTATTTATCTTGCTGAACAGTTTCCACACTAAGCTCTGCCTCTGTCTTGGCCAGTACACTTAATATTCCTTTTTTTCTGTCTCTATACACCTCTCTTTTCCTTCTGTACACCATCAGCAGTCTGGGGTCCTCACTCTTGACATCCTAAGTTATTTTCCTATTTTTCATTTATTTTACAACTCTGCTGTCTGTCTGCTTCTGATGCCATTAGCTGTCACTGCATCTACAGCACGCATTACAGGCTTTTCCTATACGAGCTGGTTGCTGCACTACCATAGAAACTGCGCTGTGCTGGAGATACGAGTGTGCTGGGGTAAATATGGGCTCGCACATATATAGAAAACCCGCCCTTAGCTGTCATTCATTGCTGCTCGCGTTTTGTGCTTGCCTTCAGAGAGCAGGGTGAGGCAGTGCAGAATGATACCAGCGTCTTTTCTCACGCGTGTTTGCTTTCTCCAAATAAGATTTAATAGATTCCTGTGTATCGAGAAAGGCTCTGTATATAAGCACGTAATAACGATGGGCACACAGAGAAAGGAAAGATTATAGTAGAAAATATAACGAAAGTGAAACCCATTCATAGAATTATTTTTATAGTACTGTACTATCTATTCAGCATCTAAAGCCCAATGTCACTTATAATTGCTTTGTAAGATTATTAATGTTGAGAAAGTGTTTCCCTTTGACATTCCATTGTGGCCGTCACTACTGGGTTTAGTTTCGTAAGTGGGCAACAAGTCCTTTGAGCTTCCCA
Organism: Rhinoptilus africanus; assembly: GCA_013400135.1. Lineage (NCBI taxonomy): Eukaryota > Metazoa > Chordata > Aves > Charadriiformes > Glareolidae > Rhinoptilus > Rhinoptilus africanus. Next base: position 65,069 of record VXBO01003718.1, on the reverse strand, counting down.
AGATTTTCCGAATTCCCACTGCTATTAATAGCTATGGACAAATTATATGGGTCATAACAAGTGAAAGGCCAACTTTCTAGATCGTGAAGAAGTGAAAACCAGGTCACTGCTAAGCTTATTTTTTTCCTGAGAAGCCATAGATTTAGATTGTGATGTATGGCTTGAGAAAGTGTTTAGTTGTATCTTATCTCAACTTGTACTGGTAAACACAATAATAATTAATAACAATACTATATGAGTATTGCAATTATTAACTGCTTTGAGAGCCTCAAATGAATAGTGTTAGGTAAGGACACAACATTATTATTAAATACAACAAGTATTGCCTGTAGCACTAACTATGCATTCTTACATTCATTCATTCCATTTGCCCCCAGAAAACATACTGGGCTGAAGCCTGAGGTCTCTGTCCAGATTTTAAGCTAAGTTTTACTCAGCTTGCCCTAGGTGAAAAACAAGGTAAGCAAAAATTACTAATAATGCTAGCTGGATGAGTCAAGAGGTGCTTCTTGGCTGTGCTGGCCTGTTCATTACAAAGGTGGCCAGAAAAGGAAAACAAATAGCACCCTCCTCACCCTGTTTTATTCCTTAATGAATAGTAAGGAGGGTCTGAAACCACTTTTTTTTTTTGTTGTTTCTTTTTCTGCTGTGCTTTTTACATCAGAAATTCAGATTCTTTTTATACTGACAAGCCACTGAAAAAACCGATGATAATAAAAGGCCTAGAACTGAGGGCAAAGGTTTTCAGTCGATATTACACTGAAATCTTTTTGCCTGATACCCCTGTCTATTCCAGACTTTACGCTGCTTAAGTTATCCAAAGGGGCTGAAAAAGTATCTGGCTCTGGCAAGGTGGCGGTTCTCCTTGTAGGTGACTGGTTTCAGCAGTCACAGCATTCCCATCTCTGTGTCCTGCTCCGTCCTCCCTCTTGGTTCCCAAAGGCGGGAGGGCTGAGGCTCCCCCCTGGAGCCCAGACGCCTCTCCCCAGCTGGTGCGCTTTCCCTCTGGGAGCGTTGCCAGTCGGTGTAGGTTAGAACAGCCCTCGGGGCTTCTTATCGCCCGCTTTCCCTTCGCTGAACCGCCTGAAAAATCCGCCAGTGTCTGGTTCCATTTTGAGAATCGGTATCTGTGACAAGCGCGGGGGCGATCCTGGGTGATTTGTAATAGTTTGGAAAAGGCTGTCACACGCGTGGCGTGTTCGGATGATGAGCAGGATAAATATTTCCCGCTGAGAGGTCTGTCTACTTAGCAGGACTACGCACCTAGGCAGAGGCAAATTCTCCTTTTATCAGGATATAAGAAGGGTCTTTAAGGCGCAGAGCCAGGGCAAACAGCAAAAGGAATGGAGGGGAGGGAGCCACAGCAGGCGGGTGCCAGCAGGCTGGTCAGCGGGATGCGTGCTCGGGTCTGTCCCTGCACTTTGCTGGGAAAGCCAGGCGGGCAGAGTTTGGAGGGAAGTGGAAGGCTGGATGAGCTTAGACATGTTTGAAAAGTGGCTGCTAATTTTGAATCTTTCTTTCTCTGGAGCATTATTCCAGCTGCTAAATAAAAATTACACATTATAATAATGTGTGGGTCAGTGCACGCATGCCTATGTCATATTATACGTGCTCCAGCGTCGGCTCGAGTTTTGGGAGCCAAGCAGTGTGATCCCATTGCACCTGTACAGACAGTGAGACAGAGCATGAACATGAGCTGGTGCCTGTACCTTCCACGGCAGGACGATAAAAAATAACTCGCATCCCTGTGTCCTGTCCCTGAGAACAAAGAAAGGTCCCTTCCCAGGGAAGAAGGGATTTAAGTGTGAAAGGCAAGGGCCGAGGCAAAACTGCCGGGATAAGAGTGGAAGAATGACAGGATTATACCTGGGGAGAAGTGCATGGGTGTCCATAGCCTAAGAAAAGACAGAAACGGAGCGGATTGGAGCTGCCTGTTACCATGACAATAGGCAACAGTGCATCTGTGTGCGGAACAAAAAGATTAGCAGTCACCCAGGAAAGATTCTCATCAAAACCTCACCTTTCCTACAGTCTAATGAACGGAAACTTAATCTTTTATTTGAAAGGTTGTCAACCCATTGGAGTCTCGCCTTCCTATCCCACCAGCAACTAGCACATCCTGTAGAGAGTACAAATTTTGTGTATTATAACATTTTTCACATCCATCTGAAGTCGTATGAGAATTTGATGATAGCTGTTAAGTGTGATGTGAATGTGAGGAAGAACTTCTCTGGGAAAAAGAGCGTCTCTGTAGTTTGAAATTTTGCTCTATCACCCTAGTGAATCCTAAATAAATTTGTATTTTTACCCTTGATGCTACTATGTGGTTGGTCCATTAATTCATTATTGCCTTTCACATATGCGATCATTTGCATAAGTATGAGATGGCTGTAAAATACTATCACACTGATGAGGTGATATTTTACCTCCACTTTGCATTGTTATAGTAATGATTCTTGGTTCAGGGCCCCGGTTAATAAAACTTAATAGCTTTTTCCACTGAAGCTGGTTTTGTGATCTTTCGGCTATCTTTGCTGTCACGGGGTGAAGAGAATGATATATCCAAGACTGGCATGTTCTAAAGCCTTAAACTGTCTACCACACGCTTAACGAGAAATGTGAGCTTAAAGTTAAGCCAATGGTAGAGTAACCTGGGTGATGGGTTAAGTTTGATAAAGGGACCAGCTAATTAAAAAAATCTGAAAGCAAACAAGTTACTCATTAAAGTATATTTCACTGGCTATCAATGCTATATACCATAAATTAATTACTTATTCTTATTTAGTAAGTAATTTTGTTTAATTCATGTTTGTCCAGCACATGGTTCTATATGCCTGTTATGAAACAAAGAAAGGGAATGAAAATGCACTCATCTAGATGCACACACAAAAGAGCAGGTTAATTTGAGCAGCTATTTACAAATACCTAGGAAGCCTTGTTTGGAATATTCTTGCTAAGCTATTAGTCGTCTTCCCAAATATTCATTTAGATTTCGCTAGGCTCTGAGAGGAGATATAATCAAATATTTGTGAAGGCTGCATGCGGCACTGCTGGTGGAATTGTGGTTTGGATTCCCTAACACGAGGGCAGAGATGTGTGGGTTGCTGCTGCGCGCTCTCTAACAGGCTTTGCGAAGCCTTCTAATTTGAAAGACAGCTATTATTTCCCCAAAGCCTGACACAGTGAGTGTTCACGTCCTGATTTTCATTACTTTCATTTTTTTTGGTGACTGAAAGCCTCAGTCTGTGTGCTGCAGAGGTTTCATTCTAATCAGACTTTTTTTTTTTTTTAATTTACTCAGCTACTGTTTGCATTAGAAGCAAAAGAAAGGCATAAGGATTATACTTTCCAGTCAGGTTCCTCTTACATACATAGCATATCCAAGTCTCATTACTTCCTCTTCATACATGACACCATTCATAAGACACATTTGTCGATGGCTCCTAGGAAGTGTCCTGTTAGTTTTAAAAAAGTACTGTTAGGCCTCAGTCACAGTCTGTTTTTTAAATCACGACGGGTATAAACAGCCTATTTCTTAAGCTTTTATTGTAACAAAGGTTGTAAATATACATTTTATTTCACAGTGCTCTGCTTGCACTGGAAGCAAAAGAAGAATTACAACCCGACATATTAGTATATATATTCTGTATAAAAATCTATAAAACTACATGAATTATCATAAGAAAGAAGTAATCATTCAGTTTCTCAAGCATAATAATCTTTGAGTGCCAGTAGGAGGACTGTGAACTACATATAAGGGGTAATTTCTGCAGTGTAAAAATTGGCAGATGCAAAATTCGCCTAGAGATACTAATAATTTACCACTTGCAATCCATGTGGTGTTCTGCAACTGATTCTTTGCACGCTGAAGTGAAGAGAGGTCTTTGTGCAATAATGGTAGTTATTGTACAAGGCTCAAGCGTGCATGTGAACCTTTGCAAACGCTTCTGTATGTCTTGGAAATCCAAAATGCATTAGCATGAAAATCGACATTGTAGCAAATTCAGAACCCCGATCCAGTCAAACACAAAATAGGATCAGTTTATTGTTGGTATAAGAATTTAATGTGGTTTTGGATATTGGACTCTATTTGGAATACGTTTAAAGCTGAGTATTATGATGAACACAAGAAAACCACTGAAAATTTTGTCCGTATTTTAGAAACCCTTCTTTCTGACTCTGGCTGAGCCGTAATTCAGAATACAGAAATATGGAAGGAGAATTCAAAAATCACAGACCCCAATTTTTAAGGCACTGCCTTAACTCCCATTTACTTAAACAGTCTCTGTCGGTTCTGTGCCTCCGTCAGCGGTCCCCAGATCTCAGGTCCGGGTGCAGATCCAGTCGTGTCCAAATTCCTCTTCAGGATGAGGCCTGGATGTGCACTTGTGAGACCTGGATGGGGGGGCAAGGAGACAGCTGCAGTGCTGTGGAAAAGCCTGAGCTAACCGGCCGACCAGGAGTCTAACACATGCCATGGAGCAGAACTACCCCATGGTCTAGACAATATCGTTAAGAAGTAGGCGCTTAACTTCTCTAATTCCCCTTGAAATTCCTTTGCTGGTGGCTAGAAGGAGGAAACCACAGGTCTTGGGTTTTTCTAGCTTTGTTTCCGGTGGCATTTAGCTATGTTGTCTTTGCTAGGCATCTTTAAAACTCAGTTTACCTTATTGCAAAAAGGCAATAATGAAACCCACTTGCAAAATTAATATTTAATTTTAAAATAGCTAAATCACTTCTATCCGAACCATTCCAATATATAAAACACTACTGCTGTGCGAGCTGCACGAATGTGCCCCATTGCTCAGGGAGTGACTGGCGCCTGTTGTATTGCAGCCCTCTTCTAATGAGCTGTTCTTGTAGTTCAAGACAGAAAATGTAAAAAGTAATCAGCTGGGAACCTGATTACCTTTGCCCATGTTATAATAAGACCTTTGTGATGAAACAAAAAGCTCTGAACAATAGCGTCTGCATCATCATCAAAAGCCAAGCTTAAAATAGATGTTCGGTTATGTTTGGGAAAGTCTGATGGCCTGATTTTCCAAAGCATTGTGTGGCTGGAAGCAACTTTGGCGTTCAAGGTGCAAATGACAGAGAAAGATAAAAGTAAGGTATTTTCGTGTAAGGAGTAGTCAAATTGGAAAAAGTTAGAAATCGAATTTTACAAAATGAGTCCTTCAATAAGCTGTGGTCAGTAACAACTTTAGCAGAAGGGAGACTAAATTTACTAGCATATATGGAATGAATGATTTAACCTATCTCTGAATGACTGCCAAAGCTGGGGTGGAATACAGCAGATGTTTTTCATGGAAACTTTAAACATAATTTTCCAATAGAAAGTGCAGTATAATATTGTCTCTAATTGAAATAGTAGGAAAAACTTCAGTGGGTCCAGTAACTACTGTCTTCCTCCTAGTAATATCATTTACAGCCTTCTTTCTCATTTAATTTTAATAATTTTTCTGCTAAATAGTCAGGGTTTTTATGACAAAAGTGAAAAAACTGTCATAGTAATCTGAAGAGGAATTAATTCTGCAGGGTAGCGACAGAATTAGCTAGTCTGAGGCGAGTGATCTTGTGCGCTATGCAAAGCCTACCTATTTAGACCTTGTTACTTATCGCAGCTGGTACGTAGATGGGAGAACAAACGCTTGAAAAAACTACTCCAAAATCGCAGTACCAGGTATCAGAGGCAAAACAACAGTGCACAATTTAGATAATTATCAAATTTAAGGCCCTAGATTTGGTAAAGACATAGAAATGCCGAATGAGGCACTGGAGATTGTGACCTCTGATGCAGCTGTTCTCACCACTTCTGCAGAGGAGCCTTTGGGGTACACCCAGGATGGGCTGTGTCCCTAGGGCTGTGCATTGCCAACTCAAATGCTCTGACATACTCAGGGTTTTATCTTAGAAATGTCAACGAGAATACAAAGGCTCTTGACCCATAAAGGCCTTTTTTTCACCTAAAGTTTCCTAGGATTCAACAAGAGAAGCAATACTTGGTGCTATGCAAAATTAAGGGGACAGCTTTCAACAGATACAGCGTGCATGGGGAGTCCACCCCGTGAAATTCTTTCAACAACGAGCCAAAAGTTTAAAATTAACATTTATATTGTATGATCACAGAAAACAGAAGAATGACAAACAACAGTACATTAATCCTGTTGGTAATCTTACTAATTAACTTCGGGTAAGTATCTATACAGGTTTTAAAAGTGAAATACATTAATGTTTGGATATGGGTTATCCCACAGTTCATGCCACAGGGATATAAGGGGAGCGTGCTTGATTGGAAAGAGGGAGAGAGGAACCAGAAGCCAGTCCACAGCCCCCACACTGTTGCTTGCTGTAAAGCTATTCCAACTCATTTAAAATGGCTCAGTGATGAGGTTTTCATGACTTCCTCTGGGAGATTATTCTGCAGAATTGCAAATCTCAGAAATGGGAAGTGTAAATATTCCCTCAGTTAATTTAATTAAGCCGCTCTCCACGCTTGCCCTTTCACAACCTAGTAATTTCTCTCTTTTCTTACTTTACGTATTCTTCTAAAACTATACACTTGAATGGCTACTAATCTGACTGGGAATAGGGAGAAATCCTTCTTCCTCTTGTTTCTCCGTGTTTGATCCGCTGCTTGACTTGCACTTGGAAGGAAGGGAGGAAGTCACCCGGGGCATGAGGAGGCCGGAGGAATGCAGACATTCACTGAGGGGTCAGCTCAGCTTGTACCCCCCGCCGAAGGACACCAGTGGCGTTTTGCTTGCCTTCTTTCACCCTGCCCTCCGAGTATCCCTACAGCACTCCCGTAAGGAGGCAGAATAACCCCATATTAAGGTACTGGAAGTAGAAAGCAAGGCATTCATGCAAGTTGTTAAGCAAGCCATGGTATGTCTCCAGGACACAGTGCAGTACCAAGCTGAGACACTCAAGGTACTTCTAACAGATGAGGTAGGGTGCTGGAAGCAGCATCTGCTGGCGTGCTCTGCACAGTATAATTTGCTCTGTAAAGCAGCTAGCTTGGGTATCTTTAGGCTGCACGAAGAAGTGTAAGCATGGTATCTGTGACAGATGTTAAATGGGCTCAGCCCTGTTGGGCAGCTGAGAAAGGAGAGACGAAGGGGCTCTGGTGGAGTCCTGGTGAGAAAGCTGCTGACTGGCGTGAAAAGCACAAGAGATGATAGTGATACAGGACCTTTCTTGGCAAAAGGCTGGGATAATGTCCTCTTAGCTCTGCAAACTTAGGGTAAAAATCAGGGAATAGTAAAGCTAAGGTTTTCGTAGCAATAACGTCTTGCGCCTGTTGCTTGGTTACTTATCAGGCTGCTAATTTTCTACTTTTTTATATTCCATAGGCTACAATCTGCTGCCTTTGTAATAACTGGAATCAGATCACCTCCTTGATCCAGTAGAACTATTGAAATTTTGCTCCAGTTTCTCTGAAGTGGGGTTTAGTCATTGTCTGTAAGGGGGAATTAGTGTTTACAGGCTCTGTCTGCATGTGAATACAAATGGGTATGCTCAGCTATCCCTGCCACACTGATGGTGAGAAAATGGTGTGAAACTAACAGGATAGAAATACATGAAGGGATTCAACCCTCTCTCTCTCTCCCCCCCTGTAGTCAGAGCAATCAAGGTTAACGGATGTCCAATATCTTTTGCCTTAAATGCCTTTTTTTTTTTTTTTTTGTTTTTTGTTAAAAGAAACGCTCTTTTGCACTTCCTGCCTTCCTGCTTATGGCTAAAATCCAATTCAGAACATCAGTAGATCTGATGGTTTGAAACAGGAATCACCCACTCTGTTAAAAAAAAAAATGTCAGATGATGAAGGTTGCTATAGTTAAGTCAGTAGAGTTACATCAGTGTCAAGCAATTATAAATGAAAGAACTAAACTCTAAATACAATCTGTAGGATTTGACCTTTAGTGCACAGCTGTTAATACTTCAGCTCTACTCTTTGTACCTCTCTTCAGATCTCCAATCATGCCCGTTGTCTCCAATTCCTTTCTCTACTTGGCCCCAGCAGCCTTCTCTATCCACAAATGTTCTTTTTCCCCTTTTATTAACTTTTATTAACTTTCTCTTAAATTTGCTAGATGTCAAAAGCTTGTTAAACATTCTCCTTTCTGTCCTTTACTATCTTCAAACTTCCTCCCCGTCCTCTTTAAAACCCTACTGCTCTTCTCTGCCTGTCTCCTGCTGGCACTGGTACATGCACTCCGTAGCTTAGAGGAGGCAGTTCTGCTTCCTCGAGTTCAGTAAATGGACCAGCTCAGCAGGGAAGGTCAGGAGAATGGCATGGCAGTGACAAGGAGATGCTTTTAAAATTGTCCAGTAAGAAATGGAAGAATGAGCATCTAACGGTCAAGTAAGAGAGGGTAAAGTCAGGTGGCAAATCTCTCCTGGATTTGCTTTATTATGTTAAGAATACATCCCTGTGACAAGCGATGTGCAATGTTTTCTAATAAACTACATCTCATGTTCAGCATTTTACCCTTCATGCCTGCAAGGCATGTTTTTTTTTTTTTTAAATTGGGCTTGTGACCTTTCTAATTCATGAAATATAAAAATAGAAAGTTCTTCTAGAATTTTTTTTCTGGTAGTGTTGATTTTGAAAGTATATTAGTAGTATGAAGATTTTTCTGAGGGTTACAAACAGTGTTTGACACTTTGTGACGGGATGTTCTAATCTTGTGGCAGCCTTTTCTCCAAAATACTAAGTAACAACAGAAATTAAAAAAAAAAAGGCAGCTACCAACCATGTGTTTAAGTACATATTCAGATTTTGCTTTTGCTGGCGTGCTTACCATTTCATTAACTGTTTTGTGGGGTTTTTTCATGTATAGGTCACCTTTATAAAGAATGTAATTTTGCACAGAATGACCTTTACCAACGCTGTTTTCAGGTTTGTAGAAAATGCCATTTTGCTCTCAACTGAGGTGAGATTCATGCAGCAAATACTGCTGCTCTGAAATCCTGAAAGCAGTTGCACACTTCTTTTTTCCTAGACTGCAGAAGCAGATGCTTTCTGCAGGCCTGTCTGGAAGAAAATGTGGCTACCTGCTCCTAGTCAAGACTACTATTAGGATGCTAGTTAATCCTTTTTGTGAAGGCGTATTGCACATTAGAGTAATGGTGTAAAACAAAATGCTCTCATGTACTTACATAGGTTGCAATATTGCCCTCATCATTTTACACTTAACCTCATGATAGGCTTTAATCAATTTACCTGCACTATGCCTCTGAGGTCTAAATCCAAAGTGAAAATTACAGAAGTTCCCCAAAGGGCACAGATCCATCCTAACGTGTTCAAAACCGTCCTGAAACACAAAGGAGGTACAATCTCACGAAGACATCGGCCATCCCAAAATCTAAACCTTCTGGAGAAAACCTCCATCCAAAAGGCGGATAAGATTGAATAGGAGTTTCAAAGCAGGAACTGCCATGTTTGCGATCCGGTCCCTGAGTAAGGTGCAGAGGCTTAGACACCTTTTCTCCTCAAGCCAAGGGCTCTGGCTGCCCATGTTCAAAGCCAGCAGTGACTTTAGGTGAGCCAAAGAGCTGGGTGAACAAGAGCTGGGAGAAAACTGGCACAGGAGCTACATCTAAGCCCAGGCCCTCTTTCTTGGTCCTCACCTGAGCCCATCCCAGCCTTGCCCATCCCAGATGCGGATGAAGAAAGGTTACTTAAAGCTCCTTTCATTCCTCAAGACGTTCTCTAGCAGGGGGCTTTCAATCATGGTATGGGCACAGCTTCTTCAAAGACATGCGAAGACTTTCACCAGCAACTTCTTTTAACCCGGTGGCGTAGCCTCTGCAATGTGCTCCCTTCCTGAAAAGTATGATGGGTGGAAAGAACCTGGCTGCTCTCCAGCATCTGCACTCCGAGAGTGGACGTGGGAAAGAGGACACAGTAGGACAACCATGCGCAGAGAGTACCTAAAAGAATAAGGCATTCTAAAGTGAATAATTTCTGTCTTCTGGAGTAAGCAAAAGGATCCCCTTTAGGATATTTAGCTGCCGTTTGATTTTCAGGTGGAAGTCTGATTTTACAAATGGGAATAATTTTGTTCTCTTTAATGAAAAAAGATAAGATCTTAAAGCTATTCTTCCTAATTCGAACATTTAATTTCAGTGCCATGATGAAAAAAAAAAAAAAATTGTTAATGTGTGGATAGAAAACCCTATAGTTAGTTACACATCTCTTAGCATGGTTGAGAATAGGTCATTTGTTTGTGAATAACATATTTCACTCATGTTTATATATACGGATCGGTTATTTACAAGGGGTTACAACACTACAAAAATATAGTCTGATTTTATTTGCAAAGTTATTTTTAAATTGTCAGATTGCTTCTAATACTTACATGTTTTTCCTGAAGTTGGTCAGCAGTAACCAGTGCTGAGGTAGTCCCTGATCTGTTAGAGATTTGACATATGCTTAAGTTTCTACAATATGCGTGTTCCTGTTAGTTTTGATAGGACTAATCATTGGGCTTGAGCATGTGTAAAAGTCTTGCTGAGAGCTGATGCCAAGTCCTTTGCTGTCTAACACTTGTCAGGAGAATGACCTCAGGCTGGATTGGGATACTGGGAGAAAAAAAAAAGAAGTGTATAGACGCTGTTACTGTTCTCCTGAGTCATACAGACTCTAAAAATATTTTAAAAGCTGTACACTTCAAAATTAAAGCGTGCTTTAAAACCTTCAAATTATTTGTTTTAATAGAGTATGTGTAAATATACACCTTTAACTTTGTTTTTCTGTCTTTTCTGAAAAGTATTATTTCTTAAGTTAAAGACATCTTTGCCGCTAACCTTCAAGGACAGTATCTGTTTATTAATTAATAGAAAAACTGTAGTGCTTGATGGCAGCAGGAAAAGCACCGTATTTCAGTGTGAACAGCTGCTATCGCCATGACCAGACCTGGCAATCCTTTCTGAATGTACACACGGAATAGGCCCAAACAAGAAGGTGTGATTCAGCAGTGTCCCTAGAAAGACTTCTATGACCTGCAGTGAAGCCACACCTTTGTGCCTCCACATGAGTCAGCAGAGCAGAAATTAAATTTTCAACGAGTCGGGTGAATTCAGCAAGCAAATAGAACTCGCTGTTTCCTGGTAATTCAGCTCCCCGTTGTGTCACTGACCTTGGGCAAGTTATTCAGCTTTCCAATATTTCATCTCCTATGTAAAATGAATTTAACAAGACCTAATCATCACACAGTATTCTGTAGACCTCAGTGGAACCACAGCCATACAAAGGAAGGCAGAATTTAGCACGCAGCTCTGCTGCAGTATTTTGGGGTTCTCAGATGACTTTTGACCAAAATGAAATATAAATTATGCAGGAACTGGCTAACATTTAATTAAGTGAAGCCTCTTGCTATTTCAAGAACAGTTTCTTAACAAGTAGAGTTAGCAGAAATATTCTGCTGGTAGAAGCCAATATCTTCTTCAGGCAGCACTGGTCTCTTCCCACCTTAATAAGGCTGTAAACCCCTTCTGTGTTTTATGAATCACATATCTCCCAGTTTCTCATATCACAGGTCCAATTTTTCCTTTGCTTAGCACTGAAGAACCAGTGCAGCTAACAGGATAAGATGATGGTTGTTATTTTTTTTTACACCCATGAGCAGAACTGCTTAGTAGCTGAAGCCACTTTGCAACTGTACAAACACACCGTGAGTGGTAGGAATGCACTTACGTCCCCAAGGACCCAATCTGGCTCGGAAAACTTCCACGAGTGGCACAGATGTGCAAAAAGCAAAAATCCAGCTTCTCGCTCTGGTTGCACATGCAGAATGTGGATGTAGCTAGAAAATAATGCATTAGCATTTCTGCACTGATTTCTATTCGTTTTCTCGAAGAATTTTCTTTACATTGAGTGGTAAAAATCATATCAGTTTATATTTCATATTTGGAAACTGAGCCAAAAAGTGGCAAAGCGATTCCTTCAAAATCATCCGGCAAGTCAGCCTTACAGAGAAATGTGCCTGTTTCGCTAGGCCATATTGGTCTGTATATATCTTCTTATTTATGATCAGCTGTGACTATGAGGATCTATTATTTATATTTCCACTAAGCTTATTTTCTCCTCTGAAGTAGATATTCCACAAAGGCAGAATGGTCATCATTTTTCTGCAGGTACTGTGATGCACTGGAGTATTATGGACGATAATGAAGCAGCACTGCAGATACTGTTAAGCAAGAATCTTTGTAAAGCCGTTTGAAATTCGTTTCCTGAAAAAAATGTGGCACTTTAAAAAGAATTAAAACAAAAACGCGGGGGTTGTGGATTTTCAGTGACAAAGTAACTGAGAAAAGGTTTGTTCTGTCTGCATCGTTGACCCCACAGCATCAAACGTTTTCAGGGGGTGTCAGTGTTTATCCTCACTGCGAGCACTTTGATTTACATGCATACGCTGCGCTGACAACACATACGCTGGGAGCTGGTTACAACCTTAAATAGGGAGAATTTGTCACCTGTCCACAATGGTGGCTTGAGGTTTGCACTGGTGACAAGCAAATTTCCAAAGACCTAGAGGATTGGCGGCAGGCCCGGAATTTCAAATTGTCGGGGGTTGGCACCCCACTAAAGAAAACGATAATAAAGCCACAGAAATGGTCACTGGCACAGCAGAGGTGTGATTGAGGCACTAGAGAGGAGGGGAGCTGTGCTGCGTGCCCTGTGATCAGCGGCGGAGCTGCGTTTTCAGAGGTGGTGGCTGTGGGGAGACAGCAAAACAGGCTGTGCGAAGTGCACCAACTTACAGCCCTGACGGAAGACGCAGACGTCTGCTTTCAATTTGCGTGAAGCTGCTAGTTTTTAAAGGATGAATTAGCATATCTCTAATTTTAACTAGGGGCTTGTAATTAGTATGTTCAGAAAATGTGGTAGTCGCTGCAGGCTTTGCCAGAGCGAAAACCAGCTTCCAGTTCTTCGTCTGGAGGAACGAGCCCCTTTGGCCAGTAGGAGCAGGCAGGACACAGTGACCGTAGCAAGTTTTGTTCAGTAGGGAAAAAATTTGAAACACAGCCCCCCTTTTCCTCCATCCCTCAGAAAACAACTTGATCTTCTCTCGCGGAGTGCAGCGTTCAGATTTTTCCCCTGAGCGACAACAGATGGATTTGAAAGAAGTCTCCACTATTACAACAACATTTCAGTCCCTCAATTGTTTCCTCCTCCTTAGAAAACTAGTAGCTGATTTTATCCAAGGCAGTTTCTCCTTCATAGTCTTTTACAGCTCTAGATTCTATACCCTGTTTACTGAACTCCTCTGCTTTATCTTCCAGTTTTCTCAGCTTCAGGGGTCCTGTATCTCACCGTAGAGTCACCATAAAGCCATCTTATAATGTCCATCTTGGTCGCACACCGAGAGCCGAGGAACTGTCTGCCTGTTTCTGTGGTCTCCAGTGGGTGTGGGAGTAGGTTTGGAAGAAAGCGCTTCCTTGCGATGTTGAAACACGAAGTAACAGCAGTGCAGTGCATTATCCGCCCCTGACAAACACTTGGAATACCTTCCTTAGGCTCTGGCAACACTCCTCTAACTTGTCAAGCCAGTAAGACATTTTTAAACTGAATTGGAATTGAAACATTTACTCAGTTCCCAGAGGGGATAGTTTAGTCGTCTAAGTTTAAAGTACCCAGACACTTTCAGTCTCGCAAGATCCACTGAGCCATTCACTGTTCCGAGATACAGAGTTTCATACAATGTACTTGGCAGGTTTTCTTTTTGCATGAGATCTTGATAACCAAGTAATGCACCTTGTGGTAATTTTTGGGTAAAGATTTCTCCTTTTTTAGGCATACGCAAAAGGAACTTGAAAAATAACCATCATTTTCTCTGGCCACCTCTACACCTGTCAGTCCTACATAGAGCAACAAACTGAACCTCCGTCATTCCAGATACAGCCTCAGCTTTTCACCAGCTACATTTCCTCTGCCAGCTCTTGACATCAGTTGAGCTTGTCCCCACCAGCAATTGCTTTTAAGTGGTTAGGCAGGCTGTGTATATAATTTGTAAAGTAATTTGTAATTCTTTGGAATGAAAAATGTAATGTAATGTAGTATCACGAGCCAGACACTCAGCATACTTCTATTGGCTTGAGACCTGTTCTAGACGAGGATTTGAGTGTTAAATATGCTCCTATGACATCCTACGACGTATTCTTCAAAAGTGACTTTTCTTAAGTTTATAGTAATAGGGTTCATCTTGGTCTACAGGATATTTTATTTCTGAAGTTTTGCATGCCAAAGCCTCACTCAACTCAACGGGGCAGCCCTTTCTCCCACAGATGACTCTGCCAACACCGTGAGGTAAACAAGGGTGGTACTTCCAAAAGAACACTAGATTTTCTATCCGCCTGACATCAGACAGATACCAGCCTCTATTCCCCTGCCACAATACCTCCATTCATCACACTGTTTTTTGGTTATAGAGGAATAAAGGCCGCTAAGAAGCCAGGACAGTCCTGATGGGAGGAAATGTGTGATTTAAATTTTGATTTAATGGCAAGATTGTGGCTTTTTTTGGGTAAAAAGTGTGAAAGAAAATTCTTAGAGGTGCTCTTAAATCCTCGCAGAGAGAGGCCAAAGCCAGAACTGTGCGCCTAGCTCTGAAAAGCCGGAGCCTCCTTCTGTGTCAGCTGGGTATCCTGCAGACCTGCTGGAAGGCAGAGCATCTACTGTATTTTCCCACCTTCTGGCCATACACTTCCTTTAGAGCTAATGAGAGTTAGCTAAGGGTCTTTTCCCTGGATTTATTGCTGTCGTTGCATCTCTTTTCTGGTGTAGACCATACTATTTACCAAGCCTTCCTCTGCCCTTTGCACTGTTTCTCCCCTGGAGGATGAATCATAGATCACAAGGGCTGATGGGGAGAGGGAAGAAGAGGTGCACAGAGGTATCTGATATTCTGGCAGAAGAACAACAACTGTTCTCAGGGGGATCTCTGTGTACCGATGTCTGGATTCCATTTTTAAACTAAAAACCCCAAATCAAACAAAAGGCAACACTAAAAAATAAGGTTTTGCAGCTCAGTTTTTCTTTCACCTACTAGCTTTACCTGTATATGCTTCCCTCCTTCTCTTCATAACCCCAAATATCACGACTTCCTTTGTTAGATTTTCTTTTTATAATGTATAACCTGTAATCTACAGATAGAAATTAATAATGTCAGAATCCAGCCGTACTGGTGATGGGAGATGTAATCCACTAAACAAAGGCATTTCAAGAGTGTCAGCTGTGTTTTTTTAGAGGCAGCCTGAGATTTTCTGTAATTGTTCATTCTCACAAGAGGAAAACTCGTCTTGTGTTGTATTCACTATGTTTTCTTTTCCTCCAATTTTTTACAGTATTCCTATATGTGTAGGTAGCATGATTTATTTTTTTTCTAAGTATCTATAACACATCAATTAGGTGAGCAACAGAGCGCTACCTTTCAGAATCTTGATTTTAATTTTATGTGTATATATCGTGAAGCAACTAATACGGGTAGTTAAGCTTCCACGACACCTGGATTTTGCAGTTGGAAATGTTTTGATGTTTGACTGCCTGGCTTCACAGCAGAGTGACATTGAAAATATGTTTAAACAACTAAAAAAATTAAGAAAAAAAGTCATGTTTAAATTATTCTCCATTTTTTTTTTTTTTGTTGTTGCTGTCAAACAACACAAGCATGATAGCTATACAAATCTTGGAGCATAATGAACTAAACCTCTGAAACCAAAGCTCCAAAGGCTCGGTGATTAATTTAAAGCTGCCTGCCAAGGTCCCAAAGTATGATAATTAATGAACTTTAACATGTGTGACAAAAATCCTCATTGAAATAGGAGGGGTGCAGTGTGCATTAATAAATTGAAACTGATTTTCTGAAGTATCGGTTTTGAACCCTTCAATTTTATCTTTAACTTTTAGTTTCAGGGGAGAGCCTCCAGAAGTTCAGTGGCATTCTTGGTACTGTCAGCGTCATTGCGGAGAACCGTGGAGCGAGAGAATACCTCCCTAAGAGTTTACAAAGAAGTCGCCAATCTTGCAAGTCTTCTCTGTGCTTTTTGCAGACTCAGGGCCTAGGAAAAAAAATAAAAGAAATGGTGAAAAGCGTAAGGAGATGAAACAGCTTGGGTGTACTTCAAAAACAGAGTAGGCAGAAGAGGCAGGAATAGGATACAGCTGCTCTGATGCCTAAACCCAAGGCGATACCCTTCAGGCCTTCCTGACTCTTACCCTTTCAGCACTCCCATTCATATTTACAATGGAAATGTGATTGCAACACTGATTAAAACCGAGTTATTTTGGGTGAGTTAGAAAAGACTAATTTCAGTGATAAATGATAAAGTGTATGACTTGCATGAATGTGGCTGCTTTTTTTTCCCCCTTTTCTTCGTGTTTAACGTAGTCCAACCACAAAAACGAATCTTATAGAAGAAAACCCTCACTATTGATATGACAAAACAGAGTAGTTATCTTCTGCAAACCTTTCTTTATCTGCTCAAATTGTTGGTTATACTGGTTTTGCATACCCATGTACCAGCTAGCTGATGATATTTATGCCAGGTAACAAAATAGTGTTTCGGATTGTCTAGTGTACAGAGGATGGTACAGGAGCGGAGCAGGGGTCCAGTGAGGCTGTGGAGTCTCCATCCTTGGACACCTTCAAAATCCAGCTGTACGAGGCCTCCAGCAACCTGACTCACTTCCAAAGTTGACCCTGCTTTGAGTGGGAGGTGGGAACAGGGGACCTCCAGAGGTCCCCTCCAATGCCTTGTTCAGTGGTTTTACTCGGTGGAAGTGATGCTGCTGTGTGTGCCCTGAGTTTGGATTCAGTTCCTCCTAAGGGAAATGGAATCATTTATGCAGCATTTCATATTAATGAGAGCACAATTCGATGTGTGTGTACGCTTGAGTCAGGAAACTGAACAGTAAGCATGGAACAAAATTTCAGTTTCCTAATCACCTTTCCCTTTTACCTGTTTGCTTAAATAAAACCTGAAGGAAAAAAAAAATGACCTTTACTGCTGTTTTTCATTTGCTTTCAATTAGAAAATGCAATCCTTCCAGCAGGCAGAATTTGCTAATATTTAAAAGGATTCTAGACATCGTCCCTTAACTGAAGAAAAAATATTACAGCTTTTAACTCGTCTGAGGAGAAATTCCTTTTCTGGTACCCTGCATTATTTTAGAAATTCTTAAGACTAGAAGAAAGATTTCCCTCAGAACCACTGCATATAGTAAAGATGAGAACAATGCAAACATTTTGTTGTATGTCCTACCGACTGTCTCAGGCTAGAAGCTAAGAATACTATTTGCCTCTGAAAATATACATTTTAAATTATATCTGAAATTATAACATTTTTCTTGGCAAGATTAAAGATTTTCAGGTTCCTTCAGATTCTTTTAGAGAATCAGAAAACCTGAGAATGGAAGGAAAACCAAGAAGGCAATGATGCACTAATAGTCATATTCCTTGGAAAAGAAGCATATGCTACTCATGAAGGAAAGTTAAAAAGGAAGGCAGAACACAAGCCAGATTCTTTGGCATTCTTTGCCTGCCGTCACTCCCATTTTCTGCAGTGAGACACTTGCAATTACTACTGTCAGTTGTACTCTTCTTGCGCCTGGAGGTCCCCATCAGGGAGTGGGCCCTATTGTGTGTGTGCTGTGCAAACACATTGAAGAGCTCATTGTAAAACCCTTCGGAAGCAATAGTAAGCAGAATATGAGAAACAGAGCAGAGGAGGGGTGGTACGCGGTTGGAGGGAGGCGATTACGATCACAGCTGAAGCAGCAGTGGGTGCAGCCACGGACTAATCATTGCTGAAGGGCTTTTTGGCATTCAATCTATGCAGCCATCGTTGGCTTATATAGCCGCCAGCGCTGCAGTAAGTGAACATCTATAATATGTTTATCTTCCCTCTCCTCCCCCTGTGATAGGAAAGCATTAGCCTCATTTAACACAGCGTTCACATACTTAGCTCGGTTGGGGTACTCCACCCTTGGAGGAGCACCGCAGGCAGATTCCCTCTCTCTTCCCTTTATCCCGGCCCCACGGGGCACTGGGGGTGTCCGGAGCTTTCAGCCCCCCTGCCTCTGCGTGACCCACCCCCAACATGCCGAAGGGTTTCAACCCCAGATCTCCCAAGCCCACCAGCTCCACGGAGCTCTTGGCTGTGGTGCTCCGGCTCCGTCCTTGGGCACCGTGACACCGACAGCAGTGCTGACGCCTCAACTGACCCACCCCATCTACTTGCACATTATCTCCATCACGTGGGGTTTGGATAGGAAATGCAGTAGTAAAAAATTATGACCACTTATGCCTTCCCCTTCCCTTATTCTGTCTCCGGCTGCATTTGGGAAATTAAGTGTATGTACATACGTATTGACAGTTCCAAGTGTTGTGCTTCTTTGTTGTTGTTCTTGGGGTTTTTTTGTTGTGGTTTCTTTGTTTCTTTTTTCTTTTTTTCTTTTAAATAAACAACAAAACACTGGAAAGCTTGATAAACTTTTTTTTTTCTTTTTTTTTGCCTGATTTGCAAGGCAGGTAAAACATGAAACCGGCATCTCCTCGAGGTCTCCATTAATTTCCAGTGCTTACTGTTTTGGAACACAACCATATGAAAATCTTGTGAATCTACACTAGATACAGACTCATTTGCTGAAATAATCTTCAGTTTAATATTGCCTGCCTCCTATCAATCTTAATAACTGATTATCTTCCTAAATACACAATGCAGATTCATTGACTGTATGGTTTAACTACAAAAAACAGAGGCGTAATCAATACCCTTTATCCAATTTATTAGGCCTGCATGACATTTAGGTAATTAGAAAGCAAAACATAAGGATCAAAAGAGCAGAATAATATATTATTAACAGTAAAAGGGTCTCTGTTTTCTTTCCCAAGTGAAGTGGTATTAAAATAGCTTAAAAGAGGTAAAAATAGAAAGTTTGGCAGATGCATTTTTCCCGCTGCGGACTGTTGAATCCCTGGGATTTCAAGGCCATTTCAAAGGTTTAATATCATAATTTAAGGCTCTTATTCCACACTGTAAAGGAAAACAAACACACAAAAAAAAAAAAAGGAAAAAAAAAAGAAAACTTCATGCTGATAAATAAGACGAAGGGTTCTTGCTCCTGCAGTATGCAGGCAGACAATATCCCCATTGAAACTGAAAGTTCAAGTGCACAGGTTTGGGTATTTTTGCCTTTCCCCCAAACTTCTAACTGTCCACCTAAAACTATTATAACACCCGTTTCACACACATGAGTATATTGAAAACCTTCTACTGTCCTTGCTTCCTAATGGGATCCTTTTGTCATTACCCACCAGTAGCATTTACCACCCACAAGTGCAGAATTCCCGTGGCTGCTGCAGGTGAGTTGATGATTTGTTGCGTTGCTCTCACAGCCCCTTGCGCGACTCAGCCCCCCGTGCCTGATGCTGAAATGTAAAATACCACCAAGTGACAAAATAAAGCAAACCGTGCCCCTTAACTGGGCCTCCTTGTTTTTACCGTCTTGTCTTCCCGTGTCCCTTTCCCATGTAGCCCACGGTACAGAGGTCTATTTTGTGCAAAATAGAGCGCGGCAGTCTGGTTATATAAAGCTACGTGTGGCTGTTCGGCTTTGTCACTGACATGTAGCACCTCTGAGTCTTTTAATTAGGGTTAGAGAAGATGTAGTGTGTTCCTGCTCTCCGGGGAAACCAGACTTTTCACCCAGTTGTTCATGTTCAACACTTGCGCCTGGCACACTGACCCTCCGCAAACAGCTCGGGAAAGCTGTTACTGCTGCATGTGGTTACTTGAGTTTCTACTCTTTTTGCCTATTAGCCCACGTAATATTGAGCACTGCATTGCGTTTTATGTTCTGGAAGACTACCAAAACTTTCTGCTTTATGTTGGCCAGAGAACTGAAGGCCAAGACACAAGCGTTGCTCTGTTCTACATTGGCTCGATTTCTAGGGGTGATGTTTGTATAAGGACATACAGTGAAAATAGTAAGTGTTTCACTGGAGAAGCATGTAGCTCCATTTTAGTTTCACTTTCTGCACTCTATTCAACAAATTGGGAGTTTTGTTTGGACTTGCTCAAAGCAGGAGGAGTAAATAACTCCTCTGCTTGTTGCTCCAGCTTACGGTTGCCAGAGAGGAAATACTCCTAACACCCCGTGTTTGTGTGTGCCAGACCTCACGTTGGCCCTCAGCATCTTGGCAGAGATACCACCAGCTTCTGTCTGTAATATTTCTGCAAACACAGAACCTTCAAGAGTCTCCGCTTCTACGGCTGTATTTGGATGTGCTACCTTCGTGGAGGTGGAGTAACCTGGGTTCGCCTACTTCACCTCACTGCACTTTGCACTCAAAATGCTAGGCAAGGGTAGTAGTTAGAATAACTGCCCCTTCACAATCACACAAACACACACATTTGCGTTTATTGAGCAAGAATTTGATGCCAGGGTATCAGCCAGACAACTAAAAGCAGGTAAACAAGCAGAGCAAACATAAGTGCAATCCCAGGTTCGCTTGATAATTGGATACCTGTTAGCTGGAATACCTAAGGGGCTCTCCAGTCTTTAAAACCGGAGGGTTAGGATATCTGCTAACACTACCCAGAGACTGTCCAATCTGAAAAGCTTTCTAAGTGCCCTGCTGGAATATCTTGAATTTCAGGTGTAAACGTGGCTATCGCTGACAGTTCTCTGGGGAAGGCTTACCAGCCCTCTCGGGTACTGAACGGTGATTTCCCCACTGATGTAATCATTTGGGCAGAAGCAGGTTGTGCAAACTGTTACCAATGAGTCTGGGAGCGTGAAAGTTGAAAAGAGCTTTAGCTGCTTTGGTTTTGGCTTGCTAACCCCCTGACCGCCTCTCATCTCCACCTGGGTAGGGCCTTTTATCTGGTTTATCGATACGTTCATGGCGAGCGGACCAGGCACTGGTTACATGGACCCACTGTAAAGGGTGAGACTGCGGCTACGCTGCAATTTTTTTTACATAGAAAACACATGTGACGTGAGGAACCCTTGTGAAAGACTGGAGCCCTGCATGAGCTTTAGGGGTGCAAAGCCCTGTATAATATAGAGCCTCTAACATCTTCAGATATTTTGGAAAATTGTGTTTTGCTTCTCCAGTCTTTTTTTACCTCTGTCACATTGTCATCGGTGGCCAAATGTAATTGCGTAACTACTGATTCATTTCTGTCAGGTTACTCTTTAATGTCTCTATTTTTCATCTGGTACTATTCTGGCAGTAAAGTGCTATCTACTAGTTCACAAGGAAAAAATCCCCAAGATTTGCAGATGAATGCCAGATGAATTGAATTCCAAATTCTTGACTTAGAAGTGTAAATGATTTTTAATTAACTCTAAATACATTTTCCCTCTTGTTCTTTCCATTCGCTCTTTCTCGAATCAACAAGTTGCCCACATCGTGTTCCTCACCATTTTTTGTGTCTACTGTTTACAAAGCTACGAACTTGAGGCCTGGCTGTATTACAAACATCTTAGGCATTACAGAAAGCAAAATAAAAATAGCCTGGTGAGCCTGTTTAGTAGAGTTTAGAAGTTTTAGTACCACCTGCTGTAGTTAGCATCCAGAAAGAACATCTGATCCATTCACTAGTCCTACTGCAGTCTAACTGTACTCTAATTTTGCAGATGCAAATAATTTGATACAACATAAGATTATAGATCTTTCAATGTATGGCCTTGTCTAATCAAGTTTTATACAGTAGTCAAATTATGGGGGTACTAAGGCACTTAATCTAATATAACATTAATGTTAGGGGTAGGCAGAATTCTAACAATACATTATTTTAAAAATATTTAATCTCAATAAATATTCCTACTTGTGAGTCCCAGCCAGGTCTTTCCTCTTCCCTCTAAGCCTCAGATATAAGGCAGAGGTAGTAACATTAGCTGATGCACCGACATGAGGTACTGGTGGCTCTTGTGCCTTTTTAAACACCTGTCCAAATGTGGCAAAAGCTCCCTGCACTGCAAAGCAGCTCAAAACTGTTTTTCTTTTCAAATTAGAGATACTAATTTTTTTTTCCTGGTTGGAAAACAAGTGCCATTTCAAGCTGACGGCACTAGACGTTAAAGCATCGTTTCCGCTGTCCTTGGCATTAGTGAGTTTCCTGTAGCAGAAAGCGATCGGCTGCGTCAACGTAACGAGCCTACCCAGTCTTGGCAACCTCGGCTGCTTGTTGATGTTACTCTATTGCTAGTCGATGAAGGTTAAGCTCGTTTGTGAAACACCTCGGTGTTATACTCCTAGAGCACCGCTGGACTGTAATTCAGGTACTTATCTTCTGAGAAATACAGAACTTTAAAATAATCAAGCCTTCTCTTGTGTGAAAGAAAAACGCATTTTGCTACTTAGCTGCTGGAACTAGGCTATACACGCACTCTCTTGCTCAGCTTGACAGTGGCAATAACTGGTTTTGTAAGACAGAAAATTCAGTTAATTTAACTTTAAGCATTAATACAGTTTGCTCCTGTTCTCTCTGGGTTTTGCAATAGGTTCTCTAAGGTTGTCAGCGATACAGAATATTCAGGCATGTCATAACGAGACTTTTTTGTTACCCAAGAGGTAGCACACTCTTAGTTGTCTCGTTCAGATATTTTATCAACACTGAATATTTATAAGCTCAGCAAAAAGAAAAAGGAAAAAGTAGCAGTCACCTGATCTCAATTGAGCCCTAATTACATAGCCATCTTTTATAATAGTTATTCCCTAAAACAGGTTGCTGCTTAACATGTACCAGACACTCGGTGTGAGACATCACTTGCCTTTCACAGTCTGCAATGTCCTTTCCACATAGCGGACATACAGGAATTTTCACTACTTGTAAATATTTTCAAGGGTTGTGTTGATAATAATATAGAGAAAGGAAATGCATTAGATTATGCTGTGGTCCGCTAATATCTGTCTTACAGTTTCTAAACACTGTTTGCAGCGTATCTTGTAAATCCATGGCTCAAACGTCCTGATACAATTGATGTTAAGGTGCTAGATCCTAATTTCAAAATCAGAAAAGCTGAACAAGATAAGTCTAGTGCACAACTTAAGCACTTCCCGTGGCACACTGATGTTTAAACTTGAGCTGCTTATAGCTATCATGATTTTTTCCCTTTATTTGCCATATTTTCTTTGGTTTTAAGGGTGTATGGGTATACCAAAAACATTTTATGCTTGGATTTGCTTTTGTTTCTTAAAAGATTGGGAAATATAGCCTGTGACTTCAGTTAGAAATATTAAAGCTATTTTTCCTTATTTTTTGTTTTGATTAAACTAAAAAAACCAATTAACATTTTCAGCTACTCCCAAACATTCCCTTGTGTGAAGACGTGTTATGCAGCAGTTTTAACAGTTACATATTTTCATTTCATAGTCTGGATGACACTGAGTTACCGAAAGTAGAGAATCTCTGGATTTTTTTTACAGCCTGTCCTGGTTTGCTATGTACTTTGCAAAAATGTGTTCTGTCTCTTTTTGGAAAGGAAAAAAAAATCTCAACCCCAAATTTTAACTTGAGATGACAAGACTAACATTGTGTTCACCTAAATGTATAGACATCCTGAGAGGAAACTTTAGATTTTCTACTCACACCAAACAGGACTGTCACCTGATTTGGTAACGGTAGGTTTGCTTTGACTGTAGTTTTCAGGCAATCTCTATTCTCATTTTCAGAATCTTTAGGTGTTTCACAGAAAGTGTGTGATCCTTGGTAAGCAAAGAAGAAAGGCAGGGTTCAAGCTTTGTGGCAGCTTGTTTGGTTTTGCATATGCTTGTAGCTTGTTTTTCTAATAAGTCAAGTTTTTTGTTCTTTTGGTTTTGCTTAAAGAAGCACAGTTGGAAAATCCCCTAATTTTGTAGAGCAGGTTTTCCACTTTACGGGACTTCCATGTAAACTCTATAGGCGTATCCTAAATGGTCTCTGTCTTTCTGAGTCAAAAGTGTTATGGAAGGCCCAAAAGAATTGGTAACATACCAACTTCCCCCCCTACACCACCAACCCCCCCCCCCTCTGTATTCTCACATCCTTGTGCGGAATTATCTCTTTTAATTTACAGATGATTAGCAAGTCGGTATCCACAGATGGTGCGTGTTGATTCACTTGCTGAACAATTTACTTTGCATATGTGATTCTTACACTCTAATGGAAGTTTCTACTTTTCCTCTTATATTTTCTTAGATCTTCTTCCTGCTTTTCTTTCCTTCCTATCATTTTATTTCCTTCTAATTACAAAAAATGTATTTTCTTCTGCACAGGAGACGTACTTCATAGGTCAGGTCTTTAAGGGAAGTGTTGTCTTGAGCAGGGAAATCATAGTATAAGGGAAGTGTGAGGTGGAGGATTCCACAGAAAGCACAGAAAAGTCCTACTTTTTAAAGGAAAGGTGTTAGGTCAGCCCCTGTGCTGGACAAAGTCATTGTAGGCTCCTGATCAGGGAACTGTGGCTGTGAAATGGTGGCCGTAGTGCAGATTCTCAGGTCATTTCGGGAATTATTAAATAATGGGGAGTAATAGGTGTGTCAAAGTTATAGCCCTGGTTTGAAAGCACTTTGCCCATTAAGCACTCCAGCCTTGGGTTGAACGTAGTACAGGAGGAACAGACCCTACTTCTAACTCTGTATTATCAGATGATCTGTCAATTTGCAGAGAAACTAAACAGTTTCTTTTTTACGTAAGCTTGGGCAGGATGAATAAATTCTCCCTAATATGAAAGGATTTAAATTAATTTAGTCGTCTTTGCCTTCACTTAAAATACCGGTTTCTGTAACTTATTCATTGCCAAAAAAAAAGCAGCTCTTGGTGACTAATGTTGATTGTACTGTGAGGTTCTCAGCAGATAATTATATTTAAATATGTGGGCTTAAGAATAAATAATTGGAGCAAATTAATGCAAACTAATGAAGTTGTGTGGAGACGGAAGTAATTTCTTGAGGGAAGTACTGTGGCAGCTTTTTCTTTGGTTGTTTCTACTGTTTGCCTGAGAACGTATTTTAAATTGTGACACCAAGTAAAAGTAAATGATAGAAAATGGGTGTGAAATTCAGATTGATCTTATTTTTTGGAATTCAAGTGCATTCTTCAACAGACTTACTTTAAACTAGACTGAAAGAAGAATCAGGCCCTTTGTCTTCACATCAAAGAAACGTTTGGACCTGATTTTTCATTTGCAAAGGAGATTTTGATATACCATGTGAGATTACAAATAGCAAAGTTGAAGATGTGCATCTAAGCCACTATAATTGCTATCTATGAACAGATGCGTGTTCTGGAGCAGTAGTATTTTGGACGGTGACCATATTAAACTCATCCCCTCAAATTAGCTCATAGGAGAATATAAATCACAAGTCAATTACTGTGGAGTGATTAGGGCCATGCAGGGCAGGCTTTATGTAGCACGTCTTCAGCGCCCACCTCGAGACAGCAATTCTGCTGTTTGCATCAGAGTCTTTATGGCAGTTGAACTGCATCTGAAAGTGATGCAAAACGAATGTAAAGAAGAACAAAAGAAATAGGCTCTCCTTCTTGTACTAAAGCGTAGCAGCAAGTGGAAGGGAACACTCTGCCTTGTTTGAGATGTCAGCAAAATTGGGCTCCTGATTGATCCTTCTTCAGAGGAGGAAGGGAGAAAAAAAGTGTTCAAGAAATCAAGAAAACTTCCCATGTACATTTAATGCTTTTTTTTTTTAATTTTTAAAAAATTCTTGTTTATTCTTTGTCCTTCTTGTATACCTAAAGATACGCCAACCAAAACCTAAGAAAAGCCTAACAAAGTGCTCATGCTGTTTGGATTTGAAAAACAAGAACAATGTGTTGTCATGTCCCACTCAGAAAGGAGGGGGGGGATAAGTTACTCAGATTCGTAAATCCACAGTAGCACGGACTAAGGTGAGACAAATCTCAAAGTCCGTATACAAACATTTATTAGGTTAGTAACCAGGTCTTAACTAGGTCCACGACAATTAGTTAGGTATATAACAAATTATGGCAGGTGGTAAGGTATGCATTGTGTTAATTAGCAACAGGTATACAACAAACTATGGCAAATGGTACTTAATAACAGATATACAATGAATTATAGCAAGCAGTACGGTATGCCTTGCATTACTTCTTTGAAAGGAAAGAGAAAGAAAGAAGAAAGGAAAAAAAAGAAGGAAAGGAGCAAAGGGATAGAGAAGGACAGATCAAGAGAACATTTGCGGTACTAATAAAACAGTGAAGCCGATAAGAAAAAAGCATCTGGAAGCTTATGGAAGAAAGTGCAAGGTAGACTGACAAATGTTTTTATCAAACAATGAACTTGCAAATATAAGGCTCTGTGGCCACATTGGAAGAACAAACAAAAAACACATTAGCAATTGTTAAAAGTAAAACAAAAGCTTACAGAAATCATGCAATTATCCCCAGAGTTAAGTGAAATCAAAGGCTTAGGCAATCTAGGCTAACTAACACAGAGGGGTCGTGGGTTGAATGTCAGTCAGTCATGATGTATTAGTTCCACTACATCTGCTCCAAGAGACGCATCGATCCAGGCACCCTTCAAAAAGTGAGTGAAGATTTTAAGTTTTCCCTTCTGCAAAGAGAAAGAAAAGTTATCTTCCCCCGCTCCCCAAAAAAGCTTTTAAGTTTCTACAGCTCCAAAGAGCTTTACAATCATTAACTCTCACAAGATTCAATGGAGGCAAGCAGTATTATACAAAGTGTATAGAAAAATCGTGGCGCGCACTTACTGGCTAAATTGTGGAAAGGTTTGAACTTGTGACACTCTGCCTGTGTCTATACTAGTCCCATCAAAGTGCTTCTGGGAGGCTTGCCTTAAAGAACTTGCCTTTCCCAGGACTCAGGAATCTTATCTATCTTTGTGGCAGGTGCCATTAAGGCTCCTTTACAAAGAAAACCAGAGTTCAGAGGGTAGATGGGACAGCTTGAGGTCCAGACCCCTTTCACACTGCATGCAACTGCTTTGTGTTTTGGAAATTGCTGAAGAGTGCTCTATATGTCAAGGTTTTCCCTGATAATTATAGGAAATCCTCTCCAGAGCTGGCCCTGGGAGTACTCTGGATCTCATCTCCTGTGGCCAGGTGCTAATTTTGGCTTTGAGAGTATTCCTGGGACATTACTTGCAGCAATGCAGATGTATCCATAAGACTAGATTTTCAGAGGGAGTGAGCATAAACTACATCAGGAACACCCGAAAAATTGGAATGAAAATATGTGCTCATGTCCAAATTGCTAGAACTCATCAAAAATAGAAAATAGAAAGCTCTGTTTTGGCACAGTTCTTAAAAAGTGTGTTAATAAGAAATATAACTATTAATTCTGCATTAATGGAAGCCCAATAGCTTTTTAAAATCGTGGTTGAACCAAAGAGGGTTTCTGTTTTGCTGCCTTTAGCAAACTTGAAGCAGTGACTAGTGTGTAAATGAAGAAGTGAAACGTTTAACCAAAAGGAAGGAAAGCATTATGTTCTACTTGGAATAAAGGCTCATGATATTTTGTATTCCTCATTTTTTGTTTATGTTCCTTATGGACATATATTTAAACTTCCATGTTTTTTTGTTATAACTCTTTGAATAGTTAATCTTCTCAAATGTGAGCTATGAGACTGAAATGGTTATCCCCTGCATAAAAGCACAAACCTCATAGTTTTAGTGCTGTGTGGTAAAATATTACAGGGCTAACCAGGTTTCTTATTCACTTTGGAAGGCAAATGCACAGGTGTATCCACTTCTACTTTTTTGGTTTTGTTTTTCATTTTGCCAGTCTTGGTTTTTTTTACAAATGTTAAAACTTTGATTTTTAAATAGCTGTGCTCATGGAGCAGGCTCCAGCCTGGTGACTAAATTCAGACAGCAGAACATTTCTTTAACATACAGCAAACAGGCACGAGTTAAACGAGGGGGTGAAAAAGTATGACAGTTCCTGGAAAATCTTCAAGCAGGGAATTTTGCTGCTGCCTGAATAGTGTGAAAGGTCAAGAGGAGAAGAGATTTTCACGGTGTATAAAATTGGATATTTAAAGTCTAAAGAAGCTTTAAAATTGCACTTAGTTGAGTCTAGTATAGGAAAAAGCTGGTTTTTTGAAACGTGATTTGTCTGAAATAGGCAGTACCCAAGAATGTAACTGAGCAATGAAGTCATTGTCTAAAAGCTTTTCTTAGTTTAAGCTATCCAATGGCGAGTGTTTTAAAATGAAAAGCTAAAAACCCCATGTGTCTAGCTAGTTTTTGAAAGAGGGTTCCTCAAAATTTTGGACACCCTAAAAGCTTACCAGTCCATCCCCAAACCAAGGTTAGCTGTAACTATTGATGAAATAGTCTGAATACTCTTGCCCTCTGATAAACAGGCCATGAAAGCTAAATGATTTCCTCCACCTCCTCTAATCTACATCCAGTTATGTTAATTTATTTTCTTTTGGACCGTCCTTTCTTTTGCTTGAGTTTCTAACTTCTTTTAATAACAACAGAAGAGAAAATGAGTGCGCAATATTTGAGATACCAGGCCAATCATAAAAAACTGAACAGTTCTCACAACATATTTGAGATTTTATCGGGAAGTCATTTTGCCAGTGCGACTTGCTGGTTTCCAATTTTTGGCAGTGCAGGAGGATTGTGTTGTGACAAGTGAAGTCTGAATCCGTCTTGACATATATGTGTTTCCTAATCGAACCTCTCCTGACTTCCAAGCGACGGACTTCCTGACCTGCGTCAGGGGTGGATAAATCCCAGCTACTGCTCCCTTCTGAGTAAAGGGACGGAAGAGTAAATATTGTGGGCAAAGCTGGGTATGGATGAATACAGCTTGTCCACTTGGACTGGGAAAGCGTAGCCTTTTCTAGGTGTGTCAAACACCTTTCAGCTTTGGTTTATATTCTCTACTGCACCAGCTGTAACAGACATCTCTGGTGACAATGTTCTCTGTCTGTCTTAGTTTTCTATCATACAAGAGGATGAATCTGCTGACAGAGGTGACTGCCTCTCCATCCTCTCTCTTTCTTTGTGAACGATGGGAAGACTGCAGATGAGCAGCTAGCAGGTGAAGCCTCCCTTGAAAAGCCACAGTAGGAACTGAGAAGTGGGCCAAAACTGCCCCCTTCTCTTCAGGCAATGTTTCAGGAGGGGAAAAAAAAATAAAAAGAAAAAGATAAAGAAAAAGGTAGTTCTTGAAAGGAAAGAAAGAAACTACTTCCCAGCACCTCCAAGGGGCAAGACTGATGACTACCCTTTTCCTACTGCTTGGCACTAGCTTGTGGCTTGTTAAATGTGCTGGTTTGAGACATGCTGCTGATTTTTTGCTTACTATTTGTTCCAAATCTCATCATGAAATATCTCATGTTCTCTCTGCAACATATTGGCAACTAGTGTGCCTAACGCAGTCTAGGGAGGCCCAGGTGCTTAGAAGTTACAGACCTTTACTTCTGGATAACCACGTCCTTTGTTCGATGGGGTCCCTTAGCCTTACTGGATCTCGGTTCCCAACTCTGTAAAGAAAGGATAAAACCAGCATGTTAATATGTGCTCACTAATATATGCAAAAAATACCGTTTTGAATCCTACTCGAGACAAAGCTCCCCTAGAAAAATCACCACTGGTTTTGGAAGGTTAAATTACAGTCCTCACCATAAGCATCTGTTACTGAACCAAAGATTACGCTAGTAGTAGTCATAACCATTTAGGTATGAAGGCCTGTAGCCAAAATGTTGATGCTACTCTTATTGTTGCATGACCTTTCCTGCGTTTCCAAGAAAGCTTTGCTGTGCTGAGAAGAATCTCCTGACCTAAGCTTTTAAAAAGATTGGCAGACTGTTCCGAGTGGGAGGCTGCATGAGAGCGAAGGATAAATATTTGCAATACAATGGAGATAAAGAGGAGGCTGGAAATGTTACTGCAGAATCAAGGCTTTATTTTACTTTTGAATTTGGGTAAGTGCCAAAAGGACTAAATCATCGCACTGGAAAAAGCAAGAATGAACTTCCTTTAAAGAAAAAGATAAGAAGATAAGTTACTAGCGTCAGGAGTACAAAGTTTGTTCTGAATATGACTCTTGCAATTTTTTCTTCTCTGAACCTGAAGTAATACTAATAGAAAAAAGCATTGTGTTTTTCTTTCCAGCCCATATATACCTGCCTTTACAATTTACATAAGTATTGTAGTGGAATATTAACTTCCATTATTTATGAATCTATTGAACTTTGCAAGGATGTGCTGACAGTTGAAGGATTATCATTTTAAAGGTAGTTCAGTTCACATCATAAATATCCTAAAAGGTCACATACTACCTTACAGTAACGTCTGAAGGAGAAGGGGCTTAAAGTCAGAGTTGTTTCTGTCAATTCAGAAAAAGTTTCAACAACGTTATCATTCTAGAAAGCTTAAAGTATGAATTTATCACTCTATGGGAATATTCTTATACATGTTTTTGTGAAGTTCTGTGCTCCCATGGGTATTATGTTACCATGTGGAGTCCCTCCTCTTGGTTCTTACAGGACCTGTTCACCCTGGGGTTAGTGAAGAGCAGAACTGAGATCACAGCATTCAAACTACCTTCGTACAATACAATATATTGTATATTGTACACTGCAATACCAAAATCTACTGCGTTCTTAACATCTTTGTTTCTGATGTTCTACCTGCCTTTGAAGTATCGTAAATAAAGACACTCAGTGTTTTCTGGCAATTAGGTCAGCTTTACACTGTGGAGGGAGGGGAATCGAAAATATGGAAGCAATGAAATTTACTGTTTACCTGAAAACATAATGCTGTGTGGATAGTGACTAGCCTGAATAGCTCTTCAGTGGGAGTACTTTATACGGGAGTTGTTTCCACTGAATAGAGATCACCACACCGGTGATCATCACACCATTGTATCATTGAAAAACTTTTACTAGGCCATGGATAAAATAGTCACAGGTAAAGCTGGAAATGATCTGCACGAGTACACTAACTAAAGAAAGGAATACTACTTCGTTTGTAGTTACTGTTCAGGTTTTTTTTCTTGATAATGCAATGGCAAACAGTGACATATTTCCATCTACCTGTTTGCAAAAGAGAGGGAAAACCAAAGCATTTATTAACTTGGTGTATTAACAAGGATGGATAGATGATACCGAAAAAATCAGAATATTTCATTGCATTAAAAAAAGGGTGCCTGTAAAATTTCTTGCAATCTCGGTTTTACACATGTTGTGTTATCTTTCATACTTTCAACACTACTAGCATATATTCATAAATACTCTTCATTATAAAGATGCGAAGGAGACTGGCAAATATAAACTGATGCATTTCAGCTGGATTATTAGGTTTTCCTGCAGGAGTTTAAAGCGGCATGCTACACTCACATTCATTGTCAGCAGCTAAGAATACAGCCCAGTGTCTATGCGAGTCATATGCAATCATATTTTTGCTTACCACTGTTGGAATTAAAGTCAGAAGCATCCTATTTTTTATTTAAGCAATTCCTAAATGTGAGACTCTCACACTGTATGGGTATTTCATATAGATTAAAGGACCAGCCTGCTGCTTGCAGAACTAAGCTGTAGGTTGGTCTTTAGTAGCTGGTTGCAGTCTGTACATTGATGCATAATGTTTGCTAACAGGGAAAGCACCAAGCAGGCAGCCAGAACCTGGCTTTGAACAAACTGGCCTATTCGAATACAGGGAGCTGAAGCATTCTTACTCATGAAACAAGTTGTCAAAATTATTTTTTCGGGGAGATCAATTCATTTATTATTTTAGTATTTTCATTATTGTGCTAAAGACAAATTATATTTGCGTTTTTGCAGCAGAAAGCATGCCCATCAGTTGCAAATTGCAAGATTTATGGTTTGGGTTTAATTACAATGCTATAAACTTACCAGGAAAAAAAAAAAAAAAGCATGTGGTTGTCTTTTTTTTTTTTCCCCTCCCATAATTGAAAATAAGCCCAAGTAATCAGTGGGTTCTCAGAGGTGACGGTATAAACTACTTGGGCTAAGGGAACAGCAAAGAGAAATACAGGGCTGTCCAAGTGAAACTCCCAAGGAATTTAGGTAAATAAACTCAAGAAATCAAGATGGAGCCACAATATCAGATTAGTATACTGAAACTCTTTCCTTAGGATACAGTGATACAAATCCACAGCCCTTATTGAAAATGTGTGCTTACTGACTCCTCTTAACTGTTTCAAAATCAGGATTACACCCACTGTCTTCAATGGGACTACTTGTTAGATAAAGGATAACAAATCCAGTCCTAAAGTGGTAGACTCACTTGATGAATGTGCATCCTAATTCTCAATGACGTTTAAGTGAGTGAAACATATGTACAGAGAGAATAAAATGCCAAAATGTGTTGCTTTGCCAAGTTGCCACAGTTGGAAGCTTTCAGTAAATTTCCATGTGTTTGTTGATAAATCCTCCATTTTGAATAAAACATTATTTCAGTTTTGGAGTAAATTTAGAGTGACAAGCCCTTAAGGCTAAGCGATACCTTGGTGGTTTTTTTTGAAACACCTGTGAAAGAAAGTGATTTCTTCACTTTTTTCTAGATATCTGCAAGAAATCTGAGTTTTCTGGTAGCTAACTTACTTCCTATACAAATTTACATTTTTAAAAGCTGTGAGGCACGCATCAGTTCAGAAGTCCTAATGCTCATTTCTAGAAGTAGAATGTTTATTGCTAGAAGTAGAAATGAGCTTGGTTAATTGTTAAACAATGGACAATTTCCTGGGTGATTCAATACAGCACAGGAGATGGGTAACCCTGATTAGGAACTCAGAAATAATTGAACAGGATAGATTACAAAAGCGAGCTTGAAATGCAAAGAAAGTAAGAGAGGAATTCACTCTAACATAAAGACTATTGTCTTTATACTTAATTATAGGGTTTTTTAGTATTATTCTACAGTGTACTTCAAAGCTCGCTGATCTTACTGAAAATACAGTGAGATGGCAGCTAATATTTGGAATGAAAACATTATTATTTAATTATTTAACTTTACAGTAGTCAAGAGAGAGATCTATGCACTCTAATTAAACTCTAATACTGTGAAACAATAACAAACAATTTCAATTAGTATTAGATTGCTTGATAATGCCAGTTAACATAACAGCAGCTCCTTTACATCCTTAGCAAGTGATTCAGTGACGCGGTTCACATAACACAGCAAGTCCTGAACTAACAGTGCTGTAGCTGTTTCATCTGTCAGAAACCTTGTATAAATCAGGGGGCTCCATAGCGGCTACACAGAGAGTCACAATATTTGGAAACCAACACTGTACTTTTCTCAGTTAAAAAAATCCTTTCCCATGTCCATCTATTAACCTCTCACCCTCTAAATCTGCTCCCTCTATCAACTCAACCTGAAAAATCAATCCGACAAGTACCTAGGATGGGAAGGAGAGCCACAACAGTTCTCAGCGAGGGGCTGCGCTCTCTGGACCACAGCTCCTAGCAGATGCCCAGAGAAGATGTGCGGAAACGGTAAATATACAGTTTATACCTCCAGCTTATTCTCTTAGTATCCACCACTGTGACGCAAGACCTGCCTTGTTAAAGTAAGCAGAATCCAAATTCATGTCTGGATGTTGGCAGAATTATATACCATTTTTTATGAAACATTTTAAATGTTTCAATGTTGCCCCTTTCAAATCGTGAGCAGCGGACCTCTCGATGCTCTGAGGCAAACCCCGTTGACCCTGGGACCTTTCTTTCTGTCACTGCGCCTTAAGGTCACTCCCCCCTTTGCTTTTATGGACCCGTATGCATTGTTTATGACTACTGGCTTCAAACAACTGGCTCCTTCTCCTTTTCTCTAGCGATATTTCTAACAATAGGCAGTTGTGGGATTTTCTCTCCAGGAGGTACCTCTATAGTATCTCAGTTTAGGTATTGTCTCTGCTACTTGATGAAAAACCTTGAAGTTGCAAGGAAAATTACTGTAAAAAAGTTAGAATGGTTTGCTTACCAGTTGTTTTATAAAGTTTGAAAATCTGCAGCATCTCACACAGAGGGAATGTTCAGTCAGATAGAAAGCTGAGTATTTTTTTTTGTAGAAGCTTATAGAAATGAGTTGTAGGCAATTTAGTTACAAAAAGAAAATCAAAGCCTTTGAAATGTCACACTGGCAAAGCTTTTTTTTTTATGTAGTGTGGCTACTACAGATAATATGCTATACCTGGATCGATAGAGACTATAGGTCTATCTATATCTGCATCGGTCTATTCATTTTACTTCTAATCTTTATCTGTATGATATCATAGAAAGTACTAGAGAAAGAAAAGAAATTAGGATATATTAAGTATTTGTGCTGCTCATTATTATTTTTAACCAACAAGTATTTTTGGAAGTCTCATTTACTAAGAAAGGAAGAGATACCTGGTCCAAACCCCATGGATTCTGTAGTATTGCTAGTCTGATGGCACGTACGGTCCTCACCTCCTGCTAAATCCTCCGTGTCTCATCAGCAACGATTACCTGCTCATCCTTTTGACTTACTGGAGTTATCAGCCTTCTCACCTTTTTCTTTCTAACATTTTTCTCTTGCTCCTAATATTCCAGCTACCTTTTTCTGTCAAGTTAGGCTCAAGTCCCAGTCTGACTCATAGCGTCACTTTAATTCATAGCAAGAGTTCTCAAACTGTACTTAGACTGTAATCAGTGGCTTCTGAATGAGAGCTCAGGTCCCTCAGGGGTGGTATATCCAGCTATGTTACTGTGTATAAGGGTATCACCTTCTTTTCTAAGCCTTGTTCTTATCCATTAATAAATCATTCGGGTAATTATGTAGGGTATTTCAAAAGCTCTTGTAAACTAGAAAACTTCTAAAATGTAAATAAATTAATCACAGTTTCCAGTTTGTACAAATATCTCATTAAATGTGTGGTATTTTAAACAGACATGATCACTTCTGTGGACCACATATATTTTCTTTTTGATATCTTTGCCCATATCAATCCTACTAGCATTTAGTTCACCAATATGACTGCAAAAAGCATTACTGAAGAAGATGTCAGTAGATATATTAGATCCAGAAGCTCATTGCAAAATCTATGTAGTCAATGAGCATATGAAAGACAATTTTACCAAATACACATTCAGTCATTAACCAAAATAAAGTTAAAAATACATGCCAGGTTTAACATACATAATGAGTGAGGAGTGGTGGCATTTTAGAAACTATTTTAAAATATATTAACTTCAGTGTACTGATCATATGGTTAAGAGTATTACTTCCTGCCAGCATCTTGCTTTTGCTAGTTGGGTCACATCTAATTTTCACCACATAGAGTGATAACCGTGCTACCTAACCATTCATGTTCCTACCAGCCTCTCTGCCCTGGGGAAGGGCGATCCGTTATCTTGGCTGAGAGTCTCATATGGCAACTTGAGCCAAGAAAACAGCAGCACCAGGGGAAGTTATCTGCAGAGGAGCCAAGTACTGTCCCACAGAGGATGCTGCCCTCTCACTGTATAAACTAATCATAGCAAACACTCGCCCTGGTGGATGCACCTCCATCAAGAAGTCTGGCCCTGGCAACTGACAGGAGGCTAGAGATGCACCCGCTGCCCAACACCCTCCTTCGTCCTGTGGGCCCACACGGGAGGCCTCCTGTCCAGATCTCCCGTAAACAGCCTTCCTGCAGTATGGTCTACAAAGGAGGGAATTGTTACAAACAACATGCAAACACAGCGGTAACCTTTGCCCATGGGAAGGGTGACCACAGGCAACGGTTCAGTTTACATGTGTACTTTCAGACATTATACAGGGACAATCCTTTTTCTTTGCCATTACCTTCGCAGACAAACTGGAGGAGATGCAGAGGCAGTTGGACCCTCCTGTAGACTGCCTGAGAAGATAGAGGCTAGCAAAGGGGGTTTGAGGATGTTTTCACCAAGACCACTGTCTCCAGTTTCTCCTGGAGAGCTTGGAGATGCTATGGGTACATGGAAGACCTACACAGGCCCCTATACTATATATATTCTGGAGACTAACTAATCAGCCCTCACTAATTTTTGTTGAAAGAGACATCAGCTGCTCCTGAGAGATGGAGTGGCCTGAGTTGGAGAGCAAGAAGCAGGTCCTTGGCATAGTCTCTCTGCCTCTCCTGCCCAACCTGTTTCTGATTACATTCTTTTAGAGCTGGGATTCTAAATTGTAGCCCATGCCTAAATATGCAGATTGTGGGAAGGCTGTTGCTGGAATTGACTGATTAAGGATTAAATATTTAAGATTTTTTTTCTGTTTTATTCCTAACCAGCGATGGAACTACTTTGGAGTAACCTGCTCTGAAATAAAGCATAATATTATTGAGTGTTTTGTTTTACTCCACAGTAGTTTCATTTCTGTGCGTTTCATAAAATCATGCTATCATTTCATTAATTTAAGGCTGAATTTGTAAAACATGAACACACGAAGAAATCTTCATATATTTATTATTTGAAATGAACCCAAGCGGCAAAGAAGTTTTTATTTCAAATATGGACTTTCAGTAACTTCAGGGTTGTCAGCATCAACAGTGTTGGCTCAAGCCACCCTAATAATGCCTATTTACAGAAGAGATGGAGTGACTCACAAAAAGAGCTTTCAGTTCAAACTGCAGCAATACATTTCTAGAAAGTAGCTAGTTTCTTTTCAATTGTCAGCTCCTCACTATGATCAAAAAAGGTTCAACAGCAGTGATTTGTAGCACTCTTCATTTTCATCAGTGTTTCACAATTCATCAGTTTCAAACCTAAATAATACTGTATCCCACTGCAAATGTTCCTGTAATCCTTTCCTCTTCCAGTGACCTGATCTGCAGAACTACAGGGAAAAAAACCCCACTGTTCAGCACTAAATATAAATCCTGCATGAAACAGATGTCTTCCCCTTTATCTTTTCCATTGCTTTGTTATTGCATTTAATGATCTGTCTATGATTTCCTTTATTTTATTTCTTTTAATAACCAAGGAAGACCAGACAAATCCACTGTAATAAACTCCTCTCTTTGAAGTCTTCCACTTGATAATTATAGATAAAATGATAATAAAGAATATTAAAGAAACAAGTTTAAGGGAGCAAACGTGCAACATATCTGCAATATTACACTCCGTTGTATCTTGCTGTTTATTATAACCTTCCCTCTCTGAATGTCATACAAGAACTCTGAGACACCAATTGGTGTCAACTTTTACTATTATAATTTTACAGTGTAATTTCTATATATTGCCGGACATATTTTAAACATTGAAGATTTTTATTTTAAAGATGTTATTTAAATAAAAAAAAAGAGAACGATGCATCAGGATATATGTCTCCTTTCCCAGCGCTCATCTCTTTAATACTTGATTGATATACTTTTTAGGTCTGACTTCGAAAAGAAATAAAAAATCATGGTGGGAATTTGAATGTCCTACTTTCCTTGAAATCCCTGTTATTTGCCTTAGTTTTTTTTAAATTCTCAGCATATCCTACAGAATCTTTCAAGTTGTTGTCTTTCTTACCAATGTCACAAATCACCACGTATCTGAGAAATGTCTCCTACCTCTGTTCTATGTGATGACAGGTTCCACAATGCCATATCCTACAGAAAGACCCACGGCATGTATTACAGGTGGACTTGAAATGTTTTTATTTCCTGCACAGAATTACGGCCAAGCTAGACTCATGGTCTATGAGCAGCAGAGAGGGGACTGAATTCAGAGGAGACACACAAAGTCTGTCTAGAACGGCAACTGATTCTTGCAGAAACTCCATGGATTCAGAGGGCATTTCATCACCCTCCCTAATCTCTCCTCTTGTTCAGAGAACAGGACTGCTGCAGCAAGTTGTTTGTAGGTCCTTGAACTTGTGCAACTCAGTAAATTTAGATATGAATTCTAAATCTATATAGTATAGAGAAGCAAATTTTACTAAAGGAGACCCTCCAGGCATCCTGTTGTGAGGCTCTAACAGGATGAGCCTGTTCCAGACCAGAGTCCATTGCCTGGCCCCACATCAGGTGATGTGGGCAATTTGCATTGACGTGCCCAAGCTTTCTTCTGCCCAAACCAGGATGATCTCATAAAAAACTCTGTTCAGACCAGTCTCTGGCATATGGTATCCCCTGAAATGTGCCCACCATAAGAAGAGAGTTCTAGCAATTAGCATATACTACCCAAAATTTAGATATGTAGTGTAAGTTCAGTCAGAAGAATTGCTTTGTCTCTGCTGTAGTTTTCTAGGTGCATCACAAATTATGTGGGGATGTTTATAAAATCTTAAAAATAAGAATTTCTCAAATGTTAGCCAAATGGGAGATGCATAAATCAAAGGATCAAAGGGTAGTTCACGTTGGAAGGGACCCCAGGATGTCATCTTGTCCCACCTCCGGCTCAAAGCAGGGTCAGCTTTTGGATCAGACCAGCTGCTCAGAGTTGAGTTTTGAGTCCAGCTGCGTTTTGACTACCCCTAAGGATGGAGAGACCACAGACACAACTGTTAGAACCCTTGACGCCATCTCTTCTCCAGGCTCTCAGCATCTCCGTGGGGTGCTCTGTGCTCCAGCCCCTGACCCACCATAGCAGCCCTCCACTGAACCCACGGCGGTTTGTCAATGACTTTCTTGTACTGGGATTATGAAAATGGAAGTGGCAATCTTAGTATGATCTAGCAAGCGCTGAGCAGAGGGGGTGATCCCTCCCTTCCCGTGACCCACTGCCCGCGTCCCCCTTGGTAGGGCCCGGGAGGCCGCGGGCCGTCTCTGCTGCCGGGGCAGGGCTGGGGGGTGCCCGGCTGCCGCCCCCCAGGCCCCGGGGCCTTTGGGCAGAGCTGCTCCCCAGGCAGGCAGCAAAGGGCCGGTGTGGCTGCCGGGGACCCTCCTCCCCGGGGCAGGGCTCTGCCCTCCGCCCCGCTGAATTTCATGAGGTTCTTATCAGCCCGCTCCCCCCGCCTGCCTGGGTCCCTGACCTAGATGGACAGTGTATGCTCTTCCACAGAGTTTCAGCTAATTTTGTTGAAAAAATTTCCTTTTTGTCCTTGAGATTCCTCTACTAATCTTCTTGTGTCCTTCTTCTCTCTTCCAGGCCTCTGTCGTTCATGTTGTAAATCCAACAGATGACCATTGCGCTCCCGCAGATACTTTCCAGCTTTCACCAGGCTTCGTTGCCTGTGGGACCCTGTCTCCTGATGTCTCTGAGGATGCGAAGTATTTTCTGCTCTTTCAAAATGTTGTCTGAGCTATTTGTTACAAAACTAAAAGGGATTCATCGGCATGATCTAATAATTATTTAGATAAGAGGTAAAGAAAAAAAAAAGTTTTAAAATCTGTGGAAAAGAGCCATCCAGCTTCCAAAGGAAATTTTAGTAAGGGTGAATCTGGTCCTTCTATCTAACCTGAACATGCTTTTGCCATGGTACAAGCCCTTCACTGCTACTGGCAATATCTGCTCCTACAAGCTCTGAAATAAGCTACATCTTTCAAGCTGGAAAACTGGTAGATTGGATTGGCAGTTTGTGAAAGCACAACATACAGAAGAAGGCAAGAGCTTGATATATTTGCTGACATTTCATCTTTGTTCTTGCATTTGCTAGACTGACAAATAACTGTGGAATGCAGATGCACAAGGAAACCTTTTTAAAGAGAGCAGTGAATCAGTGTTTGAGACTGATTTTACATATGATGACAATTCCCTGGCTCTCTACGGTATTTCTCCTGTCTGAAACACTGTTCGGTATGTCATTCCCCAAAGCTTGTTTTCCTTTACCTCAAGTCCCCTCTTCCCTAGTTTTCATATATAAAAAAGCGCTCTAAAATATACTGCTTATACCATTCTGTTCTGTTTTCTTACACTGTCACCAGTGTCCTCCCTCCCACACATAGGCGTCTTTAACACAAAAAACTTCAAGAGCGGGAGCAATAGCTTGGAGGTCAACATCAGGCCATTCATTCTACTTCCCTAAGGAGAGTCATTGTTAGCTGCACAAATATAGATGCATGTGAATAAAGTCGCTAATACTTCATTATCACTGCAACAGAATAATTGGTACCGTAATTTACATCCTCCCAACACTATCTATCTATCAAGATGTAATGGGATATTTAACATGTTGTTACTCTATGTACGCACATGTTTTATACATAACAACCTGTTATCTGTCAGCTTAAACCAGCACTGTACACTACAATTAGATTCTTCCCCCTGTAATTATCCTAACATATGTCTGGGCAACCCCACTAAAGTCAAGTAACGTACGCTGGATATAAATCATGACAGAATAAGGCCATGAACTCTTAGTTTGGTATTTTATATTATTTCACTTTCTTGAAACTCCAGATGCTTAAGAGAAATGGATTTTTAAAATGAAAAATCTATTCATTCTTCTAAGCAGACAGCATAATACTTATAAATGCCTTCTTCACATTCTTATTCAAGAGGAATAAAATGAGCCATCCAGCAGGGTAGAATATGAATCAATATGTGTTTTCAACGGCTCCGGGTTTTATTTCTGTTGAAGTCTGTAGGTGTTTTGCCACTCATTTCCAAGAGTGCAAGATCAGGTCCAAGTAGCTAGAATTCATATATCATTTTTAGGTGCACAAATACTACAGAGATCTTGAAATTCCATTGCCTGTGTGTAAACTGTACTCAGAAATGTGGAGTTCCTCCATAATCTGAAAGTTCTGCCATCACAGCGTCCTTCTGGTTCTTCCATGCAAATGGCTGCCCTTGCAAATAATCTTTCTCAGTAAAATTAAAGCAGCCACTTTTTCCTTGTTCCTGATGATAATAGCATCTGTTTTTTCTCATGGTTATATACAGTAAGAGGTTTTCTGCCTTCTGTGCCTCTTTCGTACAAAGAACTGCAGCGAGCAGAGTACTTGTATACTTAGTAGAGGTGACACATGATAACATCAGGGATGAATTATACCAGGTTATTCTCTCCACCTCCCCTGGCACCTCCTGTGTGAGCAGAAGGTATTATTTTCCAACATCAGGTAAGCACACTGACTTTCCAAAATGCTCTGTTATTTCAAATTCAAGAAACAGAAAAATGAAATTATTCTGATTAAAACCCATGATGATCAACTAAAAAGAATGAAGAATGTGCATTATTTTGAAAAATGTTACGAGGAAACAACCCGAACTGCCCTGAGTCTGGTGGGACTGTTCTGTTCCATGGGCTTGCAATAATACATTGACAAAGTCCTTTCAGCCCTCACTTTAACACTGTTTCTTTTGCTTGAAATGGAATCCCTCTTCCACAGAGATTTTCTGGGTTTTATTTTGTTTTGTGGTTGGTTTGTTTTGTTTTTTTTTTTAATTACAACTGCAGTTTAACTGGAGTGAAGGGGCCTAGCGCATCCAGGTCTTTTGGGTCTCTCACAATATCCTTGTCTGTTTGCTGCTTAGACATCAGCAAGCAGCAAATGGTTACACAGTTTTATTTTTTTAAAGAAAACCCTTATGTTAATAAAAAGTGTGATCTTCACAGGGATATTTCTTTTGGACTTTTAGGGACTTCAGAGACTAATTTTTTAAATAATAATTTTTTTTAAAAAAGGTTTTTTTAAATTAGACTTGTTCACAATTTTCAATGATTTTTGCTTTGCAGACAATACTAGTTGACACAACCTTGGGTGCACTCTCAGCATGGAGAAGCACTGAGATATGATTAGGCAAATGCTCTAGAAATTAGTGTGCATCCCTTTGACATTCCAGATTTACATCTTAATT
This sequence comes from Rhinoptilus africanus, assembly GCA_013400135.1. Lineage (NCBI taxonomy): Eukaryota > Metazoa > Chordata > Aves > Charadriiformes > Glareolidae > Rhinoptilus > Rhinoptilus africanus. The sequence continues at coordinate 23,380 of VXBO01003718.1, read as the reverse complement.
TCAGAAAATGTTAAATATATTTCCATGCGTTTTTGTCCCGTTAGCATAATGTGCTAGGCTGTATTTTATATGTACAGATATTTTTCTGAAATATAGCAATCTGTAGCTATTTGATAAATAGGTCTGGATGCTTTCTTGTAAAAACTTTTCACTTCATTTCCAATTTCGTATCACCTTACTGAGAGTCTATTTATTCTCCTGCAGACGAGAATGTTAGACAGATCATTCCTTTCTTCTATACAGTAAATAATTTGGAACAGGGACTATCATTTACTCAATATCTGTATCATTCTCAAAATAATGTATTCTCAAATTGATTGACTTCTAGTCTCTACCACAATATGAATGTTAAAACAGGGCCACATTTCATATTAAGGTACATATTAACCAGTACTCATGGAAAGCAAATTTAATACTGTCTTGGATGAGTATCTACACTACACAGTTCAAAGTTACAGTTATCGAATGTCTGAAAAGAAGTATACCAAATACCTAACTGGGCAGTCAGAACAGCTCAAATTGCAACTATCAGACACTTAATGAATTGCTCATGAATAAGCAGCAGGCTAAGAATTACTGACGGAAGCTATTCGTAGAGGGGTTTTGAACAAATCCAAGAAAAAAAATCATGCTCTTTCAATGACAGTTCACAAACAGAGAGATGACATTTGGCAAACAGATAATTCAACATGAATTACTCACTCAAGACTAGTAGTAATACCTAGCAATTATATAGTCCTTTACACATTCAGTGGATTGTACAAACTGACATTAATTAAATTGAACTGCCTCTTCTTGTCTACTCTTCCCTTTAAAATCCTCCTTAGTAAAAAACTTAGCTTGGCACACACAGATTTTCACACAGACGGGCTGTGTGACTCGCAAAATCTCCATCTTTATGTGTAAAAGCAAATACATAAAAAGAAACAAGCTTTAAGTTTGAGGTAAAAACACAAGGCTAGCTTGTCAGTTTATAGCACACCATAAATTCAGGATGATGCACAGTTGTTGTGACAAACCTGGGATGTTCTTGTGATTTCTCAATTACTGTCCTTATAACTGGGAGGAGGATAAAGATTTGTCTGCTGAGTCGGTACCGGCTGAAACCCCGACCGCTGACTCAGTGGAGCTGCCTGATACAGAGCCCGTATGCCCTACAATGCCCATCTCCAATCCTGCATAGGAAGAAGCACCGCCACCATTGCTGGAAATACTTACTAATTATTTAGCATGTGAAGTATGTGTCAAAACACGTCAGAGGGACAGGATAGAAAAGGCTTTTGCATGGCCTTTTTTTCTCCTTCCCTTCCTCCTACCCCCTTTTGCACTGTATATATAGAAGTTATTGAGAAAAGTATGTGAAAAAACAACTTCACAAAGCAGAACTGTACAACTACGACCAGAGTAAAACATATTGGAAAAAACCAGGAAGACTAATAGGCTTGCATCAAACTCATAACTAAAGGCAGTATTTTCTATAATTTCTCCTAAAACTTCTATGAAATTCATTTCATAAGTACTGTCAAATCATCTACCCTCTCTAGATAGGTGATGAAAGCATCAAGTTGAATAGCCTGTAAGCAATATATACTGAAATAATATAGGGCACCCAATACTGGTACAATCCAAATTTCGGAGAATGCCTTTAATAGATTAGAAATTAGAAATTGTTCCTGACACACTCGAAAGACTGCATATCAATTTATAGAGATGATACTTCTTCTGAAGAGACAAAGAAAAATAAATTAGCCCCAGTGTTTTTAGTTGGTGGGGTTAGAAGGGAAACTCATTAGCACATTCATAAGACATTTGCTTATCTGTACACCAGCCTTCTGTTGCTGAACAGACCTCCGGAGTATCCAGTGGTTCATTTCCCTGCCATTGTCAGCGGTGGCACATGCACAGAGCTCAATATTGCCCTAGTTATTCGGCACTGGTGAGTAATTGGTGTGCCCAGTAGCCACTCACTCATGTGTAAGAAAATAAAATGGTTCAGAGTCTTTGATCTCATTGCATTTCACTGGTTGTGTAATTTATAGGGCTGATAATTGAAAGTGGTACAGGTTCCCTGAGTTAAATTCCCTGCTCATTTTATAATGTGCTTTGATAAATGAAGTAGGTTGGTAAGCATAATTACAGTTCTGGTTTTTGATATTTTTTTCTCTCTCTTTTCAGGATTATATTTAGATATAGTGGCAGCACAATTTTAAAAACAGCTTTTCTTTAGCTACCATATGCCGAGTCTCTCCCAAAGCTCAACTCTTTTAGGTACAAATTCTTAAAGAACGTGTAAGTTTCTGACAGACAACCACCTGTCATGTGTTTGAATGTATGCATTATAAACGGCACATCCCTTTTATGATTACAGAAAATGAACACTCATACTAAACATTCAAGGTTCACCAACGATCAATAGCTCCATCTTTTCCTGAAATTTTGGTATTCAGACAGAAGGGAATACATTCACAATGGTGTTCAAGACAACTGCAAAGCCCACATCTACATTACTAAACTCATCTGCCTCAGGAAGCAAGTCCTGGCTCTGTGGCCCTGAGACATAACTAGAATATTTTGTGTTTTCAAAGTGATAATAAAGTGAGATAATCTGGGAGGGGAAAAAAAAGAAAAAAAGCGAAATCCGCACTGCAGCCTGCCAGAGCAGTGTCTGCAGCGCACGATGCCAAAGGCAGGCGTTGCTCGCCCTGCAGCCTGTCCCGAGGGTACGTGCTTATCTTTGCGTGCCCAGGGCCTGCTGGCATCATGTCAAAAGTCTGTCCCATGCTGAAGGATCCCGTTTTGGCACCACCTATTTCGTGTTTTCTGCCTGGAGTGAAGCCTGAAGCAAACCGCTGTGCCTTATTTTCCTCCTGGAGGAAACAAGTTCGCTCACTCAGAAAGGAGCCTGGAGGGGCCCTGGCATACCTGCACTGCGAATCACCGCCGGCCAAGGCTGGGGAGCCGGCTTACTTCACAGCGGAGAAGCCCCTTAGCATATCATATGGTCTTGCTACACTGACTAAGGGCTCTAAGTGCTACCACGGTCAAATAGATAATTACGTACCACTCACACCACAATTTGCATGGTTATACAAGCTTGCAGAGCTTCTTATCCTCATCTGTAAGTTGTAAAGAGTAAGCTTTTTGTCACCTGCCGTGTAAGATCCTGGGTTTAACGTGATTCTGATCGAAGGACATTGTGTTCACATTTCTTGCTATGGCATCATTTTCCATTGCATATTAAATAATTCCAGAAGAAAATGAAGTGGTGAAGAGTACTGGATCTCCACAAAGTGACTATGAACATCTAGATGCTCCCTAGAGATTTGCCTTCCAAGCACTAACCAAGCATCATACCCTTTTCTGGATAGCTCTTTCAGCCCGCTGCTTTCACAAATATTAAGAGTAATTAAAATGACAAAAATAAAAACATTGACTCCTACACATCTGTTTTTTAAACAGTTGCTTAACATTTACTTAATTTTCATAATAGTATTTAGTGCATTCGCTTCTTTAGATGGATCTGTAACCATAGCAACAACATCATCATCTCATAACACATTCTTTAAAACCACATTCTGGAAACAGTGCATTGTTCCAACTTGTATTGTTTGCTCTGATGTTTGGGTAAAAAATGACTGAACCTATTCTGCTGTTGCTCCGCTGATGATAATCTGCAGTTCAGTAGCTCCTTCCAAACAGAGTGCTGTTCACATGTGACTAAGTGGTCCTCAAAACTTTTGTTAAACCTAGTCCGTTGTTCCTACAGAGGTGAGATAACTAAGGCACAAATATGTTAGCTGATTTGTCCTCTGCCGCACAGAATGTATGGGCAAAAAGAGGCACCAGCACATATTTTCTACACTTCCAGCCATAACACTCACTGTTCATCAATTAGCAATGAGACATTCTCTAGATCCTAAGTGGAAACAAAAAAAGGAAATAAGGCAGAAAGAAAGAAAGAAGGGAAGGGAAGGGAAAGAAAAAAACAGAGAGGTTTTGCTTTAAAAATCAGGCTGAAGCAGAATAATTCCAGAGGTCTGAGTGCAATGCAGTTTGGGTAAAAATTCATTCCAACATCTAGGTCATTGGCCATAAAACACACTCAGAAAGCCAGTGTGGGATTTCTCTTGCTTACACTGCTATTTGTTTACTGTAACTCTGTTGAATTTCAAATTTATGGTGATTTGAGAGCAGAACTTGACCTCTTGTTTTCATGCAAACATCCACCACATGAAAAAAAGAAAGGAACGGTAAGAAAATCTGAAAGAAGCCAAACAGTTTCTTAACAGCATGTTTTTCATAGTTCCTTGTGAGGCCTCTCTGAAGTGTGCAGTTGTGCTGCTTTTTGCGTAATGTGACATATTTTTGCCCTTACCCTTTTATTGTTATTCCCATTAGAATAGAACAGTAAACATTTTTAACGATGATATGTTTTCACTGATTATTCTGCAAATATACGCAATGTCAAGTTAGAGGAAATGAGGCATGAAGTACTGCAGGCAGAGTTCATACAATGCACCACAGAGGCTCGAGAGCAGCTGCTGAAAGCCATTCTGCTGAAATTTCACTTTGAAAAAGGTACACTTCTGTACAATTGGCTATAATGTTTCGAAAGGAACTGTTCAAAGCCTTTTATGCAAATCATTTACATTCCCGTTGTGTAAATAATTTCATTTAAAAATATCTAGTCAGTTGAAATGTCACAACTATTTGCATGATTGGCATTTGGGCTTGAAAATACAACTCAAATATCCATTGCAAAGGCCGCAGATTGTCCTTGATTCTCCCTGCTTTGGAAACAGAGCATGTAGGATGGGATACTCAAAGTTGTCTGGCACAGTAGAACACCTATTTAGTATGAGCTAACCACCAGGAAACTTTAGTAAATGTCTTGCATTCATGTAATTAATCCTTCTTTAATGCCATCGATTTTAATGGGACATGAGATGTTTATATTTTCATGTTACCAGATTTAGAAAGCAGCACAATGATGTCATTTTTATACTAACGCACCTTCTGGCAATGTTGAGCATGGACTGTCAAATGCCATTTCTGATGACTCATGAGCATGACTGTGGCCACTTTTTTGACTTGCTTTTCCTTTGACACTGGCCTTTCAACTTCTGTGTGATTTCTCTGCTGTTGAGCCACTCTGAGTCCCTGTCTGACCCTCACTGACTTCAGCCTCTCTGCCTCTCATATTAGGCAACCTACTTTCTACCATCTTAATTCTCTAATTTCTTTATTGCTTCTTCTATTCATGCATGGAGCTTATCAGACTTCTTTGCTTCTTTGGGGCAAGGGGGGTGTCAGCAAAATTTGTTTTGCTGACAACAAGCAGTTTTAGAGTAGTGGGTGCCATGGTATTCATGAAAGCTGAATAAAAGAACAAGAATACGAAGGACCTTAATATGTGAATGAAAGACCCACTTTCCTGAGCACCAAGGAAGAGAAAGAAACTCTATGAAATTTGCCCTCTACCCCTTTTTTAATTTGAATAACCTGGGAAAAGAGAATTCCACTTAATTGAATACCGGCACCAGTCACCAAGCAGTAACGCACTCCGGCAAGGATGGGTCGCTTTGTCTTTGGATTTTATCTGCTGATGGCAGAAAAATGAGAAGGCTCAGAAAAAACCCTAACTGGGCCCAGCACTTTCCCAGCTCTTCTTCTGGGCTCCTTGCCCGGCCAACCTCCAGTCCGTTGCCCCCAGATTCTTGTCCAGCTTCTTTCTCCCTTGTTCCCATGCTCTCCATACCACCCTGCTTGGGGAGTTTTCTTCCTTATGCTCTGCCTTATGTCTTTTCTCTTCTTCCTGTTAAATGTTCTCTGGGATTCCATGCTACATCAGGTCAAGAAAACTCACTGCAGCTCCCTTTCCCTGCATCACTCTTCAGCCCCTTCCTCCCGTGAATCTTCCCTCATGGCAGAGCTTCCCTTCACTGACACTTGCATGAATACATTTCACTTTCTCAATGAGCATAATGTCAAAAAAAAAATTTCCATTGTCCTTATTCACTGATATAGTTGGATCATGTGGCTCAGGCTGTCCTTAACATTTGGACGGAGGCACATATCTAGTATGGCAAATTTTAGCCCTTTCAGTAAAAGTTTGCCAGATTAAAAAGCCCTTTAGTGTAACGGATAGTGTCTGGCAATCTTAATATTAAGTATAATAACTTTAATAATAATAATACCACCAGCAGTCACTCATAATATATATATTTTCCTTGATTGTTATGGAAGATTTCCCTGTAATATTCTTTTGAAATTATATTATCGTTTCTCTCTTCGAGTAAATTATAATTGACACTACAATTTATCATTTGAGAATAGCACCATGACATTACATTTTTAAAGGCTGCTTTTATTCAGATCACACAATGGGACAGAATCTGCACAATAGAAAAGATCATGTAATTTGTCTTTCAAGGTCAGCAAGATTACAGTGAAACAAGAAAATTTGGTCTACCATTGAGAGACGTTACAGCTGTATGCCGTTGCCCTGTTTAAAGATCTTCATTATGTTCTTAAATGTTCTTCTCTTTCAATCAAGATCTCCTCTCTCTGTCTCTCCCCTTTCCAAATCAAACAGACATTAGTAGACCAAAACAGTTTGCAACTGTTACTCACCATCTCAGAGAAAAAAAGCAACGACAAAATGTAAAATTTAAAAATATATACTGCATTTAGTACTGAAATTAAATGTGGGTGGATTTTGACTTTATGTTTTTGAGGCACTAACAAGAAAAATCTTAGTGTGCAATCCAGGATACTAATCTAGAGGTGATAAATTTCAATATTTCTTACAATTTAGGAGTGAGTTTCCCAGAAGGGTGCAGGAACGCAGAGTCTGTGTTTACACTATGAAGGACCCCATTGCTTTGATCACTGGAAGGGAAATAAAGACAGCTTCAAGAGTAGTATTATAATTTAGGAACACTTTTTTTTATTTTCACTTTACCCACAAAGTATATAGATGTTGGCAAAAATACCTACATAACAGAGGTGTTATAAGCTTTACTAATGTGTAATCAAAACCTCAGAGAATATATGCCAACTGCTGTAACGATTTTCCATTCTTTTCTTCAGACATTTTTAGTCATAAAATCTTTTACATAGTTTCCCAAGTCAAATTAATAACCCACAGTAATACTAAGCACGACATATATATTTTCCCTAAGTAAGTCTAATTTAGCACATAATGTGTAGAAAAGTTTTGCACTCTTCCTATAAGACATTTTGCTGAAATTACTCCACATAAATCAAAAAGAATGCACCAAAATAACTTCAATGAGTCTCCTGTTTGCTTAATGTTTGCATGTCGGGCATAACTGATTCACTATCTAGTGTACCCTAGAGAGTTGTGAAATCCAAAATTGGAAGCATTCTCTGTTGAAACAGCATAGTATTATTCATGGAAATAAAACTGCATTGGAAAAAAAAAAAGCCTACTAATTAACACGGGGCTACTGCAAGCAATGCTGCTATTTTCCAATATTAAATAATTAGCATTTTTATTACTGTACCATTATATACATCATTGGCTTATTTATTAGAGAGATGTGAGGGTTCTTAAGCTTTCGTGAATATGGTTTGATGCAGTAGAGAATTGCTTTACTGGATCAAGCTATTCCAATCCTTTTTTCTCATTTTCATCACCCATTCTTGAAGGGAGGAAGGGTGATGAGCCCAATAAAGCAGAACTTACTGTATCTCTCCATATGCACAGATATCATTACCATTACACTGCAGCGTGTTCCTCCTGTCATCTTTTAACATTTATAGTTAACACAATGGAAAAATAAGCTAAGTCATTAGCTTTGTTTCTCTACAGGAATGTCTGGAGTTCTTGGAAATTTCATTTGTAAACCCATCTTCAGAAGATGCTCAGTAGCAATCACAAGTTCTCTACTACCCTCATCCAGTGATAAAAGCCCATGCCCCATGAAAATGTTCTAAAAAAAGGGCACATGACAAAGTACTCACATTTTTCCGTACAGTCTGAGAGACACATGAAGTTTTTTAGGACCGCGTTTGAATGTCCTCTGATGCCAAAGAGGAATGCTGCTGTTGTGTATTCTCTTTGTTACTTGGCAAATATTTGATTGTTTTTAATAACTATGTGTCAGTTCTCATTGAACAAAAAATGTCAGAACAATTGCATGAACTATGGTCAGTGTCCAAACAGCATTTGGCAAGCATCTCTGTATTATGGTGTTTTGCCCACAATTGGATTTGCTGATCAAACTAACAGCTATTTATTTATTAGTGGTGGAAGTAGGATGAAATTCTATTTATAAGCTATTGAATATTTCTGACTTATTGAACTGCACAATAACAATAGCAGCACTACTAACATCTATGTTTGATTTTTATTGTTGTTCTTGGCTCATCTTTGCAAGCCTAGTGCAGCAACAAAGTTGAACTATTCACTGCTCTGTATAGTTATGTCCAGGCATGATAAAGCACTAAAACAGTTGCCTTCCAGGAGTCGATTTTTTCCCCTTTGCAAGTGGAGTGCATTGGCAAACATTGTTACAGCTTTAGCCTAATTTATTTAGGCATAAATATTCCCAAGAAAGAACATTGGCTTCCAAAATGGAGGTGTAACCCACATACCACAGACAGAGCATATAATTGCAGAACTCACTCACAGCGGGCAACTTCCCCTCCAATATTTAAATATTGACCTGATTTCCAAGTCATCGTAAAGCTAAAAGTCATTATTATTCCTTTATTATATATATTTTATATTATTGTATATATATTATATATTTTTTACAAATATTAGCCAAGAATGAGGAAAAAGCTGAGGTACTTAATGTCTTCTTTGAACTCAGACAAATAGTAAGACCAGTTGTTCTCAGTGTACTCAGCCCCCTGAGCTGGAGGACAGGGATCAGGAGTGCAATGAACCCCCATAATCCAAAAGGAAATGGTTAGTGACCTACTACATCACTTAGACACAGTAGTACTGAGGGTGCTGGCAGAGGTGCTCACTTTCTGTCATTGATCATAATTGCTCAGCAGTCCTGGCTAACCAGGGAGGTCCCAGTTGACTGGAGGCTAGCAAATGTGACTCCCACCTACAAGGAGGGGTGCAAGGAAGATCCAGGGAATTACAGGCCTGTCTGTCTGACCTCGGTGCTGGGGAAGGTTATAGAGCAGATCATCTTGAGTGCCATGATGAATCATGTACAGGACAACCAGGCGATCAGGCCCAGTCAGCATGGGTTTATGAAAGGCAGGTCCTGCTTGACTAGCCTGATCTCCTTCTATGACAAGTTGACCTACTTAGTGCACAAGGGAAAGGCTGCTGATGTTGTCTACCTAGACTTTAGTATAAGCCTTTGACACCACTTCCCACAGCATTGTCCTGGAGAAACTGCCTGCTCATGGCTTGGACAGGCATACACTTTGCTGGGTAAAAAACTAGCTGGATGGCTGGGCCTAAAACGTGGTGATGAATGGAGTTAAATCCCGTTGGTGGCTGGTCACAAGTGGTGTTCCCCAGGGTTCGTTATTGGGCCTTATTCTCTTGAATATCTTTATCAATGATCTGGATGAGGGGATCAAGTACACCCTCAGTAAGTTTGCAGACACCACCAGGTTGGGTGGGAGTGATGACCTGCTTAAGAGTAGGAAGGCTCTGCAGAGGGATCTGGACAGGCTGGATCAGTGGGCCAAGGCCAATGGTATGAGTGTCAACAAGGCCAAGTGCCAGGTCCTGTACTTGGGTCATAACAATCCCATACTCTACAGGCTTGGGGAAGTGTGGCTGGAAAGCTGCCTGGCAGAAGAGAACCTGGGGGTGCTGGTCAACAGACAGCTGAATGTAAGTCAGCAGTGTGCCCAGGGGGGCAAGGAGGCCAACAGCATCCTGGGCTGGATCAGGAATAGTGTGGCCAGGAGGACTAGAAAAGTGATTGTCCCTCTGTACTCGGCACTGGTGAGGCCCCACCTCGAGTACTGTGTTCAGTTTTGGCCCCCTCACTCCAAGAAGGACATTGAGGTGCTGGAGTGTGTTCACGGAAGGGTAACTAAGCTGGTGAGGGGACTAGAGAATGAGTCTTATGAGGAATGACTGAGGGAACTGGGGTTGTTTAGCCTGGAGAAAAGGAGGCTGAGGGGGGACCTCATCGCTGTCTACAACTATCTGAAAGGAGGGTGTAGAGAGGTGGGGGTCGGTCTCTTCTCCCAAGTAACAAGTGATAGGACAAGAGAAAACAGCCTCAAGTTGCGCTAGGGGAGATTTAGATTGGTTATTAGAAAAAATTTCTTCACAGAAAGGATTATCAAGCATTGGAACAGGCTGTCCAGGGAAGCGGTGGAATCTTCTTCCCTGGAGCTATTTAAAAGATGTGTAGAGTTAGTGCTGAGGGACACGGTTTAGTGGTAACTTGTCAGTGCTAGGTCAGTTGTTGGACTTGATGTTCTTAAAGGTCTCTTCCAACCTAAATAATTCTATCATTCCATGGTTCTATGATTTATGATCTCAAATAAAATTGAGTCTAAATTGGCTGTAGATACATATTCAGGCCTTTCTGAAGATTCTTATCCAGAATAAAAGTGATAGAGTAGTTTGCAATAACAGAAAATCACAATTAAACTCTGAAGTACAGATCTATTCATGGCTTTGTCTGATATGTATTTAAAACTTACTATTCTAGACATAAGGCATAGGGTAGAATTTGGCTTGCATAGTTCAGAATAAGTGTCTAATTTTGTATGAGGAGCTTTTTCTTTTTTTTTTCCCATGGTGTTTTTTAAAATCTCACCTGAAGTTAATGAATAACCATATAAAAATAATAAAGCCACCTAACCTAATACAGCTATTAGGTTCTTTTGAATATAGTGCCGTGAGCCAGGAAAGATTTTAAAGGGATTATGGGCTGAACATAAGAATCCCTATCTGACAGATCCCTCTGGAGGTCAGGCGAGGAAAACAGACAAGAAGCCATGTGGCCAAAAGATGATCCTCTAACAAACAATTAAAGGGTATATGGGTCAGAAAAGGAGGAGAGAAGGAAGGCAAAATTGGAAATATTCTGTTCTAAAAGCTGATTGAGCTGCTGATGGAAACGAATATCCCTTCATGTTACTGATGTCCCAGTTCTTCAGCTGTTGAAATGCGATGTATTTTTTTTTAAAGGCAGTTGTACCCTGGTCGGGTTGGACATTTGCCAGTGGTTCCCTCTGTGTGGCACATATAGCTGATGTGCAGTAACTCTTTCATGCGCCGCATCAGCGATGCCCGGCCCTCCAGGTTAGGCTGCTGAGGCTGGGGAAGCACGATACGAGCTAGCCCTCCTCCTACCTCCCTGTGAGACCCAGCTGGCCACAGGATAGTCCAGCTGTATGTGAGCAGCCGCCCTGGTGCTTCCCCAAATACTGTACAGGATATAGGTAACGATGCCGGTCTCCATACATGCACAAGTGGTTCCCAGAAAGATGGTACTTGGCAGGTGTCAGGTATGGAACAGGAACCAAATGAGTTTTCTGATGGCAACATCCGATTCTATCTGATTTCTATTTCCAAGAAGCCTTGGGTATCTCTCCTCTTGTATGGCCAGCAAATGTTCCGGTTTGGACTGCAGAAATGATCCCTCTGGTACCCAGGGTGTTTTGCACATAGCTCAGGCTGAGAGTGAGGGAACTGAGTAGTTTCACTCCATATCAGATGCTAAGTGACATATGAAATACGGTACACTCTGGGGTAATTATCTTGGAAACTATGACACTTTTTTTCAAAAAGTCCCAAGCTAATGTTAGTGCTCTGATCTCTCTCATGAAGAAGGAACTGCCTCAGGAGGAAAAATGTCATTGGAAGGAGAAGTATCAGCATTACAGCTTTGGGGAGAGGCTGTAGGTATGAGACAGAGTGATTAAGGTTTGATCAAACCGGGCAGATTTGTATAGTACAGGAAGAAACATTTGCTACTGAAGTGATGGGCTTGTAGGAAAAGAAAAGAATTTTATCCCCTTCAGCTCTTGAGATTGTAACAAATGTGAATTTGTTCTCAAGACCTCAAATGCACTTAAAGTATTGCTAAATCAACTCTGTGAACACCCACAGCTGAAGTTAGGAGGCTGGAAAGAATGAAAACATTTGGTTTGGTTTTTTTCCACTTGCTTTGAAAGTATGCTTGCTGAATTAGAACACCTGAAGTAAGATGGATTCAACAGAATAAATTAGCAGTGGGCTGGACTGAAGGTTGGGGAGTGTTTTCTGGCTGAAATGGACTCAGAAAATAGCAATGTCTACTTACAGAAGAAGACTTTCCCAACAGAAAAAAGAAAACAGTTAAGAAAAGGCAAGAACACAACTGGTTTGAAGTGAAGTGATACATCAAAGATGTGTTTACTATTTAGGTAACCTATATGCTTTTGTAATATTTTCTCTTTCTCTGACTTTTTCTTTCTTTGTCACAAATTTTTGGTGTGTTTTGATTTAGGTTTTTTTTCCTCACCCTGCAACACTTTGGTCAGCTGTCCTATATGTAAATGATGCTTTGGCCATCATTCCTAGCGCTATGTTACTCAGAAGAAAAGATAACTGAGAAATTATATTTTTTCTAAACTTTCCAAGTAATCCTACAATAGTCTGTAAGAAAAAAGACACACTGGAAAGTGAGTTGGAATTGAAGGCAGAAAAGGAAGAAGATAGAGAAAGAAATACCTAAACTGCTGAGAGCATCTTGGATTTCCTGGTAAATGTACAGGGGTTTTTTGTCCAAACCAAAAGGATCACTGGTTATTTAAGATATAACAACTCATGAACCACAGAAGATATTGATGAATGCCATCAGAAATACAGAATTTCAGATGTTCATGTCTTTCTTCTCCTTAGAATGATGTTCAAAACCACTGGACTACTCACTAATTAGCTCTTTTTTACCCACACATCATTTCATTTTCATTCATTGTCGTGCTGAGATCTATTAAGGGTATTTAATGTAAAGTTGAACTGGATCCTATTGAAGGTAATTTTTTGTGTAAATAAATCATACAGAAAAACTTCTTATTTCTGCTATTACAAAAGGAAGAGAGTTGGGGTTTTTTTTAAAAGATATTTTTCTCTTACACCCAGAATGTTATTCATACTGGGAAATAAGACTTTTCCTACCATAATCCCCAAATCAACCTTGTAAGTACTAGTAATGTAATTACGCTAAATTTAGACTGAGTATTTCATAAGCTAGTGGAGGTTTTCAGAACTGTTATCATTGTTACATGCAAATTATGTGTAATATGTCACCGATTTTGCAAAACTTGGTTTGTCTCTTAGTTGTTTCCCTTTCCCAAAGCCTCTGCTAATGCAAGTGTTGTTGATTCCTATTTCTAACTCATCCAGTAAGACTGGCTAGAACACCTCAGTGAAATTCAGTGGAGAGAATAAAGGATCTATGTAAAAGGGAGGTGGGTATATAACCCGTGTGGTTATACCTGCTCAGGATTTAGGACTCTTTTTGCATGACTGTCTTGATTATCAGTCCTGGAAATGAAAGCAGTGTGTTTACACCATTGGTTGCAAACTCTCCATGTAGCTGTGAACAGTGAGTGGGAAAATCAGTCTAACTCCATTCGGTCGCAGTTGGCCTGGGCAAAATCTCCAGGGTAGACGTAATAAAAGGAAAACCAGGAATGCCTTAAATGCACCCCTGTGAGGCTAATGAAGGATCTTATTGACTGAGAATCACAGCATTTGTCACCGAGTTTTGTGCTTGAGCTTGTACGTGGAGGAGGTGAAGGTGTCTCCACCCTGGGAAGTTTCACCGGTGCAATTCACTGAAGCAGCTCCACTTAGACTACACAGACACAGCTTACAAAACTTTTTCAATTAGTCTAGGCTTCATAACAGAGTTTCTAGTGTGGCATAATTAGAAGGACTGCTGAACAACAGGTATGTGATGTAAATCACTGAGTCAGGTCACCAAGTGTGGAAAACAATGAACAACCTGGAAATATAACAAGAAGAGTACTACAAGGAAAATGCATTTGTATTCTGAAAGCACAGTCCGGATGCAGTAAGGGTGAGTGGATCAGAAAATGACCATGCAGAAAAAAAGCATCACTCAAGGAAAAAGGAAGCTGATGTGACGGAACTGGAAGAGACAGCTCTCTCAAGGTCTGCATGGAATGTGTTTGTGAAACAGGAGGAAGCATTAAAATGCAATGCCATGGAAAAGAACTCAGATGACAAGTGAAGAGACAGTGACAGGACAGGTATGAGACTGAGAGTAGCTGTAGATTGAAAGAGAAAGAATGGTAAAGAAAAGAAGTTATTAAAATAGAGTAGAACTTGTGACTCAGCTGTTGCACAAACTCTTTGCCCAAACTCACAGCTGCTGAAGAGATGATGAAACTATTTTTTTTTGGAATCTGAAAAAGAGGATTTGTCTCATGGAAAGGGCAGCTGGGGAAGTACTCCACTGCTGATCCCTGGTTGACTCATTCAAGCCATAGGCAACTACGCATAATTAGGGGTAACTGAGACTGCTCCAGTCTGTGACCAGGGAGTGTTCAGCCAGTTTATTTCTACCTGTCCACTTTCTTTTGAGGTGCTCTACATACAGCTCATGTTTGGCATAGTTGTTATGTTCCTCAGTAAGCATAAGATGCTTTCTGAAAGAGAAAAAATGGAACTACTCTTTAGGGAAATCTGGTTAAGGCGAAAACCACAGAAATGCCTTTTCATCTGATCATTCAGACACCAGCAAGGTTTTCATGGTTGAACAGGTGGAACCAATTTGCAAAATGCTTTTGAGATTACTTATTGTATGGTAAAATATTACCGGCATCAGAACTCTTCCTTAGAAACTTTGAAGAACACACCTATTAAAATAATTTCAATCATATGTTATATACACAGTTACATATATATGAGAATGACAAACAGTATTTTATATAGAACAGTAAAAGGAGGGAAAAAAAAACAATCAAGAAAGATCAAGACAAGATCATCAACCCCCCAAGTTTTCTGCTTACTGGCTGCAAGGCAAGCAGACGATGTAATGAAGTGCACGGCTAAAACTCCTCATAATCTACAAGTTTCAGTAGCTAGAGTATGGAAAAGATTGTTTGGATCATGCTGCTATTAAAGCAGCATTGATGATATATCTTTGCCTGTATCAAGATTCATTCTCTGAAGATTATGCTGGTATGTCCATACAATTGTTAGCGTCATGGGTAGAGCAGGAACTGTCCTCTATAGAAATGTTGTGGCTGGAGACAATAAGCACATACACTAAATCAAGAAGGTTCATTCCTGCCTGTCTGACATTCATTCAGCCAGAAAGAAAATGGGGAAAAAAAAAAATATGGAGAGGATGTAATTTCTCTATTTCTCTGTAATAAGAAACTGTTCCCATCAGTTTCTGAAACACATTACAGGAATTCTCTAAGTTAAAGACTGCCATTTCTACCATCTGCCTGTGAGTAAAACAGAAAATTGGACTTCTCAGTGAAGGAGGAAAGAGCCTCCCACTGCCATTTTAGGTCATCTGCACAACAGAAGTGTCCTTTACACTAACAGCAGACATTGAAAAATTTATTGCTGAAATTCTGATTGAACAGAGCTACAAGCTCAGTGATAGCTTTCCCAGTCAGAAGAGTACTGCAGAAAACTACGCGAGATGACCAGGAATATGCAATCCCATTTCCAATGGCAAGGGCCAACAAAAAGTGTCCTCACCCTAACTAAAGGTGAAGGAATGGTGGTTTCTAATGCAGGAATGGCTTCTTTAAGTTTTTACATCATCCCTATAAACACAGGCAGGGTAGTCTTATGGAACAGTAAACTACAGCTGAATCTCAGGCACTAAAATAAGTGGTACAGATAGAAAATAAAAAGAATCAGCTGCCAGAACATGATTAGAATTATGTCTAGTTCACTTTGTTCAAGTTTTTTGGCTTTAGTAGTTTAAATCACAGTTCTTAGTATTAAAACATATCAGTTCAGGCAGCTATTAATATCCTCTGAGATTTAGAAGCAATTACATTTAAAAATGGACTTGCAGAAGACGTATAAACAGGAATGATGTTTTAAAGAAATTAAACAAAGACCTTAATTGCAAATCCAGTCATATGGCTGAGAACAGGAATAAACCTTTGTTAAATAAAGGCTCAGTGACATGAAAAAGTAATAATCTGACATTTTATTGCAAGAATTAGGTGTTTCTTTCTAACTGCTAAATACTTGCCTGATGATCAGTTGCTGTCACATTCAGAACTGTAAATTTCACCAGAAAATAGAATGTGTCTGACGAGATGCATTACTTATTATGTATCTAGGACAACAGCACCATGGACTAACATCGATTGTGGTCCTAATGCAGAGTGTGGCCATATAACGTGTCAGTAATTTCCTGGTAATAAATAATGGCAATAAACATTTGTAATTCTAAATGAGGCTGAGAACAGTCTTGGTCTCTTTTTTGGTGAGGTATTTTTCCATAGCAATCCATAAGGAAGATTATCTCACCCACCGAAAGTGAAATTGTCCAAGTTTTTTACTTCTACACTCTAGATAAAAACCGAATCCTGTCCAGTTCTGTTCCATTCTTTCCTTATAAATTCCTAAACAATATGAGTCTTACTAGGGTGCATTTTGTTACAATCCCCAAATTAAAACCATGTTCATTTTCGTAAGCTTAGCCAGAATTTTCAAGGAGGCTTGGGTGAAGTATAGAGCTTGCATTACATTTAGAGAAAAATTTGGCTGATTGACTGGGTTGGCATTACAGAATGCTGATTTAACAGCACAACAGCTTGGCAGATACCACAATTCTTTTTCTATCAATATTTATCTGAATTTTTTATGAGACTTCTCATCAGTTGTATTTTCCCAATGATTTTGTCTATGTTTGAGAGTCCTGTAGGTCTTATTTAAGATGATGTTATAATCTGCAGCAAAACGCAAATGTAAAGATCTGCTGAATAACGCGAACTATGAGGATCATAAGGCAAAAAGACACTAAGAACATGAACAGTTATATCACATGCACATATACTTTCCTGACCTTAATCCTTAAAGAATGACTTCACTTTTTGACATGTTACGGCAATCCTTTAGTTTTTCGTTTAGGAAGTTCACACAAAATTGAGAAGAAGGAGCAGAAGGAGAATCATTCTGCATAACCTTTATGTACAGTAATAACCAAAATAGCTCAAATATTAGCAACTACTCAGAATAAATATTTCAAAACACTGCTGTGAAATGACTGACTTTCAAGAAAAAAGTTAGCCAGGCATATAGAGTTTTTAATGTGAAAACCATGGAATTAGACAAAGAAGTTAACCTGTTTTGTTTTCTCATCTCTAACTGTAATGTGACATCAAAAAGAACAGTATGGTGTTTATTTAACTTTGTTATATACCTTGGCCATATACCTTGGATTCTACATAGTTGAAGTTTAAATCTTAGTAAATAAATATTTATCTGAAATTATTGAACAAAGATCCAGAATTTTAGAAAGTAGTATTTCTGTTTATCAAAATTTTCACTCGTTAGAAAGTAAATCCCTTCAAAATTTTTAAGACTTGATCTTTTTGTAATAGTGCTAGGTCTTATATTCTAGGTCTTAAATTTCACCTTTTATGAGAGGGCATTTTCAAAATTTTTTTGGCTATTAAGCAAATGCTTTCCCAGCCAGAACCATGAATTACCATGGTGCTTCCTTTTGAGT
>VXBO01003715.1:229450-277624 GCA_013400135.1 Rhinoptilus africanus | reverse complement strand
GCTGTCAGTCACATCGCCTGTGATAAGAGCTCTGTTTAGATGAGGAAGAAGAGTTTCAGCACGGCACAGCATACTGCAGAATTCTGACATTCATCC
The DNA here is from genome assembly GCA_013400135.1 of Rhinoptilus africanus. Classification (NCBI taxonomy): domain Eukaryota; kingdom Metazoa; phylum Chordata; class Aves; order Charadriiformes; family Glareolidae; genus Rhinoptilus; species Rhinoptilus africanus. The sequence continues at coordinate 277,528 of VXBO01003715.1, read as the reverse complement.
AGCCCTGCATAATACAAAATAAGCTCTCTTTGCTTGAAAATTTTTGTTAGTTCAAAAAAATACGCCTAGAATTCGCTTTTCTAAGGGCCTTCTCGTTGGGAGCTGAAAAACAATGTTGATGACTTCATGAAAACTTTCAAAGGGACTGGACATAACACATCAATGTTCACCCATGTCAGAAACAGCTGCCAAAAAAAAAACCAAACCATTGAAAGGCATAGTTTCTGTTAAACAGACCGGAATAAATGAAATTATTTTGTTCTAGAGCTTCTAAACAGTGCTTTTAGATCCACATAACAGAGCTCTTTTGTCTCCGTTTCTTGTCTTTCAGTTGTTTGCTGCAGACTGCGGGTTAAAGACTACGTTGTTTCTAATTGCTACCGACGGTGTCAGTGAGTCAAGGTGACTTCTTTCCTTCAGATAGATCCTCGCATCCGCTCCAGGCTCTGCCAGCCAAATGATGCCTTTATTTACATCCTGCCTCCGCGCCGTCTTCAAACGGCGTCCTTGCTGATACCCGAGCAGCTGCGGCGAGATCGCACATGTGCAGCTGAGTGGAATTGCAGGGAGCAATTTCGGTGATACAACACGGAGAGGAAGCTCCAGCTGTGCGCTGGCTCCGGAGGACTAACAGGATTAAAAAGCAGCAAAATTGTCCTTCTGCCTCCACTGTTAGAATCACAAGACAGGACTGGAGGGAATCTGTCAAGTTATTGAGTCCGGTGACCTGCTACTGCAGGCAATCCTATCAGGTAATCCCCAGCAGAATGATCAGGTCCCGCTGTAAAAATCAGGTTTTTTAGCGAACAGCCAAATCTGCAAATCTCTGGCAGGACTGGATCTGCTGGATAAGCACAGAAAGGAGATGTAGGGCAGAACTCGTTCCAGGAGCAGTCACTTCTGACAGTCTGAACACCACCAGGTCATGCTAAGAGCCGAGAAGACAACGTCAGCTCTATTTACCTGACCTGTGCTTTTTAAAAAAAAATATTAGACTTCAGATAAAAAGTATTAACATGGCTTCTGCGATTAGAGAACCTCAGCAAACAGCAGAGCAATCCATTATTTATTGTATGCCAAAGGCCAAAAGCTACTTAGAAGCTGGATGTTAGTATCTAAGTTGAAAAAGCAGTCACGTGTCTGAAACTACGCTGCTGAGGCTATTTGTCAAGATGCATGTAAATAATACATTTGAAAGAGGAAGGAGATACTAGCTCGTCTTGCTACCGGCTAAACCTCAAATCTGCTGTCAAGTGGTACGTACACAAAACTGGCACGTCACAGAGCACGTGGGAGTTTTCTAGAGATTGTTGGAATTTTGGATCAGGGTCCAGGTGAGGTGGAGATAAAAAGCCCTGAATGGAATTTCTAGAAGGGTCAGACACGCCGNGATTCTTTTAAAAAATGTTTTCTGCTTCAGATGATCAACAAAGCATTTTTGCATTTAGCTGTATGATTAAGAACCGTATTGGAAAGCACTTCCCCATCAACTCCAGTATCACTGTATCCCTCTTGCCAGTGGTCTGTAAATATTTAAAAACCAAACGCTTGTGCTCTCCATCATGCAGAAGGTATTAATAGTTCCTGATGGATGGTTATGTTAGAGCACTGTCCCGGCATGTTCCTCTCTTCTTCTGGAAGACTCTATTAAGAATTTCTACCAGAGTGCACTATAAGCTCTCCTAACTTAACCCCAAAAGTAGCATCAATTTATAAAGGCTTGTTTTCTGTGAATTGGTTACATTTCTTCATGAAAACAATCAAATAATAACTTGGGGGGTTTTATCCCAAGGAAAATAAAAAATCTACCTCCTCAAATGCACAGCTTTCCCTTTCCTGGCTTTCGCAGTATCTTTATACTCATCTCAGGATATTTATGTTTGGGGGGAAAAAATTCTAATGCTATAAAAGAGCAGAAACACAAATCTATTTTTAGCTAACAAAAACCCGTAATTCCCTAAGATTTAAGAACCCCCCTTTGTCTGTTAGACATTAGAAGTGACAGTAACCCAATTTTCTCTCTTTGCAGGTCATTTTTACAGGCTCCTGCACACGTGTTCCTGGAACAGAGATTGAGCTGTATATGTAACGTAATATAAAGTAACAGGGCTCGAGAGATGTGTATTCCCTGACAGTTTGAGGAATGTTCACCCAGATGAATGTTTTCCGGCTCCCAGGTTCAAACACATGGAAGGAAAACCAGGCACACGTGCAGGTGGTGTGGTGCGCGCCTTAGATGTGCCCTACCTGGAATGACCTTGGGAAGAAAGAGAGGACACCACTTTTGCAGTTTAACAGTCAGCACCGTAAATCAGCAATCAAACAGATTCCTGGGAGGTCTGTCTTGCCCATATCCTCCAAAGTTTTGTTTTAGAGAAGCCAGGGCTGCTTCTTTATGGCACGTGATAAAAGAAACCCTCAGCACATCAGCTTTCTTTGTGTCTGATACCGCTACAGATCTGATTGTTCTATATAGCTCACTGCTAACAACAGCTCAGAAATCCCGGATGGGAATTTTTGGTCTTTTTTCAGGAACGGATTATTCACTAGCTAACACATTTCCCCACGCTAAACCTAAGGGTAGTCACAGACCTGCCAGTTTCTTAACAAACCTGTTTCACTTCAGAAGAAAGGAGTCCTAAGGCAACGTCTAGTTCCAGGTTTACATGTTTCATCCCAACCACACGGAATTTTTCTAGGTCAAGTTTCCGGAGGATCCTTGCAAGACTATGACTCCAGGCACCAGGTTTGATCAGCAGCACTGTGCAAAGGATCTGGGCTCCTGTAACAAAGCACATCACTGAAACCCAAAGCTCCGAAAAACCCAGGTAAAACATACAGCGCTGCTTGTTTACTAGCCTGGACAGGCAGCTGTAGAAGAGGGTTACCTAAAAGCTGGCGTGAAGTTCATAGAAATTTGAACAAAAGTCCATTAAAAAAACCTGTGCATATAGAATTTTGTTTTGTTTTATTCTTAGCTTAAAAATCTATCTAAAACTGTCTAGGCTTGTAGACTAATTTTTTTGAAAAAAATCTGCTCTGAGTCCAAAAAGTTTATCTGGCAGGTCTGTAGGATAAGACTCGATCCTTTATATTATATGTTAATTTTTTTAGGAGAGATAAAAATATTCCCTTTTACATTTTTCTTTTGAACTGTAGCAATTACGTGATCCAATCCTTAAGGCAGCTATTAAATTCTTATTCCTTGGGGTTTATCTCTCAGCGTTCCGTATCTCCGTTAAAGCTACGTTTCAGGGAGGGACCGACGAGTATGACAGGTCCCAATATAATGCTATAAAACCTATTATGATTAGAATTGTGTTTACTAGAATTGAAAGTTCAGCAAAAGCCTTTTGCTCCCGAGAAAGCTCTCACAGCAGAGGTGCCAGCCAGGCACAGCCCTCGATGTGCTTCGAGGACCAGAAGATAAAACAGAGCAGAAGAGTTTTTTGCTCTCTGATGATACAAAATACATTAAAAGGCAGAAAATACATACATTTCATTTTTAAATGACAGCATTTTCAAATTGTTAGTTTCACTAAAGTACCTTATAGGAATAGAGTTAAGATTTTATCCTAATAACATCCTTCGAGGATTTATTGGCAGCCGTGGTGTCGGAACCAGTCAGCTAGGACCCGTTAACTGCTGGTGCCCAACCATCCCAATTAGCATGAAGCATGAGGTAACACTACTGCAGGCTGCTAAAATTGATCTGTGATTATCTGTTTGTGTACATAAAACGTCATTTTATGTTTCCTGTACACCCCACTACTAATTATACAGATGTCAACGCAACGAAGCGTCCACAATGTTACATATAATTTAACGCACGTTAAACGTTGTTATAACGTTGTTATTTTCAAATGGCAAGAAGCGCGTTGCCGATCACAACAGAGAAATATGGGATGAAAAATAAGAAGTGAGATTCCTGGCCCCCCTCCACTTGATATGGAAACTTAACCCTTACATGCAGGGAGACCTCATCTAAAGAGCTGCTATTTTTCTTCACCTCATTCTTGAAGGGAAAGGTTTAAATGCCATAGCAACAGCCTGCAAGCACAGAAGCAAACCGCTCGCGTGCACTGGGCTGCTCGCACAGGGCACGACAATCTCCGCTCTCCACTCTTACATAAACGGTCATCGTCCTCAAGATGTTTTACTCACCATCTGCTGTGTTTCTGGGCAAACATTCTCATTCTTCTGCTGTGTGAATCACTACATGCTACATATTTATCTACGTTAGACACTTCAGGAGGGATTTGTCTTATGTCACTTTGCCACCTTTGTCTGGTCAAAGACAAGTGTTGAAACGGGTGGGACACCTTGCCACCTAGGGTTGGTTTCCTCTCCCCGGTGATCGTAAGTGACAAGTGTCAGAGAAAATCCTGCTGCCTATCAATGGAACAAACTCCACTGGATCCTGAATCACCAAAGGTGTGTGTTTGGCAATCCTCAAACATGCCTGATTTCTGTCTCCGGTTCCAACTGCTTAGTGGGCTTTCTGGGTTTGCCCAAATGGTCTGGTCTTTTATGTTTTTCTGCTTTGTAATGTTTTCAGATCCCTTCCTCATGGCCAATGTTTTTTCCCCCAAAAAATTGTTACATGGGTTCTGATTTCATAGTGTAACACAACCACAATACTGTTTATTTCATATACTATATATATACATAATACTTTAGATACGCCTGTGGCTTAAAATAAGTGTAAAGTCACAAGAAGCAAATATCAGATCTCCTGGCACATTTAGAAAAGAGAATGTACATCACTACCTGTATTCAAGCCTCAGGAAAGAGTTGGTATAATCCTTTTGCTTATTTTTGGCTGGTCAATTTAGAAGATTTAGTTTCACAAAGTCCTTACAAAACAACATTTTTCCATTTGGTCTTTTCTCACCTGTTTGCAGGTAGGTAAACAGGGATTCTGCATGGGATCTCTGGCTCTTCCCCGCTAAACAAGAAAAGCAGATAGATTTGAGTAAGCAGTATGCATGTTCTGGGACAAAAACTTGAAAATGTTGCCATCATCTCTACATAATGCAGCTGACATCGCTATGAAGTTGAGCCTGGGAAGAAGGGAGGGGTGGGGAAAAGGTGTTTTAAGATTCATTTTTATTTCTCATCACCCTACTCCGATTTGATTACTAATAAATTAAATTAAATTTCCTCAAGTTGGGTCCCTTTTGCCTGGGATGGTAAGTGGTGGGTGATCTCTCCCTGTCATTATCTCTACCCATGAGCCTTTCATTATATTTTCTCTCCCCTGTCCAGCTGAGGAGGAGGAGCGATAGAGTGGCTTCAGTGGGCTCCTGGGGTCCAGCCAGGGTCAACCCACCACATCTGTGTATTTTAGGCAGGGAATGAGTGGCTAAAGGTAGTTTTTAAGCTACCTTTGTGTCCCCAGTATTTCATAGTCAAGTAGAAGCTGCCTTGTCTCCAATGTAAGTCCTGGAAAATCAGTGTTTTGTTTAACGTCCTCTCTTGTGCCCTTGGAGGCAGAGAAGGGCTGTGTGTTCTGACGACACACCTACCCAGCCCAGATCCGTTACTCAGTCCTTTCCCCAGGTCTGCTGATAAAACCTCACTGACATTCCCCAGGGAGCCGGGAACAGCCGCTTCAGCAGCTCCTCAAAAGAGCAGAGCAGTGTAAAAGGAGTCCAGTGTAAATTAACTGGGTCTTATGACGAAAGCCTATATAAAAATGTTTCCTTCAGTCTGACATACCACCTGCAGTGACCTGGAGAGGTAAGGAAAATTTAAGGCACTTCAAAGCCCATGTGAATTTGGAAGTTACCTAGGACCAGGGTGCAATGAGAAGTTTGCACTAGGTTGATAAAGGACTTCCTTTTCCAGTGACCAGCAAGTTTAACCAGTGTGACATCCAAGGGAGGTAAAACAAAACTAAAATGTTTATCGAAACAAAATCATTACTATTCTTTTGTACTTATTAATGTCTGAAATCTACGTATTTCTTCTTCCCAGAGCAATATGTCTAGCCAAAGTGTTATTTTCTTTGAATGAGAGTCCTTTCTCTTCCCACGTCTTTCCTTTTTTTTTTTCTGGGATAATAAGAGTACATATATAAGGTGGAACAAGCTCTGAGGTCATTGCCTCATAACTTCTTAGCTCACATCCTCACAGTACCAATTCTTTTCATTAGAATGAGGGTTATTTCAAAGAACTTCTAGGATCTGGGAAGCCTACACTCCATAGCAGCCCAGGATAGGTCATCCAGGCGTGCACAGAACTGTGGAGAAGAAAGGTGACCTGGGAACACTACCACCTTCCCCCAGTACCCAGTGGACCCATCTGGCCTTTTCTTCCTAATTGCCTGGGGTCAGGATGTCTAACCAAAGGTTTACCAATACCATTTTGATGACTGACACAGGACATCGAGTTATAGCTTTCTTCAAGCTAGTTGAAGAGTATAAAATTCTTTGTTTTTATCCAAGAGGCAAATGGTGCATACTTCTGGCCTTGCTTACCTTCAGCCCTGGCCCTCTTGCCAGGTGGTGGCAGGTATTTCATAGCAGGGCGGTGTTCTGCATCTGGAAAAGGAAGGAAATGTATTTTTACAGATTCACAGTTGTGGGACCTTCACTGTTTGAGGGGGCGACGAAGGTGATTTTATTTAACAGGGGAAATGTCAGATGTTTTACTAGCTGAGAAATATTGCAGAGCTGTTCTCTAGCACAAAGACCCCTCCATTCCTTCCACAACAACAAAAACAGGAGAAAAAATTTAATGACCGTATAAGAGAGATAGTAGAGGATGCCGAAGCCATGCTTCAGCTGTGCTCCTTTGCTCTTGACAAAGGCTTTTGTGGGAAAGGCCGGCCCTGTGATTACAACCCTCCCTCAATAAACTCATCTCACAGTTCTGCTTTGTTGTTATCCTGCCTTTTGGTCTCAAGATAACTTTAACGAAGGGCAGCAATAAATGAATTCTTATAGTTCTATACCCTAACTTGGCATGTCTGATGCCTTCTTTATGAAGGCCTCCTCTTCTCGCTCTCCAGTCTCACATAAAACACCCACGTCGTTCACTCTCAGATCTAACTTTTTGAGAGGCTAAAATGAATATGTTTTCCCTGACACCACCACATTTTCTTCTTTCTATTCAGTAGAGCCAATTTGATGCTCTGCACTACACAAGCACTGTGTGCTTGACACAAGCATCTACGTTTGTGTTGACAACAAAGGACTTTTCTTCCCCACCAAAAGATAGGAGAAGAGCTATAAATTACAAAGCGTGACTGCGCTTATGGAACTGCGTCACTCCTCCTCAGTTGATACGTGGTGTTACCACAACCTTGATTTATCTCTGCCTCTGAATAATCAGGACTTGTCGGGCTTAGAACTGTTTATCTTTAGGTGTGAGGAGTCAGGCTTCCTCTAGAATGGAGGTAATACGCCAATATATTTCACATTAGAAGAAAACAGTGGGAGCTCGTACTCCGCTGCTCCAAACCATCCAATGTCAATAACACCGTAGTCTGGACAGTGATTTAGTTTGAAGAGGCGTGGCTATACATTTCTCACTACAGGAGGAAAACAGCAGGTTTCCTATGCCGGAAGATCAATGGTAGCGTATATCACTGACATCTGAGAAGCTTTTGACAACAAAGGTCTCCGTTCCTCAGGAACTCTTCCTTCTCTTCTAGGATAAAAGGAAATTCTCAAGAAATCGGTCTCTTTGTCTCCCCGAGTACAGGGGCAAGGTGGGGACAGCTAGCCTCAACTAGTGAGGCACCGCAATTATGCGCTCACATTTAGATGGGACAGATCTTGGCCTCTGTTTCCCATTATTTACTGGTCCTGAAAATATCTATTTAGTATTTATGGAGTACCTTGAGATCTTCCGAAAGGGCAGCAGGCCCTGCATAGCCATGTTAAATGAACAGGACAACTTGCAGATGACCTCAGCTGGCTCCTGCTAGTTTAAGATCCCTCATCATTATTCAGCCAAGCAGAGAATTTAACCCCAAATTATTAAATTTTTCTGTGCCTGAGAAAAACCCATAGCAATGGATTCCTTTGTCCAAGTTCAATAAATTCCCAAACACCTTATACCTGAGGACATTATAAACAGTAAAAACATGTCTCACCGGTTACAAAATCAGTCTCTGTGAAGAAAAGGGTGGCTTGTCTGAATGTCACCTCTGGGGTCAAGGCCATTATTGTCTGTAGAAGACCGCCACCTTCGCTTAGGTTCTCCCTGCATTGCGTTAATCTCTCCAGTGCACCTGCAAGAGCTTTGAAGGCATTGATCCCCCGTAACGCACACACAAGGACGGGGTTTGACATTAGGATTTCAAGGCTTCTTCGCCAGGAAGTATCGCCAACCTCAAAAGGGGTTATTTCTCTGGCCTGACGTGGAGTGAGGTGGGGCAACCACTTGAGACCTAGGAGCTCGAATCCCGAATCGGGTCCTTCTGCAAGTCAAGAGAAACCTGTTTAGCATCAGTTGACATCATGCGTTTCATAGAAGCTGTGTTTTCTTTTGGAGACAAATGCTCTAAATTCACATTGATTTCTTTTTTTTTTTTTACCAGACAACAAGTTTCAAAGCTGCTTTGACTTCGCCCCCTGTTGCATCCAAAATGGACTGTAATGCAGATATAGAAATATACTGGGAAAAACCACAAGACGCAAGTGCTAGGAAATTACATTACAGCGAAAACAAAAAATGGGCTATCTGGGAAATCAACAGGGAGTCACAGAGAATAAGTGCCATGATTTGATTAGAGAACACAGCTAATGGAGAAAAGCTGAAAGGGGAACACTGAGAATACACCAATAACAATGTGTTTTGACACAGACTGATCCATAATTATAGATCCTTTACCACCTCTCATAACATTTCATTTTAAGCTATGTTCATTACAGCAACAAGCTACAATTCAATGCTGCCTTGTCTCTAAAGTAGTTTAAACGTTGTTGTGTTTGTAAAGTATTCTGATTTCCAATGTTGCAAGATATTTAGGGGCTCGATCCATGAGTGCATGTTGATAGAAGTTTCTGTCAGCCAGAAACTCCTCCTCGCCTACCATGATACAGAACTTAGTCCGCTGTATCGTTCCAAGAGAGTAGGACACAACATAGTATGAGAGAGAGTGCCGGACTTGTGCCTTTTGTTAGTGCGCTTCACGGATTATTACACTCCGATGCAATCTGTACCATGAAATGATACGAAGCCATCATCCCGCTCGGCACTTGACAGCGCTCTTCATGCATTTGTAAGCAATTTAAGGCAGGGGATAGTGTCGTTATTCGTCCCGTGCATGAGAGGAAACAAAGCGTGAAGCGGTGAAGCGCCTTGTTTCCAAGCACAAAGGATGTCAGTGGACAGAACGGAGTTTGTGGCCTCTCAATTCTTGGTGCTGTGCCCCAGTTACACCCCTGCTTTATCTCCTTGTACTCAGGGAGAGACACAATGCTCTGCATTACGCACCAGGCTTAGTAAACCTAAGCATGTTTTTGAACTAATTTGACACACTCTGAAGAAAACTGTGCCTACCTGAGCTTGTTTGCATAATGAAAAGCGGCCTTGCCCTTGACTAACTAGCCATGATAAGTACTTTAGGCAGGTAGGCAAAGAAACCTGTCCTCCTTCCTGAAGCCCCTTTCACCACATTTTTCATGATGTTCCCACTATGATAAAAACAGCCGGACAGGATAAACTTTCCTGACCAACTTTCTACAGCCCTCCCCAAGAGCTGGGATCACCTGCACTCTGAGATGGGTTATTGCCCCCAGGAAGAAGGATCTGGTGAAGGAGGTCTCCGGCACTCTTCATCGCGTCCATTCCAACCATCGTCAGCATGACAACTTGCTCCATTTCAGGATCAGAAGCATATGTTCGATTCCAGAAAAGATCCAGAGGAACGTTACAGGGTTCTGGCACTGCGCTGAGGTTTCCTCCTACCCAGGGAGACCATCAAAATAAAACCAGTTACCCCATGAAAACAAATCTCAGGTCTTTTTTAGTGGGAAGGAACTGATTAGTTCTCAACTGAGCAGCCAAAGGCCGGTGCCTTTCTGAGATGCTGCTCCTCACGCTGCAGCTCAGCAGGGCCAGGAAGAGAATCACGCATGAGGAGCAGCATCATAGCAAGCCCTTACTAATTAGTCACACTCCTTGACTGGAATTACTTTTTGCCACGTAAAGCAAATCTACTCAAGCCTAATTTTGATATCCTTATTCACACCATTAAGCAGAGTTGGTAGATCTATACCAAAATGATTTAAGGCATGAATTTCAGATTGATACCTAATGACTGACTTGACATTAAATTGATATTTCATTTTGCTTTCTAGGAGATGACACGGCATACAATTGAGAGCTAAACTGGGGACTCTTATAATACCACGCATATATCTGCAGTCCTGGTGGGAACAGTATAGCCTGCAGAATCCTCAGCCCATCAAAATTCTGTGTTTGATTCCATACTGTTTCACGACGTGATTATTTAAGCAACTGTATATATTAGCATTTATTTACCGAGTTATTCCTACCTCTTAACATTCCTTAACACAGAAAATGCTGAATGACATGCATTTGATTATGATTTAACGTGAATTTGGTCCGGAGAGCAATATGCTTCAATTAAAAATCCTGATATCCAAAATTGAAAATAAATTAATTAGTTAAATAAAACTATATTAACCTGCTGAATATGTCAGAAAGCACAGTCTGTACTTAGTGAAAGAAACAGGACCATGACTTCCCAGTGTATGGAACTAGTAGGTTTCAGACTCTCCTACCCTTTTGAGTCATAGATTTATTACACAAATCACATTCACTTGGTTTTTCAAGTCCTATCAATTTCCCAGCTTTGAATAAATGAGTTACTGAAGTGAATTCAACTGTATAAACTAAAATTAAGACAATCTGAGTAAAATGAAAAGGAAAAGTGCCTTCTCTTGCACCTACAGAAGAACTACAGCTGCCGACATTTATCACTTCAGCAAACTGTAGTTTTACATGCTTAACCACCAATTCATCTCATTTTAATATTTTGACTTCTCTTGAAACTATGGCAATAAATATGTATTGACTGGATATTAATCTTTTCATTATCATAGGTTTAAGGCTTAATTGGTTGTTATCATGTCGTATTTAAATAATTTATTTTTCCACATAGTTTTTAATTGACTTAAAAAAGGTATTTCCATTTCATTCTCCCATTGATTCTCCCATTCATTACCCAGCAGCAGAAGATATCCAATTAGAGTTACTATGATTGACGCACAGCAGAACACTAAATGAGTTATTATAGACAACAAGCATATTCCTAATGTTCCTAAATCAGGAAAATCCCCTAATGAGGTTGTCAGACCTTATAAAAGCCAGAATAATGCATTTCCCGTGGGTTTGACCTACCCAGCGCCCGCAGCAAGGGCTGGGCGTAAGGAACCCCATGAAAACACGTGGCGTGGTCCAGCCCAGCAGCGGCGCGGAGGCTGCTCTGCCCGCTGTCAAGGAGGCCTTGCTTGGCCAGTTCCCTCATCAGTCCTGCACACAGAAGGAAAGAAAGCATGAAGAATACAGAGCTCCGATGCAATCTGACATGAAAACACTCTTCTTAGCAAAAGTTTGGATTTTTCTCACAGTTCCACTAGGGAGAGGTTAATGTGGGCCATGCTGAGCTTACCTAAGAGATGTGAAATACAGCCTAGTCATCCCCTCTCCTCCAAATTATATTAATTTACAATGGGGCGAGGAGCTGTTGAAAATTGAGGCTTGGCCACAGCTTTCTCTGGAGACACCTCTGCTTTGTGACCACACACCCCAGCTGTTTCTATTACCTCCTGACTCCCGCTGTGAACTGAACTGTGGAACAAACGCATAGAAGATACTACACAGGTCTTGAATTAGAATAAAGCGTCTTAAATAAACTGTTGTTACCAAGGAAAAGTGACAAATACTGAGCCCAGTGCTCGAGTGCAGGCCCTCAAGGTGTCTTACACCTCAAGGTGCAAGGCCAGTGTCCTGCATCCGACACAGCACCATGTGGCCACAGAGGCGTTGTCTCCCAGTCCACGCAACTCCCAGTCTGGAAAATACTCGATTCCATGCTGCTTTTACAGGCACTAAATGCTTGCAACTACCAATCCCTCAGTTACCATTCTTCCTGCAAAAGGCTGGCAGCGCATACCATACACTTCCACAACGATTGCTTCGGCCTCCTGTAATAGTATTTCACACCACAGTTTTAAAGGTGTGTTATTTTTTACATTACTTCATATAAATTTGATTGCTTTCTACCACACAAGCCTGTCAAAAATTCACTGCAGGGTAGCGTGGGAAATGGATTATTAGCGCTAGAGGCTGATGGCAAACCTCGGATGTCAAATGTAGCACTGACAAGAGATTTGAGCTCGCACCACTGACAATCACCTATATGCTTTTCAAAATGCAGGTGGCATGAGTAGGCAAAAAATGTCCCATCACTGCCACGGCAGCATTGCCTGCTGTTTATTCAAACTCAATGCACGGTAAAAAGTAAAGCTTGGACAAAAATCCATCGTGTTTGATCCTCAAGATAGAAATCCATTACCCAAAGACACCTATCTATCTGTCCTGTCTCAGGAGCGATTGTTGGATTTTTCCTTGCTTTGAAAATTGAACAGGGTTGAAGACCTTGAAGGCATAATTATTTTTCAAGGGTACTGATTACAAATGCAAAATTTCTTAGTGTGGTGTTTATCCTGCTCAAATCCTAGTGCTATTCTACGCTTCCCGGAGGCCAAACCAAAGGTTATGTGGCAAGAACATCAGCTTCCCCTCCCTAGGGCTCTGGAATATGGAATAATGTGTCCCTCTGGATCAGTTCTGAGGCAACCACGCCATGCATGGAAAGAAGCACTTGCAAAATCTCCCTACAAACAAAGGAAAATAAAAATGAGTTCTCTACAGTGATGGAAAACATTCTACCTTTCCGGAATATCCTTTGTTCTGGTGCCCACCTTTATGTTTCTAGTGGAAATTTCCCCATGCAAAACATGTAACACTGTAAACAATCTGTGACACTCTGTGAGAAAAGCAGCAGAAACTGTACTACTTTAATGAGCAACTTTCCTTGGGTCTACAGGCAGCAGGTGACATGGTGCTGTAATTAGTCTGCCATGATTAATCCACTGTGTCTGTACATGTTTTCAGAACATTCTGTGATACTCTCAGAAGAAAAAAAGCAGAGGACTTTTTGAATTGTCTTTTTTTCCAAACCTCTAAATGTTCTTTTGTACTGTGGATAGATTAAAGGAAGCAATCGGGCAGTGGATGAATGTCTCCATCAGGAGCTATTTGCGGTGGTGTTAATGGAGGATCAGCAACAGCCATCCTCTTCTCCCAGCAGTGGTGCCCAAAGGAGAGGTTGCAGGAAAACAGATGCAGGAATGGATTCTCCTGCTGCAGGCAACGTGCCCACTGCCAGAGCAGGAAGAAGCAGGCAGGGCAAGATCTTGCTTCCTTACTCATCACTCCTGTTGCTTGTGGGAGCAATGTCAGCTCATCCTTAAGAAAACCAAATAACGCTTTTCCAGAACAGAGTCTGACTCAAGCAAGAAGATTTGGGGCAGCAACTTGTCTGGGTTTTGACAGTCCCTAAATATAAAATGAGCTACAGTTCAGATGCTTGGAAGCGACAAGTATGCAGAACTCGGGGTGGAGGTTGATAGGATCAGGTGCTATCCTCAGGCTCAGCGGCACGTACAGATTTTTGCTACCCCACCTCTCTCTGCAGTAAGAATACCTAAGAGGAGGTTACTGAGATGATGAAGCCAGGCCCGTTATGGAGGAAGTCAAGAGACAAGGCTGACAAATTCAAACACAGGAGGTTCCAACTTGACATAAAGGAAAACCAGCTCCCCATAAGGATGGTCAAGCATTGGAACAAAGGCCCAGAGGGGCGGGGGAACCTCCATCCTTGCAGATTTTCAAGACCTGACTCAAAAAAGCCCTGAGCAACCTGATCTGAATTCATTGCTGATGCCGTATTGAGCAGGACATAGGATGAGAGACCTTCTGAGGTCCCTTCCAACGTAAATGACTCTATGACTGGAAGTTCAAGAGGACTCCAGTGCTAAAGATCAAACAACTGACAAAGACCAGCCTGCTCTGTTGGATATGTAGTAGTGACTGATTTGCATGTTGGTCTGGAGATACGTACAGCAAAACTATCAGGCCCTGATATTCTCAGTAAATCTTTCCCACAATGTAACAGCTGTGATTAGACTGTTAATGTTTAGCTCACACACTTTGAAACACAAACCTTCTTTTCTGAGTTTGCTGAGCAGTGAAAGCATTACCTTTTACCAACGCAGGAATGTGATGGCTAGCATTCTCCTTTCTCAGCAACAAAACGAGACAGTGCACGCATGGCTCAGCAGGGAGGTCTCCTCTTGCAGAACTAGTATCAGGTGAACTTGAAATCTTGCCAGGGCAAAATGCATCAATCTGAAATAATGAGGGCCAGATTAGGCTCTAAATCCAGATGTAATCACTCTGGGGCTCAAGCAAATAGTTAAGTTACAATGGTGTAACAAGATAAAGCTCACCAGCTGAGCCATAGTAACTTCCAATAACTAGGTGTTCATGCGTCATCTATTTATAAGACAGAGAAACTTAATTTAAACCTCAAGGAAGAGGCTCAACATTAAAATATTCTGCCCCGCAACTGGGCTGGACTAAACCCACAAGAGTTATAACTCAGCTGATACGTGGCATCATCCTAAGCCACTCACGCAAAAACAATCTTGAGTCCCAAATGAAGGGATGATTTTTTAGGAACGTTTCACTCCAAACAGCACATTGAAGCAATAGTTGCTGCTGTTAACTTCTAAAATGGCCATTTAGCAGAATGCTCCAAGTATTTGTCTATTTGGGCTGCAGTATTCCGTAAGTAAGTTATGTTTATTCTAAAAAACATTATGGGCAGGGACAGGGCAATTCCACAGGCCTGATCACAGAACAAGCAGAAAAGAGGGGCTTTGTACACAGTTTTGTTTGCAAGGGGATGCATTTCCTGATCGACGCAGCAAACAGCCCTAAGCATGATACTTTCAAGTAAGGGCTCCAGTGCTTTGGAAGGGGAAGCATCATATGATTCCTGGGTGATTTATCACGTAAGAAGTGCAGAACTGGACTTCTTGCATACGTTAAGTATGACTGAAATCTTACATTTAGGATTAGGCTGACTTGTCAAAATGCCAACCGCACTCTTAACTCAAATCTATCATCATGTTAGAGCTTTAGAGAAAAAGAAAAAGTTATTATTTTTGACAATAGGAAAGCTCTTTTTGCAACCCATCTGGAATGCATTAAACCAGGGGACTTCATGCTGAAAAGCCCTAAGCAGTCCCAGAGAGCCTGCGGAGTACGCAATCAAACATCAGTCCATTAGGTGAAGACTATTCTCCTGAATACACGTTTGCAGATCAGAAATTGTTATTTTGGTTTATGTGGCTACTGCCTGCTCCTTCTTATTTTGAGATCAGTGGTAAAATTCATGTTTGTCTTCGTAGGAGGAGGCCAGATTATGAATTTACGCTTCTGTTCTCAGTGAGAGGCTGAGGCCGGGTGTAATTTTCTTACTAAGGAAAAACAGACAGCACTGAAAGCCACCAGAGTACCACTCACAGGAATACAAAGAACATGAGTGCTGGCTAGCTAGCAAAGAGAGAATAAGTGTCCTTGAGAACACTTAGTAGTGTCAGCTCACACATCCATAAACTCACAGCATAATTAGTCGCAGAACAACTGGTAACCCAAGGCACACAACTACGCTGCGTGTTTTGTTCAGTACCTGCTGATTTGTCATGCTCAGCGCAACGGCTTGCTTGGGCGAAAGCTCCAGCCGTCCGATTCCTTGCAGAACAAACCCCCGACGAGTACAGACCGAAAGCACACGACCATATGCACGAGGAGATACCACAGGTGACACCATCAAAATGATGTCCCCTAGATCAAAAAGAGGGGAAGAAAAGCAACACGTTATTCCCACAGAAGCTGTGGTATCAATGCAAGGCAGCTCTCGCGGTGGCTATTTCCAACTCGAAGCACATCCCAAAGGGTGACATTGTATTTTATGGTTTATTTGCTCTATCCAGCTCATGATGACTGCTATCGGAAGCCAACCCAGAATGGAAAAAGCTTATGGCATCATCAGTAATATCTTTATGAATCATCTACCCCAGATAGTCTGTCTCATCGGGTCTATCTAGCTATCTATGAGCTATTCATCTCTTTGAGGTACCTGTCTCTCGGCTCACGAGCTAGCGGTGCACCAGCCCCCGCACCAGGCTGCGTTTGAGCTGTTACCCTTAAACGGGCAAGCTGACTGGCCACACTGATGAGTAACTAAAGGTCAACAAGACCAACTGGCAATTTGCCCACTACAAAGTACATGAAGCAACCCCTGCCATTCCTCTCTGCTATTGCTGGTGGTCCTAGCCTGTAGCCAGCTTCTCCAGTCTTGTTCAGCACTACCTTCTGCTTCTCCTTGTCCCCTTCTTTAGTCCCACCTTTAACCTTCATCCCAGAGCTTGCCTTGTGGCACAGGCTCCAGAGTCTTTGACCAGCCTGTGATCATGATCTCACCACACTCTTTGGTTTGGTATCATCTGTGGCTTCACAGATCCCTGTCCTTGGTCATCATGATAATGGTACCAGCCTGCTCTCTCCTACCTGATTCTCATCCACTAGGTCAGGCTGCTTATGGTCTCCTTGTATCCCTCATCCCGGTAGATAAGGTTATAGAAGCAACCGGAACTTACACTGGGTTAGAACCTTGGGTTTTTAGACTCCTGTTTCCCAAGTTGAACCCTAAGCTCACTGCCAACAGGGTGGCAACACGTGCTGTGAGCACGGAGGAAGAGCCTACAAGATCTCCTGAGCACTGTATGCCCCATCTTAGGTACTACAGGACAAGTTCAAGAGCTTTCCCTGAAGCCTTTGATCTACCCAAGGTCTTTGCTTTATTCTAATCTTATCTTGTGTTTCTGCTTTTACCACCACCTTCATTATTACACTGTCCTAATCCTAATATAGCTTTTTTTTTCTGTACACAATGCACATTCAGGTCTCCATAACTTGCAAAGAGCAAGCTCTGAAAGACAAATCACAGAATCACAGAATGGTTTGGGTTGGAAGGGACCTTAAAGATCACCTAGTTCCAACCCCCTGCCACTTCTACATGGGTTTCCTCTACACTGCCTTGTTAATGTCTCTTAGCTCCAACCGAACGATAAAATGAGGTTGGAGTATTTTAGTCTCTGTGTCCCAATTACACTTGGTTTTGGGGGTAGGACTATCAGCAGTGGACGTTTCTTTCAGTTCTAGACATTACAATATGAACATCTGTCCCCGCCAAGAATCTGACCAAGGCTTAGCCTGGTAGTTCAAAGCAATGCCAACAAAACAAGGGAATGCCTGTGTTTATTACTAAGGACGGGACAGGCAGAGCGTTTCTTTGCCTAAAATTTCTATTTGGCTTTACAGCTTTAAATTTGCAGGCTTTGAGCCAGATTGACATCAGTGCCACATTCATTATATGTGAACTGTCAAAACTTAGGGTTACAGGTGGTAAGAGTTTGGTTCCTTTCTAGTTGATAGAACTTTTATAAAAACATTTTTCGCATTCACATATCCCAGATCAACAAGAATACCTGCTAGGGTCAGTAAAACCTTGATTACTGAGAAGGGGCAGATATATCTGGTGGGAGTAGCAATATATTTGTTCTGCATGCTCTTTGTGGGTGTATCTTCCTGTCTGCAGGAGAAGCTGCTGGAGACCTGAGGGAAGGAGTCAGTAGATGTTTCCTTTCCTTATAACCTCAGAGGGTGTCTGCTCCCAGATCAGATTTTCAGCTTCTCTTCTGAGAGTCATGATACAGTTATCTATCTGAGGAGCAAAGCGTGAAAGTGACTTCCTGAGCCCAAATACAGATGGAACGTGGTGTAACTCAGTAGCCCACATCAAATGTGAATCATTAATGACCATAAAAGGAAGGGGAGGCAGAAAATGTGACTCATTCCATCAGCAGCACCCAGCTGCCATCAATACCAATCCCGAATAACGCAGAGCTGATGGCTGACTGCCAAGCTACCTGAGTTAACATGCACAGTTAGACGGGTTATAAGGGTGTATCTCAAAAGCTGAGACTTGTTTTTTTTTTCCTTTCCCCCTTCTCCATTTTCCTTTTGTCACCCTCTGTGTCACTTTCTGCTCCCTTCATCTTTTCAGCTTATGCGTTCATTCTTTTCTCATACAGTCTTTCCTTTGGCAATACAATTTTTCGTGCCTTCTTTCTCTGTCAGTACAACCCTGCTTTCCTTCTGCCATCTTCTCCCCAACAGCTGCTGAGCTTCCACTCCCCTCAGGTGGTTTTTTTCTTTCCTGTGAAACTATGCTCAGTTGTGGGAGTAGAAACCAGATAGTGATACTCTAATAGCATTGTCTAAAAATCGCCTGTGCCTGTGATCTGCTGTGACTGTCAGCACGTTGGCTTTCTACAAGAGACACCCCTACACCGCCCAGATCCCTCTTAGCCTGTTATAAGGCCTGCATGCCTTGGCAGGTTTCCCTTGAACACAGCTTGCTGCTAGCTAGGTATGAATTCAGAAGCTGGAAGACTACTCCTACAAAGGGAAAAGGAGGGATTTGGGTAGAGCCAGGTGACAGCCAGTTGATGTTAGCCCCATTAAGTACTTTCTTTTCTGATTGAGTGATTAGTCCTGCCCTGAATTAAGTCTTAATCATTTCATACCCATGATGATTATATTCAACTCTTCACCAGCAGTGGCAGATAATCTCTAATCAGATAAACATGCAGTTTAAGGACACTGTTAGGTCTTCACATGACTGTTTCTTTGATGAACTGGCCCCTACATGCAGAGATTTCCCGTAGGGTAGTTTGTTTTTTCCTTTTCATACCCTTCAGTGAAACCTAAGGAGCCTACAGGACTCTAGCAGCCACTCCCACAAGGAGGATGAGGTGATAACATTCCTCTGCCGCTTCATTTTAGGCAGCACCGTTTCACTAGAAATTAATTTCTGGCTCTAGAACTGGCCAGGTCACAGCACTGAGCAATCCAGGGAGGCAGGATTTCCTGAAACGGGTGGGCTGGAGTAAGGTCATATTGTCAGTGAAGGAGAACCATAAAACCTCAAGATTCATTCCCTGACACTGACCTTTGGTAGTTGAGACAAGCATCGCTGGAGGTCGACACACCACCGTGCCTTGAAGATCGACCTTTTCTTCATCGTCTTCGGCCCCAGGCAATGAAGGACTCTGAGAGCTAAAGAGAAACAATAAATATTAAAAGCTGTTATGCCAGGTTCTGACTCAAACCTACATTCTGCAACAAACCCAGCGCCACAGAAGCTTCTCTGGTAAAACTGCTTTACTGGAAAAGCCATTTCAATCACTTGTCCATGACATGAGCCGCATCAAGGTCTGTCTGCCTGAATATCTTTTTATATTACTCCCCTTGAGGCTCTCTGCATTCAATTAAAAGCAGCTAATGCAAAGTAGCCAGCTTGGCAAAGAAATCTGGGAATCCAGAAATATGTCAAGCTTTGTCACCACGGCTTTTCCTACCCACAGATACATCATAGCTGCTATTTGCTTTTGGTTCTTTAGCCAGAATTTAACCAGTTTTAAAGGTTCATGTTGAGCAACAAGCGCAACCAAGTCTAGCAGAGACATTCATGGCAGTGAAACCTCTACAACATTCCTCCATACCCAAAAGGACCAAATCACAGCACGGAAGAACATAAGATCTGATTCTGAAAGCCAGGGACTGACAGCAACAGGAACCGCAGCCTGTGAGACAGTTTGACTCGGTCTGTGAAGCACAGGCTGCTCAGGCAAACCTGCTGCCCCGTCCCTTGCCACCACGGAGTTGGCTGAAATACATCCTGCTCCTTCACTCCCAGGAGACCATGGCATTTGCAAGTATAATCTGAAAAGCACAATCTGAGTTGCAGTTTGTGTTCTTGTCTCCCAGTGGACCAAATTACCAGCATTAGGAGAAAGACAAGTGTATTATTTAGAATGTAGCGCCACTCTGGACCGGCTAAGTTATAACAGAGGAGCAGAATTCATCATCTTTGTAAGAGGAAAAAAGCATCCCTGAGGAAACCAACCAACCAAATAAAGAGAATGAAACTCTGCCAAATTGTTTGGGTTTTTTTTTTCAAATTGTAGAAGTAAAGTGATGAGAGTCATTGTTCATGGCCCAGCAGAACTGAACTCTGACCCACAACGCCTCCACGAGCATCAGATTCATTCTACACGGGTGCACTTTGCCACTCTGCAGAAAGCACAGACGGGACCGCAGACTCTCTCGCCTCCAGCCTGCTGCCACCGACACAGTGTGCCACGCTGCACCCGGCATCCAGGATCACACGGGATCTTTAAAAACCTTTCCAGAACTTGCAGGTGCAGGGCCTTGTCTGAGCTTTCCGCGGGGGAGTTTCAATCCCGCATCCTTTATTGAGTTCAGCAATACTAAAAGGAGATGCCCAGGGCCTGAAAACCCCAGTGCAGAGGCTGGCATCCCACGTGATTACACAGGCCAGTGTGACAAGCACAACAGTCAGGAAGAGAAGATACACAGTTTGGTGTTTTCCCGGCTGGTGGAAATTCCTTGAAGCCCCAAGCCAAATCTTTTGATAAAGCACTGTAAAATAAATGTTTCGAGCCACAGATCTACCTATGCTTGTAAGAATCCTAGGGGTGTTTTTCAGCAGCCAAAAAGAGCAAAGTGCCTCTTTTTTTCCCTCTGCAGGCCAGTCTACTCTCATCCTCCAGAGAAAAGCAACCTTTGAGTCCAGCAGAGCCCTTCATTTACACACGCAGGATTAAACGCGCTTCCTGCGTCCTTAGGTTTGAGTCTCCGTCCAGGAAGTTGCAAGATCATCAGGAAGGGAAGTGACAGTTTTGTGCTGTAGAAAGCACTCATCTTCATCAAGGCAAAACTGCAGAGAGGTTTGGGAAAAGGGTGCTGGGAAGGAGAGCAAGAGAGTCCAGGCTACTGATCCAGCCTTTCCTCTGCCGTGCAAGGGCTGCTCAGCGCCAGCTTCTACAGCTCTGCTCCCTGCCACTGTCCCCTTTCCCTCACGCACCTCTGCTCTGCTGAGCAAGGCCAACAGCAGGCATTCTGCCAGCCCAACATCAATGTTCTAAACCAGATTAAAGATTAAAAAACAGTCACAGAAAAAAACCCAGAAAATCCATTTCTGTCCAAACCAGAAAAAGCCAGTCTGTGGGAGCTGTAGCCCCCCTCCCTGTAGGGCAGCAGAGCACAGGCGGGCTGGGTTGCATGATGGATTTCTAGATGCTCAAAAGCCCAGTTCCCTCTGCAGACATATCCAGACTCATCTGACAGTGAGATTCCCGACTCCTGAATGTCACTTGTTCCCAGCACTTTTTGGCACCTTACTCCTGTGTGATCAGCTCCTAAATTGCATTTCTCATGCTGTTTGCTAGAGTTAGTAGTTTATAAGCCGCCCTTCATTTTCACACACTTCTGTCATAATCCTCCAAAGAATCTTTTTCCTTCTGAGGCCCCTTATCTCTAATGGGTTAATATGGAAAGGACACAGGGCAAAGGTAGAGCAGAGCTTTCTAGCAAAGGGCCACTCAGTGGCACACACTTCTCCAGCACCAGGCACAGCTGGAGGAGGTCTCAAATCCATCTCATCAGATGTTTCAGGCTCAGAGGGCCCAAGAGCAGGTGCTGCGTGTGGCTTACAGACCTAGCTACTAGGGCACAAGTGATGGGAAACAACTGCAAAAGTCCCACACCCAACACCCTGACAGATCTATTATGTGCTGCAGAGGAGACAGTCCCGTGAGAGAGGGACTTCTGTAGACTCTAGTAACTGGTTTGGAAACATAAAAGTTTGCTCCCACCCTGCATTCCTGTTCACTGAAACCTTTAGCAGAAATAAAGACAGAGTACGCTGGCTGTGTGCCTGCCTGGCCTCCACGTCACACTGCCTGTGACAACCACCGCAGTTGAGATACGCCCAGGGCCATCACCTTGCTGTGCTGCTGCACTGGGAAGCCGGGTCCGGGCCAGCAGCAGCCCTCCCTCCGAACCAGAGGCACAGCTCCCTGTGCACACGGCTGTCCAGGTGGGGCAGGTAGAGAAGAGGCTCCGCTTGGCTCCTGCAGTAGACGGCATTGATGGAATTGCAGTCCGTCAGGCTGGCCAGCTGGGGATCCGATGGCCCGATGACATTCTGCAAGGTGCTACGTGCTTTAGGCCCCCTCACACTTAACGCCAGCACTGGTGGCACCTTACCAGGCTTTGATGCATAGGAAGAAGGCAGCTTTTCTGTGAAAGACAAACATGCAAATGACTAAAACATGGAACAACCCGCCCCAAGGTCATTCGTTCCACTCAAGTGCCCTTTTCAGACTTAGTCAAAATAACCTACTGGTTACCTGTCCTGGGGGTGGCACGCTGGCAACCAGCTGCACGTGTTTACCCAAGAGTAAATCTGAGATTATTCAAGGTAGTCTGTTAAAGAAAGAGGAGTTGGTCGCCTCATATTTGCTGTGGAAAGGAGCGCGCGCAGGGTTAGTTACTAGAGAGCGGCTGAACCACTACAAGTCAGCACTTTAACTTCATGTGGAAGTTGCTCATGCCCCCAAGGAAAGTTGGGGGATTGAAGGCGAGACAGGAGAAGAACATGGGCCTGAGAAGAGGGATGTTTTCTGTAATTTTCATCCAAGATGGGAAAGCTGGGAAGGGGGTCACAAACTGGAAATTCACAGACTTCTTTTCTAGATTATTTCCTTCTGCATCAAATAGGGATTTTGTGCTATCTTGTAAGATGACGCAGCCGGGCAAATATCTGATTAGCTGCCCTTGTTCCCCTGCCAGGACTTGAACTGTGTCTTCCCTTATTTTCTGCAAAAACTCTTCCCTGTGTCTCTGGCAAACCTTTCTCCACGTCTTCTGTCAGCACTGTTGGGGTCCAATAAATAATCCCAGAAAGAGAGGAAGTTTGGCTCCTCCGCAGTTCTTGCTGCAGATGTTAGAAAAAGCAGCAAGGTGTGTCATTTTCTTCCCTGAGGTTTAAAAACATATTCAATTACATCGCTTGTTGCATAAGATTCAGAAGCCAGAACAGAGTCTCCAGAGCAGGTAGATAATGGAGAAGCTAGCTGTAAATATTTAAAATAACCATTTTGAAATTTTCAAGCTAAGGGTAAAAATCTAATTTACAAACTCACACAGCAGTTTTCAGCTCAAATGAATTGTCTCTTCATGTGAAATGTTCCTAAATAATGGTGCATGGTACAGAGCACTGAAGCACATCTGCTGCCTGTCATCTCCTAATGACTGGTGATTTTATGGTTTTCTTATCCATTTCTGGAGTCCTCCTTCATTTCTCCAGCTATCAGTATGAATGTATTACGTGCGCAGCACTGAGCCAGCTCCGACTGCAATTCCATTTCTAAGGCAGTCTGCTCCTATTGTTTTCAAATGGAAAAAGGAGGGCAGGGAAACTGAAGAATTTTTCTCCAATTAAGCTGGTCTTCGTTCACCTTCCGCGTGAGGAAAAGGAAAACCATTTCTCCACTCTCAGCCTGCCTACCCCTTTCCCCAGGAGAAATGGATTGCCTGTATTCCTTATGGTGTCACATATAAAGCTTCCAGGAGAAGTTCTTGGCTTAAAAGAAATAAAAGCCATACTATACTGCAGAGGCAATCACTGTACTTTGTGGCTAATGCAACGCCTGTTCCTCTAGGGTTATATTGCATTAGCAACTAGTAATATTCCATCCACGCTTTAAGACAGGCTTCATTATCTCTATTTCACAAATGGAAAAATAAAGACTTGAATGGTACATGCCAATATTTGAAGACATTGGTGTCGAACGTCAAAGACTTATTGATTTGAGTTCTGAGACTCGTATCATTTTTGTTTACCTTATCTTCTTGGTCTCACATCTCAGACCATCTTCTATCAGCAAATGTGACGTTTTGGTGATGGCTTATCAGCCAATGCAATCACAGCATGGCTAGATCAGCACTTCTGCCCATGCTTCTGAAATCCCATAGGCAATGGGATGGGAGGAATTGTGGAAGGGGGAGGTTGGATTTTCTGCAGCTAAAACCCTCAGGAAAATCAGTGAGAACTAATTTAGTAAATTTAACTCAAATGAGTCTAACCTTTGAGCTTTGGGCACTGCAATCTGGGAAAGATCACTACGAAGGAATGATAACTAAAGTGGTTTGAGTCACTTTTTGTATCAAGGGTTAAAAATTCAACACTGGGAACAGAAGGAAAGAAACAGCCCAAAATCTTTTATAATTGCTTTTGGGAAAGATACAGGAACTGATAAAGCATCACTCATGTAAATCCCATACCCTCTCCCCCCTGCCCACAGCACCACATCACTCTTCGCCTTAGTACATTTACAGATCTTTGCCTTCACCTCCGTATCACCACATGATGGAATCTCTGGAGGAAGACGAGACCTCACCTGAGCTGGAGAGCAGCACATCCTGCTGGGGATAGAGCAGGCGGAGTCCACAGATATCCAGCCCAGAACTGAGGACCAGCTGCAACATGTGATGGGTGGCCAGGGGACTTCGGAAGAGAGTTTCAAACAGCAGCACCATGGCAACCTGAACAGCAAGAGCACGTTAGAGGAATGAGCCAAATGCTTCCAAGCCCTCAACAACCGCACAGCTATATCTCTTCCGCTCACCTTTAGTTCCCATGACTTATCTATATTGGAAAACCCACAAAGAGGCTTTCTTTTATTTTATGTTTACGTGCAGTTCAGCACAGTAGGCTCTCAGCTTCAGATTGAATCGTAACTATCTATGATAATTATGATTGAATCTACTTTTGCTGATATAATTGTGCCTTTTGTCACATAAACCTATTAGTAAAAACCCACAAGCTCTCTGGGGCAGAGACTGAAGCGTATCACTCCCGCTGTTTAACTCTGCGTACTACAGAAGGATGATTAAATAATAATAGACCAACTGGTTGTTTCTTTGTACCTACAAAAGTGCCAAAATCAACGTGAAAAAAAAATAAATCAAAAGGCAGACACATCACTGGTACTGTCCCAGATTTACATTTTGAAATCTTCTTTACCAGACTAATCCAATTCAGCCCATTCTAGTATGTAAGACGACATACACCACCACATACTGAAAGTTTATATCCCAAAGTGGTGCAAACTACTATTATTTTCCCATCAGAAGGAACACATTGTTTCAAAAAGCAGGTGCTTTACGACCGGAAGTTGTGTGGTGCTGGAGGTAATAAATTGTCTAGCCGTACATCAGAGAAGCGCAATTGTGCTGGCCTCAAATTTGTGCACGGTTCTCCTGGATGAAAAGCAACGCGACGCTATCCCCGGCAGCACGCTTTATGGCCGCAGCGAACGCCAAATGCATTCATCACTATTGGACACTTTAAATGAAATGCTACTCCCCCATAAACACATTATGAGGCTTATATCATCGTGATAAATGAAGATATAAATTTACTCAAATCATAAAAAAGTAGTCTAATTAGGAATAAAAGCTCTATTTCTTTATGTTTGTCTAGAAGCTCTCCTGATATTAACCCAATATTCACAGCAGCCAGTAAGGAAGCATTATTCTGTAGCTGGTGTGAGAGTCCCCGGGGCTTGGCTGCCCGGGCTCAGGGCCAGCTTTGATAAAGCAGCGATCCAGGGTTGAGAAACCTCAGTAGCTGCTTCCCTCCCCTTTGTGTGGGAGCCAGGCGCTTGGCTTTGGTCCCCCCGCCTGAGCTTTGTCGCAGGTATGCCTTGGCCCAGTCTCATACGCCACTGATTCTGGCCGTTCTCCTAACCCACTGAGGTGACTTTCTGGCTTGGCCTTGTCACTGCAGCCTCTTGGCTTGCCCTGGTTACAGCTGCTGGACCTGCTCTGCCCTTCTTGCTTGGGGAACGTGGGACTGCACCGTGACGGTGAGGTCACCGGTCCTGCCTGCCTTGCTGTCAGCCTCAGCGCCTGGCTTGCCTTCCCTTCACAGCATCCTGCCCGTGCTGCAAGAAGGTCTGTATGGACACGTTAACAGCAGTGGAGGAACTGTAACGAAGACACGAGGCACTTCCTGAGCCCGCCAAGTATCTTCAGCTCCCAATTGTGGGCTTCAAACATCTTCCAGGAGCAAGTCTGGTACACCCTCAGCAACTGGTTGGGCTTGCTGTGGTGTTTGGGAGGAACTTAATAAATCTGCAGCTCCCTGAATCGACGCTAACGGGGAACTGAACGTCAGATCAAACACGCTATGTTTTGTGTTGCACAAGAGCAAAGAAAGGTGAGTTACCATAGTTAAGTTATCATAAGTGGGTGGAGGTCTAGCACATTTTGGTATGCGCTCCTAAACAGAGGTAAAGATCAGCTAATTTCAGTTACCTTAACCTTCTCTTCTTCTGGGGTAAATAAAGTAGAATTCCTTTCTACTTGTTCATACAACACACACACAGTTACTGCAGGTCAGGCAGGTAGTGCCAGAAGCTTCCAAAATTTTTTTGAACGTTTCTGAGTGCAAGTTGAAGTTGTGTTGTGTATTGGCTTGCAGTCAAGTGGGTTTGGGTTATCAAAATTCTGTCTACTGTTGCTGATTTGCACCTGGTTGGTAGCAATTTCTTCAACCCGCGCATTTCATAGTTTAATCTTCTGTGGCTCAGAGCAATCAGCACATCAATACCAATGACACAAAAAACCCAGCTGATATATTTAGGTCTGAGCAAGAAATACTTCAGGATCAGTATTTGTACCAAACGTGAAGATTGAAATATTCTGGGTCATTTATCTCAACTTCCCACATCATCCCACAAGTCAGAAAGGAGTGGTTTGGGTTTTTTACCTCCGTGTCTGTATCCCTGCAAGCCTCGATGTCGCTGCCGTTAGGGAAGTATTTTTCCTCAGTTTCAACTGTCTGCCAGTAAAATCCATTTGGCACCGCAAACACCTTCTCCACTGCCTGAAATGCACAAAGGACAACTCTTGCTTGTACGTTATCCTGAGCCCTCAAAATAAAGAGCTAGGAAAAAATTGTATTTTATGGCTAGAGAGTACATAAGGATGCACATTAATGGATTAAACTCATTAGTTTGGTGTTGTTACCCATCATTTGCTTTCTTACAACCGTACCACTACCTCCAATGAAGTGATATCCCAAGAATATGAATCTGCAACCGCTTCCTGAGAATCTGAACATTCCCAGGGTCCAACACAGGGACTCTCCACCATGCGGAGTACCCACAGACATGAACAGGAGTTGCATGCAAAAGGCACTGCAGGATCAAACTGAGCAGCTCAAGACCTTGATTCTCCACGATCGTGCTGAGCATCCAGCAGAAAAGGGCTTTGTTAAAGGGATGCTCTAATTAATTAATCAAACGGAAAGGTAGGGAAAGAATTGCATGAACTTCTACATGCCTGTAACCAAAATAGGACATTTCTCCTGTGCTCATGTCACCACAAGTGACACATATCTGTAAGTCTCATTGCGGCACATACTCAGGGCAGGCAAAAAGACTCTGGCATTTAGGTCACAGGTTTACACAAGTGTAGCATTTCCCCATCTCAGCACCTTATTTTGTTTCTCATACATTTTCTGAGCAGCCAAGCAAGCAACTTCACAAGTGCAAGTTTAAGGACGTGTCAACTCAACGAGAATTCGCTGTGACTGCATGCTCAGTAAGCAAGGCCATGGTCCAAGAACAAACACAGCTCTTAAGTCATGTTTGTCAAGTTCTGGTTTGGGAAGAAGTGATGTTCATGGCTATGCCACAATTGAGCATTTCAGAAATATGTATGTGTTTAGGCACAGCTCACGCAGGGTAGGATTCATTCCAAGACTGAAAAAAACCCCAACAACCCAAAAAGCCCAACTGTCACTTTTGAGAGGCTCAGGCGGAGTATCTCAGAGCGGCTTCGCTATTTTTAAAGATGCTACTTTGCTTCGCAGCAGTCGTTCACATGTCCTCATCTCATGTGGACAGACCTTCTCAAGAAAGAAAAAAGGAATTAAATTTCAACACGGTCTCATGAGGACTTTTATTATGGATAGAAAATGGACTGACTCTGCACAAAGCGCCCATTCTGGATTATGAGGTACATATAATGCTGTCTAATTGTGCAATCACCTGAGAGATTTTTTGCACTGCTTGGCAAATGATAAGCATTTCATATCATTCCCCACATGTTTAAAAACAACAACCAGAAAATGAAATTAATTTGAATAATATTAAAAACCATCTGACATCTGCCTTTCTGCTTCAGCAACCTTTTATGCTTTCTCCTTCCTCTGTTTCCTGTGCTTCATGAGATATTTGGCTAAAAGCAGAACTGGGGATTTCACTTTTCACCCAGTTTCAGGCAACACAACTACACCAAACCAAGAGCTTTGACATCTCTCAATGGGTCTGTCCATTTTTACCTGCAAGTTGTCATTTACCAGCTTCCACTTGTGGCATTACATTTGGTTGCTGTGGAAAATCTCAGAGGAAAAGCAAGAAATTGTTGATTTCAGGAAACAGAAGAGGTTCTCTGTTTCCAGTTTTTGCTGACAGATCCTCCACGCACCACTGGCCCAATACAGCGCTCACAGAGAGCCCTACAAAAATGGGAATGCAGCAAGACCCTCGTCTTCTGGGGTTCAGGCTGTTCCTTGAACAACCTCAAGCCTATGAACTTTCAAAAAGAAGGAAAAGAAAAGGGACAGATGTGGTCAGATCAATTCCAGCCCACATTTCCATTGAAACCTTCATTATAGGCATCCAGCTCCCATTAGGATACAGAGGACACAAGTTGGGACTACCTTGGGAAATGCAAGGCAGTAGAATTTAGGAAGTACCTTCAGGAAGTACCACAGGGGAGGCTGTGATCCCAGGCACGCTGCCACATGGTCAGCTTCCCTCCCTGCCAGAGCAGGGATCTGGCCACAGCTATCAGGGAATCAAGGCCTGTGGAAAATTGTTACTGTGATCTGTCATATTCTGTTTTTTCTAGCAGCCAACCTGAATGGGATTTCACAATGCAGCAGAAAATGAAGCTTGAAAAGTATTAGCTCTCCTAGAAAATCCTTCTCCTCATAGAAAATACATATCGATGGCTGCAGTGCAACAGTTCCTGCTTTTTCCAGTATAGGTAAAATATACCAGTGGAGGAGGACTCCCGACACTGCCTTCTTATGCAATGCACGGGAGACATAGGAAGAAAACAACTTTCCCAGACGCGTAAGAGCGAATCCACCAAGTCAGTTGGTACAACATTATCCTGAGCACTATTTCACACATAACGCAGAGCAATCCTCCCCAGGCAGTCGCACGATCCCACTCTTATTGAAATAATTTGGGTGCTTCTGATGCTATTTATCTTAATGCTACTTCGGTGCTACTTTTAAAGTTCCACAATAAGAGAGAGGGGGTAGGTGTGAGAATTATATTGGTTTCACCTCCGGGCTGGTTCCTCTCTCACGCCTCCAACAACGTTACAGTAGCTGTAAAGCTTCTGTGCAACCACAGCAGTTGAGAAAGTCTCTCCCAGGATAGCTGATACATCATCTCCAAATGCTGACCTGGCTCTCGGCGGGGAGCAGAGGAGACTCCCTCCCCACGCACCGCAGAGAACAGTGAAGAGGCAGTCCAGCCTTCGACACCTACCTGAAAGTTTCTCTTCTCCAAGGCTCTGCAGCCTCAGAGCACTGTAATAATCGCACATCTCATGGTACAGGCACTGTACCAGAGAGGGAAGGTAGTCTACAGTCAGCCAATGGCAGCTACAGCAGCCTCAGGGATATTCTGATTTATGCCGTGACAGGCTTCAAAACCCAGAATCATTCAAGCACAGCCATTGCCACCACTGTATCTCCTCTACCCCCTGCTGTTTCTTACCACACTGATATCCTCTTCATCCGTACTGCCACAACCAGAAAGAGCAGGAAGAGAGGGCATGCCCATAACCTCCCATTTGTAGTTATTCTTTTTTTTTTTGTCAATTATCCTTTTTCTTATTTCTTTTGGGATCAAAATTTTGATTTCTGCTACCTTAAGATACCTGAAAAGGCCAATTTGTACTGTAGATAGGATTGAAGGCACATCATTTTTTCAAAGAGGGTTAAAAAGAAACCCAGAACTACTGCTTTGTTTCAGACTGTATTACCAAGATGAAGCCAGACAGTTATGGGAAGGAAATTCACAGCAGAACAAAAACGTGTTGTAAAATACTCAGCAGAAACAAGAACAAGCACATTTAGAGAAGACTGGAGCTGGGTGCAGCAGAACCACGAATCTTCAACTGTCATACAGAAATATGACCAAATCCACTATCTCCTCTTCTTGCTTACAGTGTATTCTGTTCTCATTTCCAACAACAAAGAAATAGCTTTTGCTGTCAGATGATCTAAGAGAGTCTTTTAAGTGGCAACGAGTCTTCTAGACTGCTTCCCAGCCACAGCAGGAAAACAGAAACTGCAGGAAGAATTTCCACGGATTCCACAATCTCATCTCCTCACACGCAAGGTACTTTCCAAGGCAAAGATCTGCTCACCTATTATCATGATGAGAAAATACTTGGATCCCTTGGACAAAGACTCTGCATCCTCCACCACCTCCAGGGACAGATTGTAAATTCGGAATGTATATATCCTGTCCCTTTCAACTCCGCTGACCATGTCAGTGTCAGCAGAGGAATCACTATCCTCAGTCTATGCCAACACGCAGGGAAGGCTCACGTGTGATGTGATTCACTGAATCATGGCCCTGAATTGAGCAGCATTATCCTCAAACTCTCTCCTCTCCCCACTGTCACGAATCCCAGTGCAGTATTCCTTGCGGAACCCAGATTAACACAAATTTGCATTTATTTCCCGCACGTCTTTCCCTCCCCATCATTTCGGACGGCTCCAGAATTTAGTATAGGAAATGTGGAAGCACAGTAGGAAGATCTCCGGCAGCAAAAAGGCTGGGGATAGAAAGAGTTAATTAAGAGCTTTGCCACTGAAGACGTACAGTTCTGGTGACTGTACTTCAGGCAGTTTGAAGATGCGTCTCACCTTCCCTTGCCCCACTTCTGGATAGGGAAAGGGATATCTTAAAACACGGAAGAGAAAGGATAAGACTTCCACCCCTTCTGCCCGTCCTGTACAATACCAATGGCTAAGCAGATTAGTTCGATAGTTCTTTTAAGCTGCTCTTTTCTGGCATAATTAGAAACAGCCACAATTTAAACATGAGCTATCAAATTGTAGGAAGAATGAAAAAGTATAATTCCTCCTGAAGCGATGCCTTTATCTTTATGCCAACTCTGGTAGATATCATTGCAACCCTTTCTCCTTTTAAAGGTTAGTGTATTTTGCTTACAAATACCAATGACAGCCTGAACTCCTGGCCCCACTAAAGTCAAATACAAACTCCAAAGGGGCTCAGCTAGGGCCAGGATGCCACCTTCTCCCTGCTGCCTAATGACAATACAGCCATGCAGCTATTCTGTGTCTGCAGCTATGGATTAATTTCTATATATGCATATAGATGAGGCCCCAGGACAAATGTCTCACCCCCAGATGAGTCTTATCCACGTGGAATCATCAGTCAGATGACATGCTCTCACCAAAGCTGTTGATACAACTTTATCAGGCTGCANTCCAGACCCCTCACCAGCTCCGTAGCCCTTCTCTGGACACGCTCCAACACCTCAATGTCCTTCTTGGAGTGAGGGGCCCAAAACTGAACGCAGCACTCGAGGGGGGGCCTCACCAGTGCCGAGTACAGGGGGAAATCAACACAGCAGACTCAGGGCTCCAGACACTTGGGACTTGGCCCTTAGCACCAATTTGGATAAAGACAAGACACAAGCAAGATTTGGAAAGCAAAGGGCAGGATGAACCTGTCCTTTTGAACCTCCTGTTTTACAAGTTTAGCCTGGATTTCAAACCATTTTGCTGCTGAACTTAGCAGCTGGCAGTAAGTCTCAGCATCCTGCAGGGTCTGGTTTGGGGAAGCAGATGCAGAGGTGCTGTTCCGGGTGTTTTATCCCTCCCTCATGCCCATTTCAGCTACACAACAATCAAGTCTTTCAAGCTTTGGCATCAGGCTGAGCAGAAGCTTTGGAGGAGGTACGCGCAGCCCTGAGGCACACACTGAGAGCTTGCAGCGACATGCGGATCAGGTCTAACAGCTGGCCAAATTGCGCTGCGCTCCAGGCAGCTCCGTCTGCGCTCTCCTCCCACAAAACATTACATGGCCCAGCTCAGGTACTGCTTCAAAGCTGCCAGTTTGCTTCGGCTCACACAGCATGAAAGGAGAAAGAGAGAACGCACGGGGCAATAACCCAAAATCAAGCCAGCGTGATTGCCATCCCCATGAGGCACCGAAGCACAGCGTACCAGTACCCTTTGAGATGTGTGAAAGGCAATGCCCACACAGCCGAGGGCCTGAAGAGAGCCGGGTGAAAAGCTGATGTGGCAGTAAGTAGCAGTTCTCGGAGCAAGCCTCTCATTAGCACTGAAGTTAAAAGGGGTTATAGAAAAAGACAGTGGAAGATGCTGAAGCCACTCAGCAAGGCTAAGGCCACGATGCTTGTCAAAGAAATAATGCCACAGCATTCAAACTCTAAAGCTCACAGTCTTCTTGTTGAGCCTACCCTAAAACACAGATTCACAGATCTGAAAGACCCTTTGGAAATGCCTCTCACACCCTTTTCAGAGACTATACACAGAGTTAGGGCAACCACATATCAAAATTAGGTGCCTTAAGTGCACAAAGTAACAAGTGATATAACCAGGTCCCTTTTTCACAGGCTGAAACACTGGTTTCTAGTTCCATCAGCAATGCAGAGCTCCTCCACTCAGTCTTTGAAAGAAAGTCTGCAACTTTCAAACTTTGTGTGTATGTGTGTACATGGAGAGCTACTCCGGTAACACAGTTGCCAGCAACTCTCTAGCAGGGAGATCTCAGAAGTCTGAACTCCCACATTAAAGCGCTGCTGTACTTTCCACGAGTCCACTCCCATACATCAAACTTCCTGTTAGTTCAGTCTCTGCTGTTTGAAGTTTTTTGGCAGCATTGAGTTACAACATTGGGGCAAATTTATCTCCCTGGACCCAGTTCTGCTATTCTTATCTATGCTTAGACAAAACCGCATTAAAAAACTAAAAATAAATGGAACTTTGCTTAAGTGAAAAGCAAGGGGAGAACTTTGTGTAGACCTGCCCGTAGTACTATTGTCTCAAAATGGAAAACACAGCCCTTGTGCTGGAAGTCAGCCATGAAACTACCTAAAGGAGCAGCAAGTAGGGGACTGATCATCAGGAAGTGCAACAAAAATCAATTTTCTGGAACTAAAAGAAAAAAAATCTCATTCACAGAATCATAGAATCGTCCAGGTTGAAAGGGACTTTCAAGGTCATCGAGTCCAACCATCAACCCAATGCTGCCAAACCCACCACTAACTCACATCCCTCAGCACCGCGTCTGCCCAGCTTTTAAACACCTCCAGGGATGGCGACTCCACCACCGCACTGGGCAGCCTCTTCCAATGCTTGACAACCCTTTCAATGAAGACATTTTTCCTGATATCCATCCTAAACTTCCCCTGGCACAACTTGAGGCCGTTTCCTCTTGTCCCATCCCCTGTTCCTTGGGAGAAGAGCCCGACCTCCCCCGGCTACCCCCTCCTTTCAGGGAGCTGCAGAGAGCGAGAAGGTCTCCCCTCAGCCCCCTTTTCTCCAGGCTGAACCCCCCCAGCTCCCTCAGCCGCTCCTCACAGGACTTGTGCTCCAGACCCCTCACTTAGGGATGGAGGTTCTGCTTCGTCCTTGAAACCTCACTGAGATGGTCACCCATGCAATGTTGCTATGCCCCGACTCCTCCGTCATGGCAGGCACCTGTATAGGTTGGGAGTTGAAGGAGATGCTCCAGAAGGTGACCAAAAAGATGGCAAGTGGTAGAGGTTGCACCCTTTGGGCAAATGTCCTGGTGTCCAGAACAACTGAGAGAAGAAGAGAAATCTGGTGTTCCTGAATGGACCAAACAAGCAGAGGAAAAGAAGCATCAACTCTGGCTACGTAGGTTGTCTGTATCCCTAAGGCTAATGCTTCCATCCTAAGGCTTAACAGGAGAAAGTACTTTTAATTTATGTTAAAATGAAGCGATCCTCTTTTTGCTGACAAGGACACTGCAGTTAATAACTTCCACAGGGATTATGTCACTCCTAACCTAACCTGGGGTTTTAATGACTGCATTGTGAGTTTACTCTTCATATCAAAAATGAAATGACTGCAGGTTAATAGGCTGCATGCATAGTAGTCATAAAAAAAGCCTCAAAGAAAAACAGCAAGAGAAAAGCAATCTGTTTGGGGGCCAGAAGAGACTGAAAAACCACTAGAACAATTGACTGAGAACAAGACATTGGCTCATACACTAACAAACAATGTGCTTAAAGGTTATTACAATTACTGCTAACAATTGCTCATACAATCATACGCAGAGGGAGCCAGTACACAAGCAGACAGCGATTTTACCTGACGTTCCCTCTTCCTCCACTCCTACCCATTTGTTTCATCTACCCATCAGGATTTTTGCCTCAGACTGTAAGCTACCTGGAACAAAAATAGGTATTCACCGCGTGATTTTCCAACATGTAGCAGCGCAGGTTCTTTGGTCTACTTAGTTTTGCATACGCCACCTCAAAACAAATACAAACATATAAAAAGCAAGCATGGATCACTGGCCTCGTACAAAATCTTCAAACCCATGAAGTTAAAAGAATATGATACTGAATTTTCTATGCAGCACTTTTTGGTTGTATTTTAATGACACTTGGGAACATTCTCAGCTGGTATCACTTTGTAAAGCTTCAGGGCAGACAACAGGGTTAGCTGCTGCCTGCTGAGAGTCTGGCTCATTGAGCCTCGCTTTATGAAAACAGCTTTTCTTTATAACTGCAAGATACATCTATCAAAAAGCCATGATACATAGTAGTCTCCATGTAATTCTGGCCTGGGAACATGGGTGGCACAGGGCATTTGAACTGTGGAAGAGAATGCGGTCTTTAAATTGACTCCAGTTTTTCTATGGCATCAAGGCAAAGATCCACCCCCAGAAAGTGCCTGCTATCTTGCTGTTCAGTTTCTAATGATTTATAATTCCCCTAATAAGGGATTTGCATAAAAGCCCTGACTGTTTTAAACGATGCCTTATTTTATGCCTTAAAAGCGTACAGCAGATTTATCTTTTACAAGTACGTCAGCCTGCTTTATAGCACTTGCTTCTACTTGAAAGCTACACTGACTGCAAATCAACAGCATTAAGCCTCCTTCTCCTCCATAGAAGCGGGATAAACCTTTAGGCAAATTGCTAAGTGCTCTGCTAAGTCCCTAAGCTTTCATGCCCTTGATTCTCATAGAGCAATAGTAATCCCCAAATCTGGTTGAAATTGCAGAAAAGTTCTCCTGCTACACTATTTTCAGAACTAAACTTGGTTGTGAACCAGAATTGCAGTCTTCCCCATTCCCTGGAACTGGGTCTCAAGGTTTTTTTTGATTTAGAAATATCGGAAAATGACTGTGATTGTCCAAAGACTGGTGGTGTCACAGGAAAGAAAGAAGTAGAACGTTCCCTCAAAAGGTTGGACTAGATGATCTTTCGAGGTCCCTTCCAACCCTATGATTCTATGATTCTAAGGTATGGAAATCAGGTCATATTCAGTGCTTCTTTGAAAACCTGGTCTAAATATTTACACCAAGGTAGGATAGGCCGTTAAAGGATGTTAGAACAATCTTGGATGCCCACAAGGAATAAACTCCCCCCAGTAAGTATAATGAATTCTTGTAATATTTCATTCACTTGAATATTTGTTATGAAGCACTGCTAACCTGCCAGAAAAGAAAAAGTTAATTAGCATTCTACTTATAGACAGCGTGAGGTAAATGTTCTCGCAGATGAACATTCCTTGCAGACTTTAGGCAAGCAATGTGATTTTATAAGCACTTGATTTTAAGAGGTGCTACATCCCTGTAGTCTCATACACTTCACTGGAAATCTACACAGCTTCAAAGCATTTCTTTTCAAATTCTGTTTAAATCCTTCGCTAAAGCAAACGAGAATACCTGTTAACACAACTTTTACTGGACCTAATAAAAAAAAAATTAGAGAAGTCCAAGCATTTCTGTACAGTACCTGAGGATCAGGATTAACAGCAGTGACGTAACTGAGCAGGACAGGGGGAATTTCAGGAAGAAGTGGACACAGCTGGTTTTGGAAGTGATTGGCCAGTTCTGCCCTCCACCAGGTAACATCCGGAAGCCATGTACGGGCTAGAAATGCAGAAGTCTCCTGGTAAAAAATGGATGTTCCTCGTAGCACTTCTTTAGCCTGAAAAGAGTCAATGGTTAAGAAGCACTGACGACAGCCACAGGAACTTTCTGTTCTGCACCTTGCACCCATAGCAGCTCTTTGCTTTGCCTGCAGCCACCCCAGCCTCAAGCTTCATGTGCCTGCCATACAGCTGCACTTACGATCCTCCAAAGCAAAGCCCTAACGTACCACCCCTCAGCTTCCCAAACCATTGCACCCAGCACCCCTGCAACCAAGAGCTCTAAATGTGTCCCCTCACCCACAGAAAACACTCCTCCCACGATCCTGGTATTACCCCACAAAGTCTCTCCTCCCAGGTCCGGAGACAGAATTGAAGGTGCCAATACTGTCAAAGTTCTTGACCCGCGACATGGGACTTGAGAGCAGATGCTGTCTGCAACAGTTACGCCCATCAGCCGTGTGGAAGGGCTCCCTCTATGATTTGGGGACATGCCTCCACATAGACTTGAATCAAAGCGCCCCTTGCCGAAGGCACTGGGGAAATGAGCAGCGTTGCCCTTCCACCAGTGCTCTCGATGCGCTCAGACTGCTCAGCTATAAAGCTCCACCACAGACGACAACTGGCGAGTTAATAGCAGTCTTCGGTTGGCTGCAAGACACTGGTATAAAATAACTGGCTCATGGCACCCATCAGCCTACGAATAGTGCTCTGAAGCAGATTACATACCATGCTTAAAGACGGAGAAAATGCCATAAACAGGATCATGAAATGGCTCATACAACAAAACATTAATTTGCAAAGGGTTTCATAGGGATATAAATGAAAGTATTTATTAATTTTAAGTATTTTAAAAAATATTTATACTAATATTGATGCATTAATATGGAATACTGCACTGCTCAGTTACAAATTTCCATCATTTAACCTCCCCTCTAAGTTCCTTCGTTTTTCAAGGCTGGTTCTTAATTAGCAGGACTTTCAGAGAACAAAACTGGTGACCTCAATAAGACCCGATTAGAAATAAACAGAGCCAACAATTATGCAAAGCATCTTCTCTACACTAGCTATTATTGCACCTCGAAATTAGAGCTCAAGCAGGAAAGGTCTGCAAAAAAGCCCCAAATCTAACAACAGAGGTTGTGAGCTCTCCTGAGCCACCACAGAATTGTGATTGAAGCATACAGACAAGAACTATGTTGCTCTGAACAGTGCTCATGTGCCTAATTGGGAAGGCTTAGTAGATTCTTAGAAAGCATACTCTGTACAAACCTAATTCCCACCAGACATGCTTGGAACTGCAGCCTGTCTATCATCACGGAAGAATTGCAAGAGGGGAGTGTTAAAAGCACTTGTTCTGAAAGCAAGTCAAGAAACCAAAGCCATACAGGGATGTTTAGATTTGCCTTGCTTCTATCAGCTGTTTGGAGAAGGACAGAAATAAAAAAGAAAAAAACCCAACAAACTAAACCCCTCCAAAATAGGAGTAAACATAGCAAAACCATTTCAAAGAAGAACAGATGCCATCCCAGTTGAAGAAGCCAAAAGGCGTATTGATCTGCTAAGAACAGGAACTTTTCCCTTGAGAAACCACTATTATATCTGTATTCATAACAATTAGACCTTGGGATGGAGAAATAAAGTGTGACAAACAATAAAAGACAAACAGATGACAGCAAAGTAGCCAGTAAATAAAAAGCTGATGGCTTAGAGGTCTGGAATGTAGCTCAGTTCCAGTTAATAATAACCGGTGGGGGAAAAAAAACCCCAACAAACTGAAACAACTACAAACCCCAGCAGCAACCTGTAGTAGCATGGAACTAGCAGGCTGCC
Organism: Rhinoptilus africanus; assembly: GCA_013400135.1. Lineage (NCBI taxonomy): Eukaryota > Metazoa > Chordata > Aves > Charadriiformes > Glareolidae > Rhinoptilus > Rhinoptilus africanus. Next base: position 239,359 of record VXBO01003715.1, on the reverse strand, counting down.
TTGGAACAGTTCTTGGTGAAGAACTGCACGCCACCCCTGGAGCTGGGACCCTGGGGCAGACAACAAGCCAGAGAATCAAATATCAACGCCAACGAGACTGCTAAACGCACTCAGCGCCTTCAGTCCCCCCACGGTCGGGAATTAACAGGGAGGCAAGTTGGGGAAAGTAAAACCTTGCCTTGTTGATACAGATGGGTCCTCAGGCTCTTAGACTAGCAATCCAATGTCTGTGGTAAAAATCATATTCACATTCCGACCTGAAGAAACTCTATGGACAACTGTCATTTTGCTGCCGTTATGAGAACAAGTTCAGATGCACAGAGAAAGATGGGCATTTCCCTCTTAGCATCAAGCAGGCACAAATCTGCACCTACTGCGTTGCGTAGTTTTGTACACACCCATCTTTAGCACTAAAAATGCACTCTGGACTCTACACCTTAAGAACATTAAGATATCAATTTGTCATAATGCTTCTGGTTAACATTTACACTACTTGGTATGGGATTTGGGTCTCTTTAGCCTGGAAAAAAGACGGCTGAGGGGGGACCTTATCACGCTTATAAATACTGACAGGGGGGTGTCAGGAGGATGGGGCCAGGCTCTTCTCAGTGGTGCCCAGGGACAGGACAAGGGGAAACGGGCACAAACTGGACCATGGGAAGTTCCAGCTAAACCTGAGGAGGAACTTCTTTCCCTTGAGGGTGGCAGAGCCCTGGCCCAGGCTGCCCAGAGAGGTGTGGAGTCTCCGTCTCTGGAGACATTCCAACCCGCCTGGAGGCGTTCCTGTGCCCCCTGCTCTGGGGGACCCTGCGGGGGGCGGGGGTGGGACTGGGGGATCTCCAGAGGGCCCTTCCAATTCTATGATCCTATGAAAAGTAACCAAAATCACTCCACATTCTTACAGCAAATAGATGTAACAAAGATGCCTGGAAACCCAGCCAAATTTTGAAGGTAAGCCCCAGTAAGTGGTTCTCTTTGTGCCCTCAGGAGATAACCAGAACAAGAACCAATATGTGCCACCACAGAATTTTGTTAACTGATTCAACCATTAAAAAACTGTACATTATCACTACAGCAAGAGACTTAGGTGCCACAAAATCTACCACATTTCTTTCCAACCATAGCTGAAGCTGCTCAAGGGGAGGAATGAGGAGGTAGGACGAGTTGCTGTTGGGTTTTGTGTGTCTGCTGCGGCTGACATTTCTGCAAGATTTTCGTTGTGCCTATCAGCTTAGATCTCTGTTGGGGAGAGCAGCAGCTTTACAAACGCCTCAGGAAACCAAAATTGACAAAAGTCATTGTTCCCACAAAGACATACGGTAGAGCCTCTAATGACGGGAAATCTCAGTTGCATAGTCTTGTTTTGAGGAGCACCATCCAAACACCTCATATGTTCACTGCCGCAAACAGTAGCTGAACTCACAGCAGTGTCAGGAACGAGAAATGGTACAGAGAATAGCAGTTACTATTTATATGCAGACTGGAAACTCTGGCTTGTTCCACCGACCTGCAACACAACCTTCGCAGCTCCAACCAAATGTTCAGAGCAGCTTGATCCCGTGGCTTCAAAAGTTCCTTCAATTTCATGACACCGCATGCACATTTTGAGCATAGTGAGTGCTTAATAATTTTGATACTTAGGCCAACTAAGCCAAAATCATCAGAGAGAAACAAGGCAAGTAGACAGGAGGCAGGTCAGTCTCAGTTCCTCCATAGAGCAAACGTCTTGAATTCAGTTGCGCTAGACAAAAATCAACATTAATCCCTTGTCCAGGCTAGCAGGCTGCTTAGTCTCACTAGCCCTGCTGCTTCTGCCTACAGGTGCTCAAACACTAAGGGAAATGTTTCTTATTGTTTTGGGGGTTGGATTTTTTTGGTAGTCTTTTAATCATGGCATTTGTTGGCAGCATCAATCATTTACTTGCAGGAGCACTGAAGCCACAGCTGTCATACTCCAGGCTTTATGATACATCATGGGAAATGTAATCTTTGCTGCTCACAGGCAGGCAGCTGCAAGCAAAGAACGCGTGCTGCAGCTGAGTAGGGGAAGCTGAAGCGTGTTTTTAAAACATGTTTACATTTCCTCTTCCATTTAAACTTCACATGATGTGTCCAGCATGTGTGACTCTGATAGCTGGAGCCCCCCTAAGACCACCTGCTACTGGGGGGTCTTTTCAGCATAGAGGAAGTGTCAATAATGGGCACAGAGATCATCACATTCCCGTTAGCATTACTCTGGGGGAAGGCAGGCAAAAATAGAGTAGAAAATTCACTACCAGCTCACTAAAGCTAAAAGTGTTGCTTTGAGCCACCTGAGACACAATCACCAGCCTCAACAGAGCACAGGAGCAGCATCTCAAAGGTTATTCAGTAAAGGATAGTTATTCAAGCAAGTGACCAGCAGGAGATCTTGGGTACTCAAGGATCACTGCTCCCCATACAGACCTGGGTCCATTTTCCACCAAGAGCCAGCTACACTGCATAGACAGGACAGGTATTTATACCAGGCAAGAGCAGCAATAATACCTAAGAGGCTATCTCCAAAAACGAAACCAGAACAAGATACTCGGAGTCCCAATCTGTATCATATTAGCTCTGTGGAAAGACAGAGCCAACAAAGCAGGCCCCAGAGCTGCCATTTCATAGCTCTGCTGTTTTCGGGACACAAGTTCATATCATGCCCTACATTACACCGTGACACTTACATGTGAGAGATTTTCAGCTTGTGTGCTAGACCTTTCAGCTTGGCGCTTTTTTGCACAGCACAGACTCCACAGTCTACCAGAATTGAGGGAACGTAGTCTCAGGTCCCGTCTCTGGGCCCAGACTCCTGGGAGCCAAATAGCAAGGCAACATTCCCCCATGTAGGCCACCCTCATCACATGGTTAAAACATAAAAGCAAAACTCATAATACCTGCCAAAGATATGTCTCCTCTAAATCCAGTCACATTTCTGCACCGTGGGGTTACAGCCACCAAAAATATATGAACAGCTAATGAGCAGCAGAGACAAAAGACTACACCACAGAGAGCTGGTGTCTCATCTCCACATAATCTGAATTCAGCATAACTGAGGACAGCCTGAGTTGGCAATTCGCTGTATCATAGAATCACAGAATGGTAGGGTTGGCAGGGGCCTCTGGAGAACATCTCCTCCAACCCCCTGCCAGAGCAGGGTCACCCAGAGCAGGGGGCACAGGAACGCCTCCAGGCGGGTTTGAATGTCTCCAGAGACGGAGACTCCACACCTCCTTGGGCAGCCTGAGCCAGGGCTCTGCCACCCTCAAGGGAAAGAAGTTCCTCCTCAGGTTTAGCTGGAACTTCCCATGCTCCAGTTTGTGCCCATTCCCCCTTGTCCTGTCCCTGGGCACCACTGAGAAGAGCCTGGCCCCATCCTCCTGACACCCCCCCGTCAGTATTTATAAGCGTTGATAAGGTCCCCCCTCAGCCGTCTCTTTTCCAGACTGAAGAGACCCAAATCCCTCAGCCTTTCCCCATCACAGAGCTGTTCCATCCCCTCAGCATCTTGGTGGCCCTTTGCTGTCCCCTCCCCAGCAGTTCCCTGTCCTTCTTGAGCCGGGGAGCCCAGAACTGGACCCAGTGCTCCAGGTGTGGCCTCACCAAGGCAGAGTAGAAGGGGCAGTCTTTCTGTTCCCACAGTACTGGGCTCTTCCCCCATTCTAATTTCGAGCAGCACTTCTGCTGCTCTACCCTGGCTCACTCAAGTTTGAGCTTGAATTGGCATCTCCAATTGGTCCTTCATAAAAAGCAGTGGTAACTGCCCATGGCTAGCAAGTGTAAATGCTGCTACTCACTTGTATCTTCTGGGTCTTGGTGCCATTCTCGGCTGAAGCCTCATCTGCTGGCGTCAGACAAGCATATAAGGCCAAGCCATCCTCTCGCCAGGCCTGCTGCAGCCCTACCACCTGAAATGGAGCTTTGGGTCCAGCTTTCATTGTCCCAGGAGGCGCCTGCAAATCCATTTGAACATAATTTCATTTTTAGATGACCATATTTAGAGACTGAAAATAACCCTTTATCTTGCTCCGTTGCTTTTGAGTACAGCCCCATAATGTAAAATAATCCAGGGAACACTCTCACTTGATTAGTGGATTAGCTGTGGTTTAGCCAGTAGAAAAATCAATAAAGACCAAATTAAATAGGAATAACATGTAGGTTTTGATAAGGCATTGGATTTATTTTCTCAGTGAGGACTTGCAAGCTCTGACTTCCACCAGTTAGACTATGCGAAAGCAAGGACTTGCATTAGTTCCCTGGTCGAGCAAGAAAGGAGAACGGAGTCCCTGTCAACGCTGCACTGCATGTTCTTGTCACAGTGGCACTGTGCACTGCCTTTATTAATGATAACGAGATCAATCCAATCTCAGTTCAAAAATCAATGCTAAGTGATTATGCCATTTGGAGGAGCTAGTGCAGACTTCCTTAATAAGCCTTTGTCTTCCCTATTAGTGATCACTAATAGCCAAAATCCCAGCAATCCCTACCCGGTGAATACATCTTTTAGTTAGACTGAGCTGATATCTTTTTGATAGATAATTTTTGTGCTCACGTGTGTGGGGGAGGCAAACATTCTATTTTCCAATATGCAGATCTGATCCAAAACAAGAAAGGTAAAAAGCAACTTCTGCTAACCCCAAGATGAGCACCGGACATCTTTTATCATAAATATCAGTTCCGTTCCAGAGACAGGGTTCCAACAGGAACTCAGCGGCTCATAAGGCTGCTCAAAGTCAGGCTGAAACACGGCTGTATTGTACAGAATACACAAGGAAATTTATTACAGGCTAGAAGAGAGACAGGAAAGATACCTGGAACAAACTGGGGAGGTACTGTAGTGCAGCAAAGCACCCTGAAACCTGGCTAGCTGGTGAAAGAGGGCAGAAGGCTACGGGAAAATCAGACATGGGCAACCAGCAGAGCCATGAGAAAGGAACAGCAGCCATGCGAGGCAGAGATGCCTGAACCAGATCACATGCTAGATGAAGAGACAGGGAAGTCTGAATTACAGGACTGTAATTCCTTCCCAAGACTCTGGTGAATACAGAAACCACTAAGTCTTGTTCTCATGGTTTATACCATCCCCGTGATCTCTAGATAGATTAACAGCTCTGCTATTTACTGCATGTATAAACCAAAACTATTTACAGTGAGATTAGAGCCTTTAGAAATATGTCCTCAACACAGGGCCTGAGTGAATTTTCAAACTGTTGCATAGGTCAGTGGTATCACTCAAAACTGTACTACCAAGTCCTTGACTGCTTTGAACGTGGGTTTCACATGGGAAATTCTGCAGCAGCTCTGTCACGAGGGAACGCTCACATCTGGAGGATCACGTTCTCAGCTGGCAGAAATCAGCACATCTCCAATGAAATCAACAAAGACACACTGATTTACACAAGCCAAGAAGCCAGCAAACTAGTGGAATTACACAGATTATGACCAGATGAGAACTGCGTCTAAAAGCATCTCAACCTTTCCACTTTTTTAATGAAAGAAATGCCGACTTTTTCATTGCTGTCCAACAGCTGTTTGAGAACTCATGTGAGAAACTGGATTTTACCCCAGTTTCTCTTGGGCACAAAGTCCATCACAAGATTTGACCCTACAGTCTCAGTAGAGACACCAAGCCCTGGAAGCTGAATTCCTCTTCCAAGCTTGGAGAGAGCTGCTACAAGTCAGAGCTCAGATTTTTTTAATAGGAATAACACACAGGAAGATAGCTCACACTGCAGCTGGTCACGAGCTAACTAGTTTCTGAATGGAAGTTTCAGATTTTGGGGCTGTTCAAGTAGCAATTTTCATTAGCATTGTACTAACATTAAGGAATGTTATCAATGTTTTAATGGAAGTGTGAACATCATTAACAATTAACACTGTTTAAGTGGAGTTTAAGCGATTTAAAAGCTTTACGTGGGCTGTCTGCTCAGGGTGAAGTCAACCTCGAGTGCATGGACTGGTATTGGTTTGTCAATGTCTTTAACCGGGGAAAAGAACAAGGCCAACATGCAGGGTAGAGAGGAAAAATACACAACACCTGCTTTCCCTAGGGGAAAAATATGGGATGAATGGGAAGAGTGAGGAAAAGGTGGCTTCTTTAGAGGAGAAAACTACGTGATCCAAAGGACAATGAAGATGAAACAGATGATCACTTGTTTATAGCCCTCTTGACCACCGGAAGGATCTATTCTTAATTAGAACAAGTGTTAAGAAACAGCCACCTGCATCCATTTGCTTCTGTTGCGAAGGACCAAGTTAGAAAGCCCTCTACTTCCAGTAGTCACTTTAGACTACTCTGAGTCTGGCTCAACCACTTTTTTTACTTTCTGCGCCCTGTTCTTCATAAACTAGAAGCACAATCCAGCTCCCACTGACTTCAAGAGTTTAGTTTACTGACTTTAAGGTGAATTAGACAATAATTTCCCCTTTGTTCAGCCACTGTTTTGTACCTGTTGGAAGAAGGTGATTTCAAGAATGATTAAATATTCACTGGAGGGCAAAACACAGCCTTAATCACGCAGGACCTTCTTTTGTGCACTGTCATTGCACGTACTCACCAGAGAGAGAAGCCACGTCACAAGGGCCTGGTAGATGTTGGTTGCTCTCAGCCCCACGTTAGGCTCCCGTCCGCCCCACTGAGCTGTAGCTACTTGGCCACAACTTGACAGCCAAACGGTCATAAGCAGCACCTCATTTTTCATACTGTGTAGTTCAGGCAATGTGTCAATATCTGGCAAATAAGAGGCTTCCTGGAAAAAAAGAAAAAAAAAGTATAAAAATGGAAGCGATTTGGTTTACTGGAACTGTATTCATCATCATGAATGAATTACGTTCATTGCCATCACAGGAGGGGCAATTAATATCTAGCGAGCATTTATCACAGAGGAAGCATGAGCCATAAAAGCTAGGTCATTATATCAGTGACACCTTCTTGAGCACTTCAGTTTTAGTTAGAGAGCTGTCACCTGGCTCTTCATATAGTCAAAGACTGCTTGGTGAATGGAATATTACATGGTCACAGCTGGAAATAGGATGATCTAATTTATTCTATATTCTTTAAAATTCAGTGGTTTGGGGGTTGTTTTTTAATAAGCGAAATGACTTCAAACCAAATTTAATTATTTTCTGCTTCATCTAACATATCTCATTCCATAGATGATGTTACATTCAAGTGAACTCATCTCCCTCCTTTGTTTTAGTATCGTTACGTGATTATTTAGGATGCAAATTCCCTCTTCTTTAAGAGACTTGTTCTTTAAGAAACAACCTCAACCTTGAACCATGGGGTTATAGTTTATGAGGTCTCTTTTGTTCTTCCAACAACGCGGTACCTGCAGCTGTAATTATTGACTGGCTTGCTATTGCTATCTATATGCAATTTGCTGCCCCTGACATTTCTTCTGTAAATTAGGAAGCTAGTCCCTAAAATTGCAAAGATTCTCCAGTATACATAAGAGTATTGCTCCTCAACAGTTATGATCCTTTAATAAGGACCCTCAGGGTATCCCAAGGTATCCTAAGGGCATATATTTTACAGGTGGGGACATACATTCATTTTGCAAACAGCTGGAGCTGTTTATGGAGTTAACACTTCCAAGCTGCTCGTTAGAGCATCTACTACCCACTACAGAGTCAAGAAAGTGCAACATGACTGCAGTTCCTGCGGTCAGCGACACACTAAACTCCTAATTAAGGCAAGCAGAATTAATCTGACATAATTTATGGTAGTAGGAGACCAGCAAGCAGCCCTTTCTGGGAGCTGAGCTGTGGAACACCACAGGAACGGGAGGGAGCTAAGGAGCAGCTAAGCAGCTATGTTCTCAGTTGCTCCACGTAGCTCATAATGAGGATATCTGCCCATGCCTTTACACTGAATTAACCTTGATTTGATTTACCTGAATTTACTTTGGAAGCAAAGTAAGATAATCCAATTAAAGCCACTTTAATTCTGAATTAAAATGTCCACAAAGGTGTTTAATGACTAATCCACTTGACAAGTTAATGTGGGTTGACTTTTGTGCCTGTCCTCAGAACAGACAATTCCTTAAAAGGGTTTTTTAAAAAAATATACTACTAAAAAGCCACAAGCAGATCTATTGTGTCATGCAGCATTTCAGTGCCGAAATATCTGCCACAGCACTGCCTACAAGCACTAAATAAATATTGTAGTTAGTAATAAAGGAAAAATAGCCATGCAAAAGTTTCTGACGCTGCAGATCTGCATTACTAATGGTACTGTAGTCCTGGGGAGGTAACAGAATTCACCAGGGCTTTGACCCTACCATTGTAATTCTCCAAGGAAGAGGCCTTAAAAAAAACCAACTTGGAGACTTTCAGGAAAATATGTCCTTCTTCTATATCCTATATTGGAGAAATAATTGTTTCTTCCTCTCTGTGGGGATCAAAGATAGGAGGTAACTCCAGAGCTAAAGATTAAAACAGTATCTACTCATGCTTCAGCAGGATATTTCCAACTGTTTCAAATTTGTTTGGCCCAGCAGCAGGGGAGGGCTCAGTAGGTTTTCTCACAAAGATAAGCTAAGAATTTTATTTATTAAGGTTCTTTCTGAGAATGAGTGAGCTTTAGATCAATGGTGGTGCTTCCCCCTCCACCCTCTGCCAGCCTCCTTACCCCAACAAGAATCTAGGTATAGAAGAACTTAACTAATTTCAGAAATATTAAGGCTAATGAACAAAAAAAGGAGCTAACCCAGGTTAATTCTGGGCAAGAATTGCTGAAGTAAGACACACTCAGTGCTTTCTTAGTACGCCTTCCCACAGCTTTGCCCAATTTACCCTAGTGTACCTATGAAGAGAGTTCAATTTGCCTACGTTACACTGGCTTTTATTTGTGACAGTATTAGATTATAAAAAGCCTAAAATTACTCAAACGCTGGGTTATTTTTGGTTGCTCTGGCTAGAATTGTGCTGTCAATCACAGACAGGCTTGCAGCTGATTCTAGTCAAGTGCCAACAATTACCATAGAGTAAATAAGAGAAAATTTCCTATTTCTGAAGGGCTTGCTATTTTATTTTGCAATTATAGTTTACAATATTGCAACTTACAACCTTTCAGCTCCATTTGCCATCCACCTCTCCACCCTCAGTTCTGGCCATCTTTCTCCATTCTAATGTAACAAGAAGCACTAACCACACTGAGCAGCCAAGAAATAACCTCACACCAAAAAAGAAATGAGGAAAAAGGAATTGCAACACAATTTAAGGACACCCATATCTTCTAGCCTTCAGCCACAGGGGTGTTGAAGTTAAATACACAGAGGCACAGCCTCAAATGAAATGACTGTTTGTAAAAAAGAAATAATAATCTGTAATGTGAAGGCATCCATACAGACAATCATTAAAAAAAATGGCATTTTACCTCGTTTTCTTTAATTTTTTTTAAAAAAGCAGAGCTATTTATGATCACAGCAAACCGAAGCTTAGTAGATACAAGTTTACCAGCCAAGATTAATGTCATTTTGTCTGTAATAAAATAGCTCTAATTGGTTAAACGATAACAGTGTTGATGTTTTTTTTAAAAGACTAGTTGACATTGCTTTTACTACACCTGCATACTAGATTGGACAAACAACTCTGTTGCCCTAGAACGTGGAAAAATTATCAAAACTATCAGAGGCTGGAATGACCCAGTAGCAGCTCAGGAGCCAAGAGGGCTCAGGGCCAAGAGGTGAAAACTTTGCTGTGGGTTTCCAGCTAGGTACAAGGCTGCCAGCAAGCGAGAGCAGTTGCTATCAACTGTTGTGTGGGAACCACACTGCGTTACACATTTGGAGAGTTCATTTCACCACTAAACCCAAAAATGTAGTGAATATTTCCCAGCAAAATCATAGAATTGGAAGGGCCCTCTGGAGATCCCCCAATCCCACCCCC
>VXBO01003715.1:179717-229204 GCA_013400135.1 Rhinoptilus africanus | reverse complement strand
TCTCTGGATGGTGGCACAGCCTTCTGGGGTGTCAGCCACCTCCCCCCACCCAGACCCAGGGTTTTCCCCAGTCGAAACATAGGTCAGGGAAAAGCCAATTTATGTTAAAGATATGGTCTCACTTTTGCAGGTAAAACAGAAATTCGCTATTTCCCTTCTAGCACCTTTTCCAATAGTAACTAAACAACGCTAAACATGAAGCAAGGTGTCACATTCATTAAAAAACCACTGTCTGCTACGTTGAGCAGACCCTACAACAGCGAGAGCTAAACCACAACATCCGGTGCATGTAAAATGAAGATAAGTTATACTCACAGAGTATTCCTCCTCCACTGGAGAGGGTGAGCGAGGGGGAAGGGGAGGAATAGGAAGAATCTAACTCTCATTGGCTGGAGGCTTAATCAAAATAATTGTTTTCAGCCATGTCTAAATTTATCCTTCTATGTCATCCGCACCCTAGCTTGGATCACAGATTTAAGAGGCAATCCCTGATGAACAGCAAATTACCGACTGCAGAAATCTTTTGCCAAATGATGCATCTGCTGTACGTTTGTAAATGTGAGCTGATTTCTAGGTACTTTCGCAGCTCCAGCTAATTTCTCTAATGAAAATTCTATACTGTTACACTGAAATAGCTCGAGCATTGCATGCTCATGCTTCATTATAGCCAGAGCTCACGGTACAAAACGCAAGCATGTTGATTATGTGGTTATACATCTATTTTCCACGCACTCATGCTGCTAATGCAGGAGAGGAGATAGTTAGGACACATTTAACAATCTTGTCCATCTAAGGCAAAGCAGAAAACACTCTTTCATGGCTTCTAAAAATTCTTGTGGTAGATGAAGACATATTGGAAATGTCAAGTGTTTGTTCATTTTCATTCTGCGTGGAAGGAAAAATGATGACAATGCCATCTGTTAAATTATTTGAAATTCCACATTAAATTGTGGAATAAACTCCGAAACCATTCAAAGAGCTGCTTCATCATTGCAAAATGGGAGCAATGGATAAGAATGAGGAAAGTATCTGCATTTCCTGCATGAAATTGGCAGAACATCTTGTAATTAGGAAGGTAACATTTGATAAAAAAAAAAAGGAGAGTACAATTGAAGTTAATGGTCTTTCTGTTAATGCATTTTTGTATTAGACTCACTCTCTGTCGCACTGATGGCTTTCTGAGTATTAAACATGCTGAGGGTATGGATCTGAAAAATATGATGGTGGCAAGATGTTATTGAAATTTTGTGATGTGAGCTGAGCTTCAGATTGCTAAAATGGAGGAGTTATGATCCTCCAAAGCAGATGATGCTGCCAAAGAAAGATTGCGGAAATTCAAAGAGCTGCATAATAGAAGCATTATTTGCTATAAACTCCGTACTTCTGCAATTCAACTGGGGCGTTAGATACCACGTGAGTTTAATTTAGGGAAAAAAAAGTACTACAGAAGCTATCTTTGCTGAAAGTTATCTTCTTGTTCTGGACAGTTAGTCTTGAGCATAACCTCTCTAGATTCAGAAGAAACCATTTTTCTAGCTCTGGCAGCATGAGTGTGCTAAAGCTAGACAGCGGCTGTGCTGGAGCGTGAAGAGGGCAAGTGTCGAAGAGAAACGTCAGCCTGCCACCAGAAATTACTGAATACAGGAGTGCAGTTCAGACGTGACACAGAGAAAGGAGCTGAGCTCTGCTTGGCCCAAGAACCAAGGACAGCAAAATTCACTTTATGTACCTTTTCATGTTGCTGCTCGTTGAGCATAATCAACCCCACGTGCAATTTAAAGTAGCTTTGTGACAACAACAATGCCGGCAGGCAGTTAATGCTAGCTAGGAACAGTTACCTTTCTAGCTCAGGATGTGTCAGCGTTCTACAAAAATCCTTCTTCATCCTAGCCAAAATCCCTCTCAACACTAACGAAGACAACAAAGATGTTCTATGCCACTTCTGCATTAGCCTCTATTAAGGGAATTCTCAATGGCTTCACTAGCGTTCACAGCTCATCCGCGCTATCAAAGATACGGATAACCCCTCTGGCAAGAGCCAAGGATCTGGCCCATAGAATAGGTGAGCAGAGACACATTGTGTGATCACTTACCATCACACAGGCAGAAAGTATTTTTTGGCCCAAAATTCAATGTATATTTATTCTTCAGTGAAGAAGAAAACTCCACAGCACCAAACGCTTTCTCCTGAAGAAGAATGTTGTGCCCTAGAGCGCACTCCTTATCCTAACCTGCTTGTCCTCTCTCCTGCTTGTCCTGCCAGCGCTCCTCGTGCGAGTCCACAGCACTGCCCTTGCTCTATCTACCTTACAGTGTGTTTTACTGTCATCTCTCGCTTTGTCCTGTCCTCAGCCTGGGCCATTATTACTATTAGAAAGTCCTACACAAGCAGCTAATATTCTTTTTTTTTGGACAGTATCTTTCTGGTCAGTCTGAGTTCACTAGACCAGAATACTATGAATGGAACAAGAATACCTATCAGTCAGCACTGATGGGCAAGCACAGCTAAAGCAACCATGGCTTCCTTGATAGAATTGCTCTTGAATTATTTCATTAGGACATAAAATGTTCTGATTAGTATTTAAAGCCAGTAAGGAGCACACGTCAACTACCAGCCTAGCTTTCATATGGCTAAGGACCAATTCCAATGTAATTCCAGTGTTAATTAGAACCCAGAAGGTTCACATGATTGTGAAGTACATTAACAAGCCAAAAGTGTTTGAAAAATGGGTATTTGTGCACAAATATATTCAAGAAAAAAAAAATGTGTAAATTGAAGCCATTTAGCAACAAATCTGAGCACAGCTAAAAAAACCATTCAAATAAATGGCATGAATAACTGGTAACAAGCAGCTTCTTTATTTGTTAGAAGTGGGAACAATTTCTTCTTTATTTCTTAGAAGTGGGAAAATTTTCTGACAAAGGCTCGACTCCTCAGGTAAACAGAGAACTGCTCTGGAAATTGTGCTAAAATTTAAATTAAAGTAACATTGAATCCTATTTGATCTTGTTTGCCTTCTGAGACACACTCCCTAAAAATGAGAAGTGCCTTTTCCATGATTGGTGTTTACGCTACAGTAACACTTAGAGGGATTCACAGCCTCATCCCGCTGGTGTTCCTGAGCACATGTGACAAAAAGTTCCTCCTCTAATGAGTTTACACTCCTGATTAAGGAGAAGCAGCTGAAATAAGTTAAAAGAAGTTTAGTTACTTACATATTTCATGTGAGCACAGGTCTGGGAATCAGGAACTCAGTCCTGGCTCTGGAATGGAGTATTTTTCTGTGAAACTGTAAAGTGAGGATAATATTCCCTTATCCTACTCCCTGTCTAGCTGGATGAATTATCAAAAGCCTGTAAGACACTCTGAAGAGGAACAGTGTAAGAATATCAAGAAACTTTCAATATTAATCTCTGTTCCCTTTCTTGACATTCCCGAAATAGCATCACGTCCTCCAAACCCCAAAGAGTAGTACCTGCATCCTCCATAGCATCGCTCTTCAAATGATTTCAAACTGCCTCACAATGCGCCATGATTTCCAGGCCCACAGCAGGGAATGAAATCACACACGGTCACTTTGAAATTCTGCAACAGAGCGTGGAATTGGTCCTCAGTCTTCTGAAAACCAGGCTGGTATTTGGCACACTCTCCTAGCTGGCTTTAAATACTGTTGAAATAGCTCTACTTTGGTACTCCAGGAGATTCCCATATACTTATCAACTTGGGTAAAGCCTTATTTTTTCTAGTCTTTAATCTATTTATCTTGTCGTATATTTCCCCTGATACTCAATGGAAATCCCCCAAGGAGGGGAAAAAAAACAAAAAAGGAGCACGGGGGTGCAAACTATGCTCAGCTGCTTTATCAGGATGTTTTATCTTGCTTTTCAAACCATCAGCTTCCAGTTTAGAAATGGATTATGTCCAGTCTGTCATACAGGCTCTGTGATCTTGCATCCAGCTGCAAAATACTACGCACATAACCCTTCAGACCTCTCTGAGGCAGTATATATGGGTGGTTTGTGATCCTGAGAACCGCCAAGTGCTTACAACAACCACCAAAGCTTGTGGGAGAAGCCCAGGTGCCTGGCACAGAGCAGGACAGAGATCTATGTTTTTAAAATAAAAACCGCGTGATACTTCCAATCCATAATCTCAGTTAAAGCCTTGAATTCTATTCCCTGCCACTACGAATAATGCCTCCATAATTATTATTTGTGTAAGAACATGTTCACAGGTTGTGACCAAGCTTATCCCTCAGTGTGCCAAGATTTGGAACTGTAGTCCAACCTGAGCCATAATGCTAAACTAGAAGGCATGAGAAAAAAACTAGGAATACACTTTAAACCATACAGCTTCTTTAACGGTAAGCGCGACTGTGTCACACAAGCCTGTACAGCCCCTTCAAAAAACAGAGGGACAGATTCAACCTCCTTCCATCTACAAATAGCATCACTGATGACAGCCCTGAGGTAAGGCTATTCCTATTCCAAGAGGGATGCAGGGCAGAAAGTATCTCTCTGTATAATTAGATGTGACTGGCACTTGTTCATACACATCGCAAACTTACAGTCACTGTTCCTTCTGCCAACAAACACAGGACCTGTCAAAGAGCAAGACCTGAAGAGGCAAAGGGTACAGAAATGATTTTTTGTCCTCCTGCCCTCTTCTAAATGAGAAATAGAATTTAACCCGTGGACATTTTGCATTATTGTTTTCTCTTCAAGTTTGATCTGAACCATCCTGCTAATGTGAATGGAGGAGTATTTAGGACCTCTACTGGCAGCAAGTTCATGCATGTAATTCTGGAAACTATATTCTTTTTACTTATATTAACCTTTCCCTTAAGCAATGGCAACGAATGTTCCCATCTGTCAGGATCATGCATAAGTATATTCAAGAAGAAGCCCAAACTCATTTTAATCACTTCCAAGATATGCCGAGGAATATAAAGGATTAAATATTTCACATTTCCTGGGGCTGTTTCAGAGAAACAGCACTGGAAGGAGTCATTTCTTCTTAGAGACCTGACTGTTCAACTCATCCCATAACTGGAAAGGGCAATAAAGGTGGGAGCCCCCATGAAAGTGGGTCTCCACGCAGAAGTTTAAATGCAAGGTTCTCTGTGGCTTTTTGGTGATCCTGTGGCATTGAGTACAGAGGGTGAGGTTCCTGGTTCTGAGCACATAGGCAGCAATTTGGGTGAGAAACCTACCGAAGCAGACAATGGGTTATTAAAGCGGGATTACCTACGTCATTTTATATCTGCTCTGGTTGCATGAGCAGAGTCATATGTCTAAAGTTCACAACTTGCTTTAATCTGTGCCCTGAGAGTGTCCAAGCACATACTTCCATAACGTCTCTTACTTGGAGAACACAGAGAGCGAGCGAGCAGACTCTGCCTGTGTGAAGCAAGTTGTTTATAACAGAGACATTCCAGACCTAGATTCTTTCCTTTGCCTATTAAGGCAAATCCTTGGAATAGATCTGTGCCATCCTGGGCCGTGGCAGAGGCGGCAGCAACTCCTCTGGCTTGCTGACTACAGCCAAGGAGACCATAAACCTGCTAAATCCAACCTAAGCATAACGTACTGTGCCAGCAAATCCCCTCCCCATCCTCTTTCACTGGCACCAAGTGGGAAGATGAAGAGGAGGCCAGAAACACCGGCTCTGTGCCAGCTAACAGTCGCCTGTACTAGAAAAACATTTTCTTGGGAACTTCCATGCTACCCTGAATTCCTGTGTGCTGGACCGGTGGTACAAACAGGAATCTTGGCCTTCTGTTTTTGCATGCTAAATTTAACTACATGTCTAATTGCCTTAGTTTATTTTTAAGCCTTTGAGTTGAGGCAGCAGGTTCATTAAGTACAAGAGATTTTAATCTCGTTTCAGGAACTCATTAAATACGGCCCTGTAAAAAAAGGGAGGAATTCAGGGGCCATCTGCTGGCTGTTTGGCACATCACTGCTGGCCACAACCGCGCAGAGTCAGTCCAAGAGAACGAGGAGACCTAGAGGGAAGCACAAGCCAAATTCAGCTCTGATGCCAGAAAAAGATTTAGTGTAGGAAATATTTTGCAATTTTTACAATTAATGGGTTGGGATTTTTTTAAGCCACAGTAAAAATAACTGTAAGGGGTAAGTGCTGGGTTCAGTTAGATTCATGCAGGTGCAAATTAGTGCTTGCTTTGGTTCTGTGTAAATGAGAACATTTGGTCACTGGGTGATTTATACTTACAAGATCAGTTTTAGAGTAATACAGATATAGAAAAATTCAGTTACTGTGTCACAAGATCGTTACAGCTGAAAGAAGATTTAACAGTTTTCCTCAGCTTCTCCAAATATGTATACAGCCTCAGTTTGTTGGAGATAAACTGGCATTTCTGTGCAGAAGTAGCACAAAATCTATTCCTTTCATAGCTAGTGGATCAGGCCCTTGGACATTATTTCTACTGAGATATAAATTTAACTTTCTTACAGTTCTTTATGCGTTTTCCACAGAGAAAAAAAAAAAAACAAAGACTTTTTAAATACTGCTTAGGACATCACCTAAATGCATCCACATAAGCAGCTCTATAATGGAGCTGGTGAGGTGCCCAAGTGAAATGGTCCAGCTGGTAAACTGCTGGGTTGGGATCCTGGGACCCACAGTCGATGTCCTTGAACAACCCTTTGTGCTCAGGTAAGATGTAAGAAAAAGGCGATTTCCAATGTTGATCATCTTAAAAAGATCAAGACACACATAGAATAGTAACTGAAAGAACAGACACCTATTTTAATAAGGCAGGTAAAGAATCAAAAGCCTTTCACTGACAACTGTGCAGATCAAGGCACCTACTGCATAAAAAACACGTGGGACCCATAATTGAACTAAAAATATTTCTACAAGTTTGGGAAATCAATCTCTGCTTTCAGTCATAATGTGCTAATCCGGGGTAGCTGTCACAGTAACTGAACACGCGGAGCTTCAGCACCAGTCCTGATGGTAAGGACAAGCCAGAAATTTTGACAGGGATTTTTTTTTCCCTATAGAATTGATATCGGATCAAAGTGAAAATAAGGCAGTAAAAGGGCAAGAAAGATTTTTGACCACAGCATATTGTTAATTTTAGCTTTGTGGGAATGCAAGCAGAAAATCTTTTGCTTGAAGATTTTACCTGACATCAGTAACCTGAGTCAATGGCATATTAATTTAAAAATCCTACCAATTTTGACAGAAGGGTTATTGAGCCTATGTTTACAAGACAGAAAAGAAAGTATCTGTATAATACATTTGTTAGAATAACGTGGTTGCATGCCTGAATGTTTTTATTTTGTAAGCCCGCTGTAGGCTAAGCTGCAATATGATGATCGGGGTAATATAATTACTAACCCAAGGTTAGCCAAAGTGATTGTGTAGCCAAGAAAAATTAGATGCCTCAGTATGAGTCAACACATTCATTTTCTAAACAGTTTGGCTGTACAAGGTAGATAAAACAGCGCTTATAAGGTATTGGTAACAAGGTGGTTCCCAATAGCTTTCAAACTGCATTATCTCATTCTGCCATTATCACGATATAGCAATAAAGGTAAAGAGAGAAGCAAGCTGGAGCCCTGTTGAAAACACCTATTTTGTCCCAATAATAAAAGCACTTAACAAAAGCTAAGTGCTATTTGCTGCGTTAAACTAATTTCATAGCTTGGTGTAAAGTATCGGGGCCATGAGCACCACCCCCTGCAGTGGTTTAGCTGCAGGTGCTCAAGGCCAGTGGTGACACAAGCTCAGGCGCATCACTTCAGATGAGGCTGCTGTGAGAAGAGCTGCGTGAAGCCTCTGCTGGGCCCTTCCCCCTTTGCTTGGGAGCTGCTTTTCAGCTCAGACACTTGCCCTTGGTCCTGGACTGAGCTATGCTGCAGCTACACCTCTGCTTGGCCTCACTGGAACCCTGCCCTTAAGTGATCCCACTTTGTGGCTTCATCTCAGACTCGCTTCATCACCACAGACTTCCCACGTGATCACTGGGCTGCTGGCTGACCCTGCGTGCTGTCACTGGACCCAGTCCTGTCCCCTTTCCGGCTTTCATCTTGGACCTACCTCATTACCACACACTTGCCAACAGCTTACCCTCAACAGACCTGCTCTGCTTTTCTTGTTTTGGGTCCTGAGGGACTGCACTCCTTGCTGTCACCCTCCAGGAGCTGGCTTGTCTTCCCTTACAGAGGAAGCTGGTGTGCTGCTCCCCAACACAAAGCTCAGATACAAGCCTGGCAAAAGTAACAACTGTTATCTGGATCCCATCTAACAGGAATACAATATGGAAATGAGCATTAGTACCAAGTTAATCTATCATAATACACAAGATGAATGAAATGGCAGATCAAACCCTTTTCATTTTACATCCTCCACTTAACTGTTTTACATGCCGCACAGCATTCCTTCTCCTCTCCCTTGTCAATAACACTTAACTCTGCTCAAATGCTGAAACAAACCCTATGCGTGCTACTGTAAACTATTGCTTCAGCCTGACCTTACAGCACAGATCACATCCCCACTCTGCTGGCTTTCAGCAGAACCATAGATGCTCAAATCAGCTCTGAATTAGATCCAAAGATTAAAGTGTGGTTAAGGGGCCCATTTTCATCAGAGATCAACTCAGGCCAGCCTAAAGTTTCACTGAAAGTTTGGGTGGTGGAAGGGAGCTAGAAAAAAAGAAATCAATTCAAAAATAATCAGGTTCTTCTTTAAAAATAAGGTGGGTCAAATTGCAAAAGTATCCAGACATCTAAAGACAAAAACTTGACAAGCAGAATTCTTAGAATGAACCCGCTGATTTCCAGAACTTGGTACTTGCATGTCTTGAAAATACTATTGGATATCAGCCCCGTCTTTAGATGCTGAAGTACCCCTGAAAGTTAGTTCTTAGTCCTATAAGTTACCTGCACTGTTTTGAAAGCGTTCTTCCCAAACCTCATTCTCATTTATATTAGTGCGTACCACAGAGTGAAGCTGAGTAGAGTTTGACTGAACTAGGTTAAGAAAAAAGAAAAAAAAAAGACAGCAGCATTAAATCTGAATTTCACCGCTTTTAAATTTTAGACAAGAGCTCTAATGTAACCCTAATGCAGCTTTTTAAATTCCCTTTGCATTCCTTTCCCAGTCCCTCAGTTACAGTAATTGCAGAGTTTCTAAACTTTCCCTCTGATTATTATTCAATTCAATTATTTATGTACATTATAAATGGTCAGAGGAATACTGGAAACCATGACAAGCATTTCAGATCTGAACATCTATCATTGCCAAAACAAAGGACTTAAAAAACAAATTCGAAAGTGTGCTACTCTGTCAAACACTGCGACTTGTTCTTTGAATATACATGTTTATATATAGATACTAGATATTTTCACTGAGAGACACAGCTGCCAAATTACAGCTTCCTTAGTTTTAAATGTCAAAACGACCAAGCTTTTCTGCCTTCCTACGTGCAAAGGAAAAGAAAGAAAGAAAAACCTGTTCTAATTCAAAGAAAAATTGCTGCTGTCAAGATGCATTTCACGTAATCTCATAAATGACTGCTGTGTTTGATAGATGATGTGATACATTTTTCATTCTTAATTTTAATAATGAATATTGCTGAAGAAGAACTGAAAGCAAAAGTTGCCCACAGAACACATTTACTATGGGTTGTGCTGATTTTGTTTCTACCAACAGTGCCTCCCAAGTTCAGACAGGTAAGCCTCAAGCAGGCTGTCAGTTAGTTTAGGTACCAGTTAGCTGTTCCTACGAGCACCAGAAGTAAATCCTGGGCTACTTGGTTTATGCCAATGTCCGTGCCACCATGACCAGCTGGCAGTAATGCCATTAAAGCTATTACAGCCATATTTACACTGCGATTCAGTTACAGCGAGACTAGATGTAGAAATACCTTGAGCTGTACTTGAGAGAAACCACATTACCAAGCTGTTATCTTAATTTTATTGGCTTCAGTGCAGCAAATATGGGAAACGGCCAAGATGCAGAACAACCCAGCAATCACTTGGTGTGTTGTCAGGAATGAGTTCGCAAGGTTCAAGTGTATTTCTGATGAGCAAGTAAGTGCCTGCGTCTTATTAAGGGCTAACGGGAATGTGGGGGTACCTCCCAGCAGACTGCAGAAGGAGCAAGTTTGAAGACTAGATTCACATCCTTCAGAACAGAGCTCTGTCCTTTGCCAGAGCAGGCCGGCAGAGGGAAATTCAGCTCTTGGTTTGTTAGTCCTTTACTTCTCATCAGTGATTAATCCAGTGTTTAAAATAAAGTGAGCTTTATATATGCAGAAAGACGGTAGTCAATCACTTACAAAACAAACAAATCTGAATGGTCCGTCCCTCAGTTTAGGGCTGTAAGGTCTGTCAAATTCTGTGCTAACAGAAGAGCTTTGTTATTGCTATTAGCCCAAATCAATCATTACGGTGGACTCAGAGACAAATTCTGGAGTTTCTCATCTCCTCTTACCTTCTCAGCCAGCCTTGTGTTCAGTGACATCACTGCAAGCACGAATTAGGACTGTATATACAAATTTCCCAGGAGGAAAAACAGCCCTGTCCTCTGAGCCATATTTTAAGCTCTGCGAAAAATCAGGGTAATTTCATACTCCCTTAATCAGAACATCAGTCAAAAGCAAAACCTATTACTACAACCACAATCCTCAAAACCAACCCACAGAACTGAAATATAGAGCTGCTAGGGGCAGAAAACCAGACAGGACTCAGCATAGGCTTTGTTTTAGAAGTACGTCAGTAAAAAATATTTCACTTTTTAGAAAAATTTATGAAAAATCATGTGTAAGTCTGGCTCCCATGAAGTAGATGACACCGAGCTCACTGACTTCAGCAAGCCAGGACTCCTGCCATACCCCAACATGCCAAACCTGCTGGGCAGCTGCAAGGCAAGCACTTTCCACACAGGAAAGGTGACAAAAGTATTAAGGTGAGAAGGGCTCATCTCATCAGTTAACTGTGCTCCATAACAAACAGATTTTAAGTAACACAAGGAAAAGTACTTTTTGCTTCTAGGATCCCACTTGCATTTGCCCAGGAAGGGACAGTCCTACACTGAACTACTAACCACGTGAAACAAAACGGGGGTTTTCTCTGCCATGGGCTGCTTTCCAGTAACTGATTGCTGAGGCTGCAATCTCTCCAGCTGCTCCTGGAATCTGTGTCTCCTCTGTCTCTCTTTCATCTGTTCTTCCTTTTGGGATAGCTCTCTTTTACTTTCTTCTGTCCTGAAAAATATACAGATTCTGCTTCGCTTAAGCTTTTCACTCAGGAGAAAAAGCACCCGTGTTCAACTGTTTGCATTTCTTTCTTATATTTATACCACACACTTGAGGGTGAATCATGACACAAAAGGCTAAAATAGATTTAGAAAGCACTTAAGGTGTTTGGGGAGGTGGGGGAGGGGGGGGAACAAGAACTTATCATTGGATGAAATCATCTCTCTCTCAAAAAAACCACCAAAGGAGCAGACCTCAAACCTCTGATAAGCAGTGAGAATCTATTTGGAGACCGGAACCCCATTCAGCAGAGGCGTTTGTGATGTTTCACTCCCCATCTCCGCACCAAAGTTCTCATTCTCCTAACTCCATTTCCTCTCTTATCCACCATGAAACAGTGACAAGGCCTGAACCAAGGCCTTCCATCTTTCTATATTTTGATGTCTGCAGAAAGATTTCATCTACCATTTCCGTGGCAAATACTAAGGTCAATTTCTTCTGAATTCTTCAAGCCCCAAGTGCCCCAACCATAATTAGAATAGCAACAAAGAAACCTCAAATTTGTTAAAATCATTGTGAGCTATTACTCAGCAACAACAAATAACCCAGATTCTTGCCAAGTTACGCTCTGCCATCTCTGTGGCAGGCTAGCAGGTAGACAAAGTGGAGTTTTATGGAACTGATGGAAGCAATGAGCTTTAATGTCAGGAATCCCACAGAGGAAAAAAAACCTGCATCCAACCATCTGCCATTTAAACCAAGTACATAGGAGCTGAAGTGTCTAAGTGGCAGGGTAGGCAACTGTTTAACACTGAAAAAGTAATAGTCTCTAGAGCAGGCAGATTCTAATTCTTTCAAGGGCTCATATGTCAAAGTCAAAATGTTAAATTTCACTCTGAAAATAGCAGGCAGAATATAACCTTTGAAAAGTCAGTATAATGGAGCACTCTCAAATAGCTGGGCAGGTGCAGAAGGCAACCACCTGATTTCACTTTAAAATTAGACCTTATGCAGAATACACTACATTAAACTAAGCCCAAGGAGGCAAAGGCTGAAATAACTCTGCTATTTCCTCAATTGATACCATTCTTATTTATCCTGTGTTTTTCTTTTTAAAAAGCTTTTCAAAATATTCCTGTGGTATAACCCATTCCTTTGTCCCTTTAAACTCTTGCACTCTTCTTGATGTCAGAGTCCGAATTGCTTTGTTTGTGAAAAAAAATGTTACAAGGGGAGTCAAGATGATCATCTTCCAGTTTGTAAAAGGCTTTTTATGCTGAGAAATAAAATCAACCATTTTCCATATCTCCTGGGAACACAATAAACAATAAGCTTAAATAGGTGTCAGGATAATTTAAGTTAGACTTAAGGAAAAGCTTTACAATTGTGAGGATAATTAAACAGCAAAATGTACTACCTGGGCAGTCAAGGAATCCTCACCATGGAGAGTTCAAGACCAAGTTATATAAAGATGTGCCAGGAAAGGATTAGATTTTACCTCACTATATTGATCCAACGAGACAGACCCTTACAGACCTATCTTCTGTGATGCTATGCTTTGTAAATATCAGTCCTGCCCCTCATAAAGGAGATCAAGACCACGCTATCCTCCTCTTACTCATTTTCTTTAGTTTCTATTCTGTGTAAGTTTACTATGTCAGCAGTGCCATGGCATCTCTAATCCCAGGCCAGTTCACCTATCTACAAAGTCTGTCTGACTCTAAACCTTTAAGCAACAGCTGCCAGGATTGGCTGTCTTTCCGGGTAACAAAACCAGACACCCTTTTGCTCCAACTTACAGACGAGAAAAGTAATGTTCTTTAATCTTAGACAATGAGATAAAACTATAATCAAAACCACTGATGACTTTTCTTGTGATACCTTGGCCATTCTATTGCAGTTGGAGGAGATTCTGGAGCATTTCCGGAATTTTGAAGCTTCTCAGCTTCCATTTTGTTTTCCTTTTCTATGTCAGCTCCATTGTCCCCATGGTTTGACAAGGTGCTATTTCTTTTCTCTGGTTTCAACCTCATCAGTTTCCTGGGAATCATCTTGTTTGTCTCTTGCTTCACTTCAAAATATTGCTTTAGACTTATTTTAGAGAAACCTCTTTCTTCTGGACTTTCTGCATCCTGTTTTATGCCTTCAAGTTTTTCATCTGGGGTAGATGTTTTATGAAGCAGCTCTGAGGCTTCTTTTCGGGCCATACGGAGTTGTTGCAGTAGCAGGCTTTTCCCTGAGCAATTCCTCCTGCAAAGAAAATAAAAAACTGATTTAATCGAGGTAGAGCATTATATATGGATAAATTCAAACTCTGAGGAACTTCTCACATGAGTGACAGCTCAGAACTAGGACCGGGCATCTATGCAAGTGACAGTGATTGATAACAGCAGCACCAGCACACAAGCAACACATAAAACACTACAGTGACACAACACAAACCCAATCTTGCTGGCAATTTACTTACCTCCTCTGGATCTGAGGTACAAAGATGCACCTACTAGAAGAGCCCTAAACAAATGTAATGTTGGCATGGAAATTAGAGCCTACAGATTTTTGTTCCCTTTGGATACAGGGATTGGGATTCAACTACATACAGAGAAGTTCTTCTAACAATTCTTAGGATTTTTGAGTGTTTGGCTTCATTTCATCTGTGTCTCCTTCAAGTTAATGAGACTGATGAACTGTTAGCAGCCACAATTAGGTTGTGAAGTGTCCTATCATGACATAATGGGCAGATACGGTTATTTTTCTTGAAGTTCTGTTCAATGAGTTTCCCAAGTCATCTGCTACAGAAGAGACTGACATCAGTTTGTAGCTCATCTGATGATTATGAGCAAATAATATATTTCATTGGTAGCTGAAAAGTACATGGACTGATTAACAGGTTGTTTGAGTTGGATATTGATGATGATGTTAGGTGGTGTATATGAGTGCACAGCATCATACTGCTGTACTTACCTAAGCTAAACTCACTTTTCAGAACAAAGAGAAAACAGATGGAGAGTATTCTTTCTCCTTAAGGATCTCACATCTCCTGCTATCATATCCAGAACCATCACATCAACATTTAACATTGATGGCTGGACTATAAGGAGCATACCTAAGTGGTGGGAATTTCAGGAGAGTGCTGTGTACTGGAGAGCAGGTTCATGGTATAGTGCTAGAGGTGGCACTGACTACCTGACCACTCCTGACATAGCCTAGAAAATACACTGTTGGGTTAAGTGCCTGGAGATCAAGGCAACTAACCCTCCCAAGGCCCTAATATGTAGGTTTATTATACTACATAATATGTAGCCCTGTAATAATGCCATACAGCTAAGAATGAAACTGGCATTGACCCTTTGTGAATGAGATCAGAACCTTGCCCCGCTGACACCATAAGGCTTTCTTACTTAGAAACAGAACTGAACTACATTCGCCAGGCATTTCATTTGTGTATGTTCTTTAGCAACCTAAAATGAATCAAAATCCAATCAGCTAAGCTCTACTCTCCGTCACTCGAGATTTACACTGATGCGACTTCTGCATTTGCATCAGTGCCAGTGAGAGCTCCCCAGGCATCATCTCGCCCCTGCTTTATGCTGGCTTTCTATTAGGTATTCTAAATTATATTGAGTGTTAAGGCTCTGTTCCTTGCCAAATCATTTATTCTTCAAACTATTAAAAAAAAGAGTAAGAGTAATTGGTTGGCACAACAGTTTAAGTGTTCTGCTTGTCCTCTGCACTGCTGTAATGTGAACTTACGTGCATCAGACTTCTAAACGTAACCCAGAGCATAAACGCAGCAAGATGTTTAAAGCTTGACATATCTGCTTCATATTAAACAAATGTCTTACAACCTATGAGCATGAATCAAGCCCTGAGTTTAGCAACAGGAAAAGGCTGGCATCTGTGCCTATGGAAGAATTTACAGTTTAGGATTCCATCCATCACTCTCTCCTCTTTCACCCCTTCCTCCCCCCAGTTAAGGAGAATTGAGAGCATCCCTGCCCACACAATGTATTTGATATTCTCTTTAAACCAACATCCGTTCTAGCCTATTTTATTATCCCTAAAAATAAAGGTTTATCTGAGTCAACTCCCTACAACGTTTTCAAAGTTTGGTTCTGAGTCATTTAAAACCAGTTCTCATGTCACTCCAATGTGTCAGGTTTCCCAGTCGCCCAGGTCTACTCTATTTGTCTTTTGAGCTGTTTCCATGCAGCTGTAGTGGAAGCAAGGTACTATACTGTCTCAAGGATCAACAACTATTTTCTAGCTTCAGTATCTTAACTGTGCAATAGAAAACAGTGATCTCCTGGGGACAGACTGAAGAACTTTCATTATTGTGCTTTTTTGCTGTGAGACCAGGAATGGTGAGATATTTCAGTACACAAGCTCTCACTCTAATCACTCTTAGGGTAATTATTTTAGTTTCAGAAAAAAATCAACATCATATCATTTGAACTAGGATCCTCATAAAAACTCTTACATTCTCCTTTCTGCTTGGTCCTTAATTGTTGTAGTCTCTTCTTCTTCAGTGGAGCTGTCACTTGCACTATGAAACAAATTAGAGCGTATTAGTTAACCACGTTCGAACTGGGGGTTGGCTTTTCATTTCTAGGATGCAAATTTAGAACCATAATGAAAAACAGAGATACTTTCAGGTGTTATGGATACCTCTTCACACTATTACTCTAGAAAAAATATTCAAGCAACTACATCAAAATGTGTTAGCTGTTTATTAACTACAAGGTTTCTTCTGGTGACTGTTTTCATCTACCCCTTGCTGCAGCAAATATGCATCCTGGGAAGGGAGCAAACAACTAGCTCAGACACCATCAGCTCTAGTGGAAGGACACATTTGCCAGAATCTGTCACAGATTTAGATAAATTTGGCCTCCCATAACTGACTATACAAGGCCCTCTTATCACACAGGAGACAGAAATCAGCTCCTACAGTTGCTTGCCAGGAACGCAGTCAAGGATGTCCATTTCATACACAGTGCTGTCAGAATGCTAGCCCAACTCAGCCAGCTGCAAGCATTGCTTTGCAGTCACTCACTGCCCACTCCTTTATAGATGGAAACGTTCTAAATGTTATTTCCCTGGATGATTTGCATGTCCCTTCTGTGCTGCCTGCATCCCCCCACATTTGCTTTTTCCAAGAGAAGTTCCTCTCTCCTGAGAATAGGTCTGTGCTCCAAAAGGGGCTATGCCTTCCCACTAAGGGCACAGAGGTGTGGAAGAAGAGAACACTTTTAAAGTTATATTTCACAAGTATGAGATGTAGAGAGAGGCTTCAGTTTCCTACTTTTTTGTTACTAACTTCTCGCTAACAATAAAGCCAGAATTTACCTTTGTTTCTCATCAGGAGATGTTACTGACTTCTGTGGTTTAGCATCTCTTAAATCTATGTATACGGTCCCAGGCTCTGGCAGGCACTGTAATCTCATCATGTCCGTCCTTAGAGAACTTCGTGAAGATGACAGCAAGGCATCCCTAAGTATAGAAAACACTGTTTCAGCATATCCTCCGCCTTATCCAGACAAGAAGTCCTGCAGGGTGTGGATTAAGATCAAAATTGGATTGTGAAACCAGCTTTGTGCTTGGCTACTGTACAGATTCAAACTCGGCTTCTGCCTACTATCTGCCACCTTTCAAAGCTGAACTCAAAGATTCAGCTTCCCCCAAGGAACACAAATCAGAGGCAGCATGAGGAGGGATATTTAGTTCTCAAAAACCAACAGTGTTAAATCGTTCTGTAGAACAAAGGCAGGCAGTTATGGTATCAAAGAGCTTACAAGTTTTAAGATCCCAGTGTCAATCAGTAAAAACAAGTCCCTTTTTCCTTTCTGCCTCCTTTGGTAATTCTATTTTATCCTTCAGAGCATACAGTGTACAAATCATCTTTGCAGCTCTGCCTGCTCTAGCAATGAGGATACTTTTCACGTTCCTCTCTACAGGCTGCTTTCATTTTTGTTTCCTCTGTGCTGCCACCATTGATATTGTTCCCTCCAAACACCCAGGAAATCCACTCCTTCACACAGAACCCTCCAAGATACACTGACATCTCCACTGATACCTACCAGAAAATCATCCTGTATGCTTTAGCCAAACTGAAGTACCAGTAAGAGAAACTGGTACCCTAGATGACAAAAAAATGAGGCCACGATAATCTGCCTAGCGTTATTTTCCTGCCTTTCCCATTTGCCCCGAGTGTCTGGTAAAGCCTAGACAAAGGGGGTGGTTGATAGAGAATGCTAAGGCAATAGGATACTGACTGTTTATCATCAAATGTACATGAATGACTGAGTCTTAAGCATTCTTCCCTTTAACATCCTTGTAGCATATTCCAACTACAGTATCAGCTTTCTGCTGAGAAAAGCACCTACAGAACAGCACGAGTTCCCAGGCAGCCCTACTGGCAGTCAGGATTATCTAGTGTATATGACAGAAAAGGACCTACTTCTTATTCTCTTGCTGTTCTTGAAAGGAGGAGAGCTTGGCTGGTGGCTGCCTGCAGTGTGGAGACGTTGTCCTGGACTGCCTGGCACACAGCTCTTCTAGTTTTTCCATGAGCTGATTTCCAGACCTACTCCTGAAAGTCTCTGTGGAAAAGCAACAAAAAGAAACACCAGTTGTGGTCTTCTGCCATGGGATCACCCAATATACCCTTCCCCCATTTCCACATTGCTCCTTTCCCTACAGCCTGTCAGAAGGGGAAGGATACTATTGTCCTCTGGCTCTAACTCACTTCAAACCTTCACCCATTTTGTCTGATTCACTCTTAAGCCATGACAGATCACAAAGCACTGGTTTCAAGCTACAAAGGCAGGTGAGATCTTGAGGCAAGCGAATTAAAAATGTTTTACAGAGGCATTAGAAAACCCACAATGATTTCAACATTCAAGATGCTGCTTCATGGAATTACTTAAACATAGGAACCTGAATTTTACTTATTTTTATACACTTTCAGCGAAGTTGGTATTAATTTAGCAGTGTTACCATGATCTGCTGAGGACAAAGCAACTTCTGCATGAGTGTTTTCCTTCTGCTGCTCCGGCTCCTCAAGAATCTCGTCGAGATCCCACTTCTCAATATTCTGAAAGAAGACAGTCAAGGAGTGACGAAAAATTCACTCCCAAGAGACTGCTACAAAATCCAAGTTCCTTTGACTCACATTTTTTATACTAACTCCATCAGATTTTTCTGCCACCTATGTATAAATACATGGCATTGAAGTTCACCTTACCTCCAGTCCTATGTCACCATCACTTGCCGGTAGCTGAAGCAGTGTGTCACTTAGGACACAGGTGCTTCAGCATGAGCCTCAACAATTGGCATAACAAAAGGATATTTACTGCCTGAACACAGCCTGCCTCATGTCATTGCCAAGGCTCTGCCCGTCTAGCATCAGCAAGTGCAGTATAATTACTAAAAGAAACCAGTGGAGGATTAACCAATGTTCATTCAAATAGAACAAAGGTGGAATGCCTTCTCCTTCCCCACTTAAAACTGCAAAGTCTAGAAGATGTTTCTAGAATGAACTGAACTGACAGCTCCTTAAAAGGAGAAACATAAGTCCACCCTAAATATCCACCTGACCTATCTCACCATAAACTGGGAAATAACTCACATTGTCTCCTCCACATGGGTTCACATGGTGGAGTCTTTCCAACGGCAAGTACTCCCCTTCATCCCTCAAACCCACTAACAGTACCAGATCCCTACATTTTATTTCCCTCTGTCCATCCCTCCAAGTACCTTTCCTCACCCTTTCACCATCTCCAAAAGGTGATGCTCCTAAGTGCAGTGCCAGCCTGCTTTAAGCAGTTCCACAAGGACATGCTGCAGTGAAAGGAACACATTTACTAGATCTCGTTGGACAGTGCGTCTATGCAGCTGCTTCACCTACCTCTGCTGAAGCTTTTTCTCTGAGAATCATGAACCCTTTTGCTATAGGCTACAGTAAACCACTGGAGATACTAAAACAGATTAAAAGATGGCCTGATACAAGACCAAGCATACATATTCTGATCCTGAATAATGCTGAGAACTTCTCACTGCCACTAACATGAGAAGGACTTTTGGCTTTCCAGTTCTTTGAGATGAGGCGCGCAGACTTTTCCTCCCCCTCCAACTTCCAACCAGGGCAAATTTCCATTCCTCAAGGTACATTCAGCACCAGCTGTGATTGCACAGCTGCTTATCCCACACTGAAGACAGGATCATCAATTTCCTTGCTGTGGATCCTACAAACTCTGTCTGAGGGTATGCTCACACTGCACACTGCTACCTCAGGTAAAACAACCAGTCTGCAATGACAAAAGTTCACGTGCATTTAAAACTCTGATTGCTTTCCCCTCTGAATATTATTTGAAATGAGAGTTTTAATTAAAAACATCCACATCCATCTGAAATATCATCACCAAAACTTAGAAGTACTCATGATTTTTTGAAAGGAAAGTGGCGGTCAATTATAACAATTATGTCACAACTACAGCATGCATTTCATATGACCACTCAAGGCCTTTAGAAAAGCAGAAGCAGCCTCCAAAACAAAAAACTGTGACCTTGTAGAAACCTCTGTCATCTGCCCCTCCCATTTAAGAGAAGATTCTCACTCTTTCCTGAGCAATAAACCTTCACCCATACCTGAACCATGATTAGATCTATTCTAATATTACATGCTGCAGCTGATGAAAGGTAAAAGCCTGATGAGAGCCGCAAGCTGAATTCTCTCACACCAACACAAAGCTAATGCCGGTTCAACAATGCCATTGAGATGTATTGGTGTGGAAGAGTGAAGAGTGACTGACAACGGGACAATGTCACAGGTCAGCACAGGTGCTGTTTTATCAAACAGCCTGAAGGGAAAGACAACATATGCATTTGCTTTAATTATGATGCAGTTGGTACTAAGCTTCTTTTTCACTAACAGTGCTTAAAAACCCCATTATAATAAAAACCATAGTAACACAAACCCACAAACTACTATCTAACCTGCTGCATTAAGGCTTTATTCTCCTAAACCTTAACAGGAACAGTACTATTGTAAGGTACTACGCAGGGTCCAAAAGAAAAAGAAACTAAGATTTGCACAATTCCATTTTTAACATAGAAAGGGACTTAAGTACACTTTAAGAAAAAATCATTTTCAAATGAACTGATATGATTAGAATCAAGAAGAAACTGTATATTTGTTTTAAGAATTTTACTTGACAAACTGAGGTTGCTTGCTAAGCTGGGAACTAACAAGCAGCTTTCACATGTAAGCGCATACACCATGCACAAAGGATACAGCTTCGTCTTCACTTCATGAAAGTGAGGATACACTGAGCCTCGTCTCAGGACTCACCCAAAAGCAACAGACTTCAGCTTGTTGAAGTCAGTGATATCAAACAGGTTCTGAACAGAAAATCACGCCTCCTGAATTAATACAACTGACTTACACGAGGGGAGATGGGAATTAAACCTAGAACCACTTGAAAAAGACACCCTACAATAATGGCACAATTAAACGATGCAGCACAATTTAAAAAAACAGAAAAACCACACACACAAACAGCTAGGCAAGCATCTGCATGCTTTGCTTACACTAGAACTGCTCCAACACCAAAAAGTTTGGTTTTGTGAGTGTAGGTGAATGGAAAAAGGGAACATCTGCACTCTGGTTGTACAGCAGATTTTCAATAGCAATATCAGATTCATGTTCTGTACTGATTAAGTCTTAATGACCTTAAAAATCAATACAGGAAGTAGAGATCTATAACTATAGTACTGAAAAGAACAACCTCTCCATATACCAGTCAAGCACACACAAGCAGGTCAACCCACAGACCTAAGCACCTGCTTTAGGCTGAAGAGCTACAGGATTCCAGGAACAAGCCTAACCACCTTCTTCTCTCAACTCCAGCATTACCACAGTGCTACAGAGAAGACAAGAGGCTGGAAAGCTTGCTGTTTTAATGCAAAGTCTGCCTGGGGACAGCAGAGATCCCTGCCTTTCCAGGGACAGATGTTGTGGTTGGCTTTCCTGAACAAGACCATCAGCCACGCTACTGGTCCATGGCTTTTGCTACCCAAATTCAGGATGACAAAAGCAACAAAGAACGTCGTTGTGCATACAAAATTTGGCATTTCAGTTCTTTATTTTAGTAGGATTCTGCAAGGAATGCATGTGCCCTCTACCCCACAAGCAGCACTCCCCAAAACTTTTTGTTTGGGTCACTTACCTGCAATAACAAATGGTTTAGATCTTGAAGGTGGTTGTCTGAGGCAGTTTCTTCCTTAGCAATTCTTTCTGGATGGTTGCTAATTCCATGTGAGGGAGGCTTGACATCTAGCTCTGGGTGGCCTGGTGATAGCTCCAGAATTCCTTGGGAGAGTATCTTTGTCTCTATCAGCTTTCTTCTCTCTTTCTGACTGTCCAACTCTTCCGCAGACAATGCTGTATTAAGCCAAGAGTTCTCTCTTTCCCCAGCCTGTCCCCTGGCCAGTGCGTCTTCTTCAAGCTGATCTGTGTCATCCGCAAAAGACTCTTCAAGAACAGCTCCCTTTTGGCTTGGAATTTCATCAAGATGGCTGTCAAGATTGGAAGGGTCATCTTTAATCATTTGCACATTTTCTTTCGCAATTACTTGGGCACCATCTGTTTTTTTCGGAAAGTCAAAATTTTCCACATCTCCATCCCAGATCTCCCATGGGTATCTTTCTGTTTCCTGGGTTTTCTACAGGTGGAGAAAATACAGACATGCAGAAAGTCACATCTCCCCAAGCTTTAGAAGTTGACTGTAAATGAAAACTAGGCGATTGGCAGATAGCAGCTGTTACCATCTGGTAACAGCACACACCATATCCATCATGGAAAACAGTAAGACTGTTTGCTTTCCAGAAACTATAACTTCAGGAAGTACTAAACATCCTTGAAATCAATTTTCTGTACATGTGCTCATCATATGACATATCTTACACCAGGATAAATAACCAGGAAAAAGCAGTACAGTGTTAGTCTTCCCATGATGGAACAGCAGGGTCAGCTGGCTCCTCTTCCAGCTTTCTATGATGGCATCACTGTAGAAGCAAGGTAATCATTTTATCCCAGAAAAGCCATTCAAGGGATAAACTTCATACTCCTCCTCCT
This sequence comes from Rhinoptilus africanus, assembly GCA_013400135.1. Taxonomy (NCBI): domain Eukaryota; kingdom Metazoa; phylum Chordata; class Aves; order Charadriiformes; family Glareolidae; genus Rhinoptilus; species Rhinoptilus africanus. The sequence goes on along the minus strand of VXBO01003715.1, from coordinate 206,842 downwards.
TACTACAGTGCCTCAACTAATTCTACATTTTCTAGAACCACAACACGGTGGCTGAAATTATTTCAGACGCTGAAAAATTTAGGAGTCGTTGCACAGCATTACTACTGGCACATAGATAAAAACAGTAAAAGGACAATAATAAAAACTGCAAGATGAGACCAAAAAAATGTTTAAAATCAAGAGAATGAAAAATCAGTCTCTAGTGGGAAAAAGTACTGGAGACTATGCTCTTCTATCACACAGTTCAGCCAAATAGGTCAAATACTAGCAGCTACCCACACCGGAGACAACCAGAAGAGTGGGGTTACAGTAGTACAGCCCGCACGCAACAGTCAACAACCTGCAAGTTTGAGTCTTCCAGGGAAAACTGCATCAGATCTTCAGACAGGTCAGGAATTAAGTTTGGTCGCTCCCGCTGGAAGATGAAAAGCTCCCCATCGCTCTCACAATCAGATTCCAAATAAAAAAAAAAAAAAAAAAAAAAAAAGAGAAATTAAATGAGTGACTGTAATAGTCATTTAAATATCTACTTTACAGTGACAAATACTATGTTGTCACCACTTGATTGAAGCTTAGAGACAAGAATTTCCTCTGCAATTGCATCTTCACTAGACGGTCTGATAGCCCAACACTCAGCAACCTATGCTGTCTTACAGCAGCCCAACATTCAAGCAAGCTACAGTTGTAAAAAACACATAAAACATTGAATTAACACAGCGGTTGATGACTAACATCCCTCTGAATGAAACAATGACAAGAGCAAGCAAGTTCTCAAGCTTCCAAGAGATTGTTTGTACTACTTCATTCACCATCACAGAGTAGTAAGAGCAGGGCTGCTCCATAAGGGAAGGGAAGCTGGGAGGGTGAGCCCATAACTGGAAGGGCAACAGCCTCACCAGCCAAAGTCCAGCCCCACAGTACCCAGAAAGGTAACCAGGACAGGACAGACCAGAGGCAGTGACCAGGCTGAGCCAAGAACCCAGGTCATAAGACAATACTGCAGTGGGGATGGTCAGAGACCAGCCATAAAAGTCCAGCTCAAACAAAACCATAGCCATAAACCAGCCCTCCCCAACACAGCTCAGACACAGGCTGAAGGCCCAGAGCTGAGCTTAAATAGAGCTGCTGGGCATGTGGGTGGGAGCCCCAGGTGAGGCTGGTTACAGCCATGAGGGCTTATTATTGCAATCAGGATGCTGACATTCACCATTCAGAATTCAAAGCAGTGTCTACATTTGGTTGGACAGAGTTTAAATAGCTTTGAAAATCTCTTTTCTAAGCGTAAGATATGCATTTGAGATGAATCTTTATGCATAGACAGCAAAGTGAGATTAAGCACCTCCACAGCAGTCAGGGCCCGGATTTCCTGCTTGGCCCTTTGTTTTGCAAGTGTACATTTTCATGTAACTCACATTTTGGAGAATTCTCTCTGCCTGGTAAAATTAATTTCTCCAAACATGAAGCACACTGCAGCAGAACTTCTTTCCTCTTAAGAAAATTCGTATCAGGGCATAAAGCACATCTGTCAGTGCGCTCTTTGAATGCGGGAGCACAGCCCGTTGCGGTTACACATCTCAGATGCATAAATGTATCTGCATGCAAGTGGAATCCACCGGGACAAAGGTGCAGCACTGAAAGTGCAGGCTCAGCAGGCTACTGTTTCATATTAGGCAGGAAAAGGATTATACAGACAGATCTTTTGAATTCAAATTAAGAGCGGCATGTAAGTGCCAAACGAATTGCCTCAGTTCCTTCAGCAGGAATTTTTTTCCACGTGTAATAGAAATGGAGAATTTGGAGATTGTTTATAAGTAAAAAAAATGTTCAATGTGATTTACTTACAGAATGGTATTTGGCACCAAAGTACAAAGCTATCCCTCTGTCTTAACCTTACTGTACACTTATACAAAAAGAAGGACTAGAAATAATCTGAGTGTTGGGCCTTAATCTATACTTTATAGATACATATTAAAATGTAACGGCTGTTTCAGTAACAAACAGAATGTAGGTAAAGGGGAATTGAGAAACAGGGAGGCAATATAACTTGTCCAACATGGTAGAGATAGAGCCAAGTAGACAAAACAAGTCATGGAATCTGTATCAACACTTTATCCATTAGATCACACTGCTTCTGATGATTGATTAATAATAAGTAATAAATACCCCATGGAGGCATTTCTGGCTCCTTCACTGCTCACAAGACTCCCTGTGTATCATTAAGGGACACACTAAGTTAGAATAAAACATATCTTTTAAGTGTTCAAAAATATTTTTTCAAGTGCATACGTGTTTGAAAACTGAGAAGCCCCCCTCCGATTTGGACAAAAAGCCACTAATAATCAAGTACTGAGACACATTATGACCTTGGAATTCAATGCCAGAGCCAGCCTCTTGGATTAGAGGGGCAGGCACTTTTATTATTTCCGTCAGATTGTTGCTGTCCTGTTAACAGACATCTTCAGCAGCCAAGAGGCCGCCTGTCCCAGACACTAAGACCCAGCAAGTAAAAAACCTGTAACATTGAAGGACACTGCACAACATCTATCAGTCTTACGCTTTATATTAAAACGCTAGCGCCATTATGCTTCTTTGCAGGTAGAACTGAAGCGCAAAAAAGCAACATGGTTTGCAGAGAATTACAGGCAGGGAAAAAAAGCAGAATCCAGGATGGAAATATCTTCCAAATGCTTTTTTCGAGTGCATCTTCAGGAATATGAGTTTCCTGTGATCCTCATACACAGAAAAACATATTGACAGGCCTGCTGTCTGGCAAGTACATTATTGGAACAAATAGCATAATACCCTCAAGGATAAAACCTTATAATTTAATTGTAAATCGGCAATATGCTTCTTTCATACTATATTTTTAACTGAACAAACTAAGAAAAAATGCAGGTTCATTCCACAAGATGCCCACCACCCTCCTCTTCCCAACCTAGGATTACTTATGGTCTGGAAAAATCAGTCCCATTTTCAGGTTCCAAAGAATACAGGAGGAGGAGATGGCAATTACTCTTTGTCAACTAGAGAGAATCCAGAAGGCTGTGGATTAATGCACAGTGGTACAACAGTCAAAACAAGTAGCCCATCAAGAATACTACACCAGCTACTCAGAAATGCCTGGCTAAGGTGACCTTCTCTTGCTTTTGAGAGATTTTTCTAAAAGATAGTGAGGCAGAAAGGCAGGTTCCAGTGCTTACTGTGGAGCTGTCAGAGTCCAGAGACGGGAGCTGATCTTTCACAGCAGCGAGTATGGCTCCCCATTGAAACGTTCTGTTACTCTGAACAGGAGCTGCAGGAGGCTCAGATGGATGCTCTGTATCCTCACTTTGCTCTTTGGAGGCCATTTGAACAGCTCCCCTTCAATCAAATGAAAGATATGCTTAAGTACACCTCATGAAAGAACACAAGGGACAACATCAGTACGAAGCAAGAACAAAGCGTGTGTGTTCAGGGTCAGCATAATTCTCAGCACTCGCAGGGTTTTCACTGTCAGCAGTGACGGATAAAATCTGCATTTTTGAAGTCATTCCTTCCCACCTGAGCTCAGAGGGCTGAGAACTTTCTGCCCTGCTCACCATATACACGAATAATTGGGGCCACGAGAGAGGCAGTTTAGCCCCTCATTTAAAAGGCATTTTGGGGATTCTTAGCCAGACTGATTTGTAACTGCGTTCTCATAAAAGCAGGTTTACGCTGCCTGCAGGGAGAGGGAAGGTACACAGTGAAGGCAATGCTGACACCTCTGCTCTCAGCTGGTCTTTTCTCCTCTTTCCTATTTGTCTCACGTTCCCCTCCTCACTGCTCACATGATAGATAAAATGATTTATGTTTGGTTTTTGTCACTGTATTTGTATAAAAATAGTTGAAAGACCTCTCAAAGTGTTTATAAAGCGGACTCCTTCCTCATGTTTTCTTTGAGGTACATGAGGAGTCAAGAGAACACAGTAGGGACTATCGCTGTACTAACGAGTCAGACAATTAATCCTCACGGCAAACCTTTGCTTTTTAAATTTTATGCTACGATTGCACGGTTTCCTAGGGAATTAAATGTGGGAGTAGATAATTTCTGTTTATCAAGAAAGGTTAGTTAAGAAGTTTGTGACTCTATGTTGTTCAGTACTGAAATAACTGTTCATATGGTCACACTGTCACTATTGTTTGCCTTGCCCTTCACCAGTAACAGTCCTCTGAACATAAAGAGAAACTCAGCTCATGCCCTGGGAGTTTACAACTTGAAAAATGACTTTGCAAGTACTTCATAGGCCTTCCGTAACAGTCTCTCCTTTGTTCACATGAGACAACCCCTGAATCTGATTTGGGTAAAATGGAAGGAAATCCCCAAGGCTGGAGTACTATGCTCTGTCGGTAAAAAGTGGTTGCTAAGGGCAAGACAGGTCCCATGGGGATAAAAACAAACCACCTATTGCGTTTCCCTCTGCCAGCTTGAAAGAAGGCAAGTCTCCCAAGGTTAAGGATGTTATACTGGATATGATTTTGTCAGTCATCTAATACAGCATCTACTCTGGGAGCAAGCAGTACTCTGTTTATAAAGCAAAGTGCTGGCTTGTTGACGCAACAGGTCTAGAGAGCTCAGGCCAATTGAGACGTGAAATCCCGAGCTTCTCCATGTCACTAGAACTGAAGTTTCCTGTCACGTCCATCTCGGGAGCGGTGCTATCTGGGCATGACAGCAACGAGGGAGATACCAAGAAGACAAAGACAACGTCCGGAAACAAAACCTTTGCTTCGGAGCTGATGTCCGCAGGCAGGCGGCCCTGCAGTAGACCAGGGGATGAGCTACCCCCTGCCCTCAGCCCTCGTCACACCACACCGACATGTTTGAGGACCCTCAGGCCGAGACGGACACGCTGAGGGGAACTCCCTGACAGACACCAAAATGGCGGCCGGGCCTGCGCATGCGCCGTTGCGCCTGCGGCCTCTCCGTTGCCATAGCAACGCGGCCGGCGACACACCGAGCTCCCGGCCTGCCGCCGCCCGACCCCCCCCGCCCCCTCCGTTGCCTTTCCCTCACTCACAGCACCCACCCGGGCGCCTCCGATCCCCCCCCAACATCCCGCTCAGCCCCGGCCTGGCGTCCTGGCAGCGGGATAAAGCGAACGGATTTTTAATTTCCACTCCCCTCCGCCCGGTACCTCAGCCACCGGCTCGGGTCCGCCCCGCCCGTTAGAGCCAACCGCCCTCCCTTAGAGCCCGAATCCCATTGGCTCTCTTTGGCTCCGCCTCCTCGCTTCAGCACTATTTATTGGTCCACACAGCGGAGGGGGCGGGATTTTTCCTCTTCCGCCGCGGAGGTTTATGGGGTTTGTAGTCTGGAGGGAGGTTTCCCCAGCATGCCTTGCGCGGGCTTCCGGTAACGGAGCTTACCGGGTGTGCAGGTGAGGGGCGGCGGGGCCTGGCGGCGGGATGGTTCGGTGGTTGTTCGATGGTTGTTCGATGGTTGTTCTTCCGTGGCTGTGGGGAGGGCCGGGTTGGGCGCAGACGTCTATGGGGCCGTCCCCAGGCGGTCGGTGGGCCCGTGGCCGGAGCGTATGAGGTTACTGGCCCCACGGCGGGGTAGGCCGGGGCGCCCCAGCGGCGAGCCCCCAGCAAGGCCTCGGGGGCACCCATGACCCGGTAACGTGCCTGGAAACCATTTTGCTGTGAGACTTCTGGTAACAACTGCACAATTCCCGGTTTGACAGCTACAACCGGGCTTGCTCCGCTTCAGGGATATCGTTGTCCAGACTGGAGCTTGCCCGGCACTGGGGTCTGTGGGCTCTGGCTGCCTTAGTGTAGCCCCTGTCCTGGGATTGTGGATGTTGGAGCACTTTTGTGCCTCCTGTCTTGCCTTTTTGGGAGCGTATTATGTGCTTTAATGTCAGTACCAGGCTCGTGGTTCAGATGAAGAGCTTGGTGTCTCTTACAGGAATGTGTAGGACTGAACTTAAGTGTTGCCTGTCCTCAGCTGGGGGCTGTGCTGCAGGAATACCTTCTCTCACACATCACAATATCTTGCGAAACCTGCTGCGGTTCCTACAGCTGTAATGTATGTGCCTATCTCTGGTCAGTCAGCAGGCAGCAGTAGTGTAAAGATGAAATGTTCTGCCTCTGGGAGCATTTCTTGTTGGGACCGAGCTGGTAACAACTATTTCTACCTATAAAAGGATGTAACAAGGCTTCTTATTTCCTCCAGTAGGTTGCTGCTGAATTTAATGGAGATAAAACTAAGTTAGGAGCGGAAGTGAAGTATGTTATCAACTTCGTGGCTCAGTTGGAAACTCCAACAACCTCCACGCTTGTGCCATCTTGGGTGCCTTGTGTCCTTTGCGACAGAAGGACCCACATGGATGTTTTCTGTGCTTGTGGAAGAGGATGTGAGGGAATGAAATTAGCACAGTCAGCACAGCTTAATGGTGCATGATGAGTGGTGATTAATGAGCAGTGTTAGATTTGTTTTGTGCTGGAGACTGGTTGCCTCAGTTGCGTCCCAGATTGCCCCCAGTTTATTTTAATACTGCTCTTCTGCTACTCTTTCATCTACTGTCACTTGTTCCTCAGGCTTATCCTTCAAAAAGGTATACTGAGGTGCTTTTTGCTGCAGTTTCCATACTAGATTTTTATGGTATATTTCTTTTTTCTGGCTTCTGATTTTCTCATCTGCTCAGGCAGCAAACTCAGAGATCAGGACAGTGTAGTGTTTGCTACCTGCTCTGACTCTCAGCACGGTAGAGTTATGATCTTGATAAAGAGCTAGGTGTTGATGTATTAAAAATAATTAATAACAGCCTTGTGGGGCTGAGGAAGATCTCTAACAAATGTTGATTGCTCTGCCTGTAAATGGTGATATTTGTCTAGCTTAGCAACCAATCCTAGTGCTTTTTTTTTGTTTTACAAGGATTTTTGTGGTCTTTAACCAAAACCTTCCGTACTACAGCTTAAGCCTGTTATGCCCTGCCATATTCACCATGGCCACAAGGAACAGATTATTTCTTTCCTCTCTACAGTAACCATTTATCTATTTGAAGGCTGTTATCACGTGGCACCTCCAGGCATCTCCTCTTTAGTCCACAGAGCCCTGATTTCATTTCACTCAGTCTTTTCATTTCAGTCCTTAAGGCTCTGATTGCTTTTCTTGTTCTCCTGTTGATTCTGTTCACCTGTCCTCTGTATTTTCTCAGGTGTTCGCACACCTGAGAGTATGAGAGAATTCAGGCTGCGGTGAAACATNATGGTTGTTCGATGGTTGTTCTTCCGTGGCTGTGGGGAGGGCCGGTTTGGGCGCAGACGTCTATGGGGCCGTCCCCAGGNTTGGGACCGAGCTGGTAACAACTATTTCTACCTATAAAAGGATGTAACAAGGCTTCTTATTTCCTCCAGTAGGTTGCTGCTGAATTTAATGGAGATAAAACTAAGTTAGGAGCAGAAGTGAAGTATGTTATCAACTTCGTGGCTCAGTTGGAAACTCCAACAACCTCCACGCTTGTGCCATCTTGGGTGCCTTGTGTCCTTTGCGACAGAAGGACCCACATGGATGTTTTCTGTGCTTGTGGAAGAGGATGTGAGAGAATGAAATTAGCACAGTCAGCACAGCTTAATGGTGCATGATGAGTGGTGATTAATGAGCAGTGTTAGATTTGTTTTGTGCTGGAGACTGGTTGCCTCAGTTGCGTCCCAGATTGCCCCCAGTTTATTTTAATACTGCTCTTCTGCTACTCTTTCATCTACTGTCACTTGTTCCTCAGGCTTATCCTTCAAAAAGGTATACTAAGGTGCTTTTTGCTGCAGTTTCCATACTAGATTTTTATGGTATATTTCTTTTTTCTGGCTTCTGATTTTCTCATCTGCTCAGGCAGCAAACTCAGAGATCAGGACAGTGTAGTGTTTGCTACCTGCTCTGACTCTCAGCACGGTAGAGTTATGATCTTGATAAAGAGCTAGGTGTTGATGTATTAAAAATAATTAATAACAGCCTTGTGGGGCTGAGGAAGATCTCTAACAAATGTTGATTGCTCTGCCTGTAAATGGTGATATTTGTCTAGCTTAGCAACCAATCCTAGTGCTTTTTTTTTGTTTTACAAGGATTTTTGTGGTCTTTAACCAAAACCTTCCGTACTACAGCTTAAGCCTGTTATGCCCTGCCATATTCACCATGGCCACAAGGAACAGATTATTTCTTTCCTCTCTACAGTAACCATTTATCTATTTGAAGGCTGTTATCACGTGGCACCTCCAGGCATCTCCTCTTTAGTCCACAGAGCCCTGATTTCATTTCACTCAGTCTTTTCATTTCAGTCCTTAAGGCTCTGATTGCTTTTCTTGTTCTCCTGTTGATTCTGTTCACCTGTCCTCTGTATTTTCTCAGGTGTTCGCACACCTGAGAGTATGAGAGAATTCAGGCTGGGGTGAAACATCAGAGTAAAAAGAAAGCAAAGATGTAGGCAGTGAGAGCTCAGTGGGGGTGGTAGGAAGGAGGCTGAGGATCTTGAATATTCTGGAGTCAAGTGTAACCTTTCTGATGTGGGGCTGAATTTGTCAAAGGCCAAGCACCTGTGGGTTTTGTAGTTAAGGCATCCAATTAAGAAGAGGTCTGCAGAGAGAACAGTGAGCTTCGCTTTCATGTTAATGTGTTTCTACAAACTGTCCTGGATTTATCTCCTTTAACTGTCAATATGCCTTTTTGTCTTCCAGAGGCAGCTTTAATCTGTTGTAGTGAGAAACACTCCTACTTTTCCCCCTTATGATCCACTTCAATCCACTTATATCTCCTTGTATTTTGATTGTGAGGTGTTCAGGTCTTTCATTTCTGTTCAGCCCTACATATTCTTGTCTGAGGCCTCTGGGTTGCCAATGTAATATAAATTGCTGCTATTAGGTAAAATAGGTGCTTTTGCAGATATCTTAAGGAAGGACTCATTTATTATAAGCACATGCCAATTAGGTAGAATGGATGTGCTTTTGTAGTAGTAACAAACTGAAGAAGGAGGGGGGAGGAAAAAAGGGGAGGTGTGGGAGAAAGGATCCAGATGGGGAGTGAAGAGGTAGGAATTAAAGGTGTTTTGCTTATGCTGTAAGAAAAGGGACTGGTGTTTGCAAGACAAAGGCTCCCAATTCTTTAGAAAATAGTATTATAGTTTTGAAATGTTGCAGCTGAGGCAATCTAAAGAGCAACTGCTGAAAAGCATGTTCCTGCTCTTTTATTTGGCACCAGTACCCAATCGGGCATTTGCATGACCAAAAATGAATCAGTCTGAGGAGTTACACTGGCAAGAAATTATCAGAAAAAAGAAAGAATACCTTATGTTGGCTTAATTGCCCAACATAATACATAGTGGGACCAGGCAAACTCCGTAAGTGCTGCACTGGGGGTGATGAGGCTACAGGCAGGGGAATGCGCTTCCGATTGGCTTCACTTGGATGTAGCCTGAAACTGCAGCTGGAGACCTCAGATGATAGATGCAGCTGGGTCAAACAGCTTTTTATGAAGTGCCAAACAAGAACACTCTCCAGCGAGTGGTTAAAATGATTAATATGCAATTGCTCCTTAAGGCTAGGATGGGAAATAAACCTTTCAGACAGTCATGAAACTGTACTAGCTTTGTAATTAAGTTACTGTCTGCAGGATGGCGGCCGTGCTCAGATAATGAATGGGCAGGTGTGCTGCTGCTCGAGGTGTTTCGGCAATTTCCAAGATTCAGGGAGACAGGACTGGGCTGCTTCTGAGATGCTGAAAAAATAAGTGGTAGAAACAATCTACTTACAACCTGATGACATAATGAAGTGTGCACCCTCTCCAGGTGATATTAACTACTTTTGAGAGCAGTGGACTGTTGTCATTATTAATGACTGTATCTTAATTTAAGCGGGGCCATCCTGTAATATAAGACAGATAAGGAGAAAGACCAGGAACATCTGACACATGAATTCTTAATCCTCCCTCTGAATTATAAAACATGCAGACCAAGAATTACATCCTTTTGTGTAACACTAAGCGTGCCATCAGCACTTAAATAGGTGTTTAGTCTTCTCTTGATGAGGGTATCCAAAACTGCCTGAGGCGTATTTTGATTAGAAGGGGAGGAAATAAAGCCAGTGCTTCTGAAGTCTTAAAATGAGATTTGAAAAATAATTTTTTTTAGTGTTATTGGCTTTTATTTTTCCAGTGTATTCATATCCCAGAGTCTACTGCAGCAAGAAAGAACTGCCAGCAAAAACTCCTCAGGAAGTCTTACTGCTTCAGGCTAAGAAGGCGATCAAAGTAGAGGTAGGAACTTGAAACGCTATACCTCTGAGATGACCTGACCTTTCAAGCCTGTGACACCTTGGAGGTGTAGCGCCACGGGTGATGCTGTGTTCTATAGAAAATGGAGCTCAGCAGCTAACAGTTCTGCTGTGCTTTGCTCAGGGGCGATGTCTGAGCTGAGTGACGAAGCCAGTGAGTCGGAGCTGCTGAGCCGCAGTCTCTCCATGTGGCATGGAGTCGGTCAGATGATCTGTCGGGAAGAGCTAGACGTTCCCCTGGACTTGCATACGGCCTCCTCCGTTGGCCAGTATGAAGTGGTGCAGGAGTGTATTCAGCGGTAAGGAGGGGCTGGGGAGGGCACGAGTTTATGGTTACTCACTACTGTGTATGATTTTTTTCACTGGTTTTCCACTGGCAGGTCGGTCTAATGTTGCAAGGGGAGCACATTGCTGGAACTCCCAGAGGGTTCTTAGGCACAAAGTTTCAAGGAGCAAGCCTGCTGATAAAAATTATCTCCTTCGTGATTTGGTGGAAATTGTGCCAGACCTGGTGGGGAGTCTCATGCAGGCTTCAGGGCTACCATGGGCCACCAAGATGCTGAGGGGACTGGAACATCTCTGTGATGGAGAAAGGCTGAGGGATTTGGGTCTCTTCAGTCTGGAAAAGAGACAGCTGAGGGGGGACCTTATCAATGCTTATAAATACTGACGGGGGGGTGTCAGGAGGATGGGGCCAGGCTCTTCCCAGTGGTGCCCAGGGACAGGACAAGGGGGAACGGGCACAAACTGGAGCATGGGAAGTTCCAGCTAAACCTGAGGAGGAACTTCTTTCCCTTGAGGGTGGCAGAGCCCTGGCCCAGGCTGCCCAGAGAGGTGTGGAGTCTCCGTCTCTGGAGACATTCCAACCTGCCTGGAGGCGTTCCTGTGCCCCCTGCTCTGGGTGACCCTGCTCTGGCCGGGGGTGGGACTGGGGGATCTCCAGAGGGCCCTGCCAACCCCACCATTCTGTGATTCACTGCTAGAATTTTATTCAGCCTTCTTTCAATGTGATGATGGTAGCAAGAGGCTGCAGGAGCCTACTGTGATCTACAGCTCCAGGACAGTAGTTCATCTGAATTCTGTTCTCTGTTATTTAGTGGAGATCTGGATTTAAATAAGAGGAATTGTGGTGGCTGGACTCCACTGATGTATGCCTCCTACATCGGCCACGACACCATTGTGCACCTGCTGCTGGAAGCAGGAGTGAATGTGAACATACCAACGCCAGAAGGGCAGACACCGCTCATGCTGGCTTCCAGCTGTGGAAACGAAAGTGTTGCTTACTTTCTTCTACAGGTGAGTATCCCATAATAAATAGGTAAAGCCACAGGACATGGTTTAAAATGCACTGGGTAGAATTCTCCATCAACCATCAACTTTGCAACCAAAGCATGCAATTGATGTTCTGTTGCGAGTTTGGTTTGCGGCTAGGGATTTAAACTCTCTTGGTATCGTAGCGCAAAGGGGCAGTGGCCAAGAGACCCAGCAGAGGGGGGTACAGTAAAGAACATTCTCTGTTCTCTTGAAGCAAGGCGCAGAGCTGGAGATGAAGGACATTCATGGTTGGACTGCTTTATTTCACTGCACCAGTGCTGGACATCAGCAGATGGTCAAGTTCTTACTGGACAACGGGGCAAATGCCAACTGCAAGTAAGGAGGAACCTGTCATTTCATTTCTCAAAAGGTATCTCTGCTTTCAGCTACGGAAGCAGCAGTTGGCTTATGAACATGTTCAGACACGCACAGGGAGAAGATGCCCGCTTTTGTCTTTCCTCTTGTGCCTTAGGAAGCATGCCACGTTCTATTCGCTAATACAAGGACAGGCGACCTGCAAACTGAACAGTGAAGTCTCTCCATGTTGTCACTGTTTATTTAACTAAGATCAAGAGAAATTAGATTTACTGCTTGTTTAATTATGGGCTAAACTCTGAAAGCGAATAGGTGCGACACCTCCTGAACTCAAGTGCCCTTCACAAGTCTTTCTATTGAATTTTCTGTGTACTTGAAGTTCAGTTTGCTTTCTTGAAGCGTGCAGTGCATTGCTGTGCCTTGGGAACTGCCTGTACGTTTATGCATATTGAATTGCCCAAGGTCAACATGAGGTTCTTGCTTTGTTAGCTCTTGCAAAACTGTATTTTGCTACTGAAAGGCAGATCTTACAACTGGAAGAATAATCTGTTGCTGTGCAGCCAATAGAGGAACACTTAATCTCCATTGGGAGTTTTACTGAGATAGACCGTAGTGCAGCAGAACAGCCAGTACATGGTACGGTTTATGAACAGTTGAGGGTAGAGGCTGGAGATGCTTTATTTGAGTGCAGCAAAGACAGCAGCGTATCGCAGCTTTCATTATTCTAGTTCATGTGTGTCTGTTTGTTCTCTCTCTAGGGAGCCTGTGTATGGATATACGCCTCTGATGGAAGCAGCTGCTTCTGGCCATGAGATAATTGTTCAGTACCTTCTCAATCATGTAAGTGTCTAGACAGTTCTCTCTAAAGCTGAAACTCTGTGGTTCAAGCCTTCAGAGAGGAAGAACCACAAATTTCACACCAGCCTTCAGAGGTGACTGTCATCATGTCACTGTAAGAAGTCGCAGACTTCCAGGACTGTTCTCTGCTTTCTGAAGGCTAGTACTCTTACACTGGCCTTGCACGACAAGGAGTGAGGTCTAACTGTCCAGATTTAACTGAATGACTGAATTGGGAAACAGATAATGCAGTAATCTCCATATTGTTTACAGGCTTGCTTGCTTGGGCAAGTGGGCATCGTCTACCTCCAAAAGCTTATGAGTGTGTGTGTCTCTTGATGTTAATTTGTTTTTAACATCCCGTGTTACTGGTCCAGCTTACTTCCAGAAGGAGGCAGCAATGCAAAACCTTTTTAAGAGAAAACAAACTAGTTCCTAGTGGCAGCACACAAGAGCCATATACCTGGGCCACTTGGCACTGGGGGACTGGGGAGACTGTGGATAACTAGGAAGGCAACAAAGTATGAGTAGAGCTTCAACTATTTATCAAAGGCAAGACTGTATTTCTGATGGACTTGGAGGAACTAAGACAATTCTTTGGCTCCCTTGAATTTTTGTGTATAGTACCTTCTGCTCTGTACATTTTACATGTTGTTTTTTCTATAGGGAGTGAAGGCAGATGTCAGAGATAACACCGGAGCCACGGCACGGACACTGGCCATGAAGTACGGACATACAAAGATTGTGGGGCTGATAGATTTGCATGCAGCCCCGGTGCCTAAGGTCTTCTGCAGAGGTCCAGGTAACAGAGATGTTTTAGCTTGTTCATTTTAAGGTAGAACCTGAAGAGAGGTGCTTGATACTTTGAAAGTGTGTTACTGTGTTTGGAGTAGTACTAGCTGGTCTGTCTTGGAAATTCCAGCGTTTCTGAAGATGGCAGAGACATGGATCCAATGTTGGGGGTTTTTTTGTCTGCTCGTTCTTTTCTAACCTAATTAAACTGTTTCACCCTCCCTCATTTAACATTTCCTTTTTATTTTCCACTGCATTTGTAGGACCAGTAGCAAATAAAGGGGGTAAATGAATTGCTATGCTGCTAACAGTCTTTGTTTGAACTACAGGAAAATATGAAGAGCTGAGTTCCTCAGATGAGTCGTGTTCTGCTCCCCAGAGACAGAGACCTGTTCGTAGGACCAAGGGTCCCAGCATCCATGATGGGCCACAGGCTTTGGCTAAGATAACAGCAGTTGGAATTGGGGGAAAGAAGCAGTCTCGCTATGGTGAGTATAGTTAGAAACCTAATCGAGAGTCTTTTGAGGTCTCTCAAATACTTTGCAGCTATTTCTGTGCCAACACTTGTTTTTTCTTTTGATTTGGGATTCATGTGTGGCTTGTACAGAAACAAAGATGGCAAATGCCATCATAGGGAGCTATCCAATCTCACGTTGAAAAAGAAAACCCCTTGAACTCTCTTGTCAGGGCTGGATATTGATGGGTGGAACAGACACTACTCTTACCTCAATTACCGTTCCCCTGAGTCTTGAGAAGAGTCCAGCTTCCTTTTTTGAGGTAGGCTCAAAAGTTTGAGAACCATTCTCAGGCTGATGACAGAGGAAGTGGTTACACAGGCCAAGAAATCATTGATCATGAAAGCGAAGTCACTGCTCCCAGACCTGTCAGTTTTGTTTTCCCTGATACTTGAAATACTATTGAAAATGACATTTTAAAACCCTTGCAATAGAGAATGATCATCCCAGTTCAGACATCAAGCACTGGATGCAGGGTTATGAGTTTTGTTTTCTTGTGTGTGTCATAGCCATAGGTATTTCTCAGGCTCATTACCTAGTTGTCTAGAATAGCCAAGAACATGGACTTAAAAGCATATTCAAAGTTCAGTTTGTTCTCTTAATACAGACAAATACTATGCCACAGGCAGTGGCTGTATTGAAGTGATACTATCAGCTTCTGAAATGATACTGTCAGTTTCTGAAATGATAGTGGGATGCTATTAGTGTTTTAAAACAGATGCAGAGGGGTTGGTTTTACAGGGCGTGCTTGTCTGGGGATGGGACATAGCTGGCACCTTATTCTCTTAAGCAGATGTTCTTCCCCTTTGGTAGTTTGGGTATGAAGTGGAGGGGAAATGCTGAAAGCTGCTATTTAAGGTGCATCTCTGCTATGAGGCTGTTTCCTCTGACTTTTTTTCAATGCAGCCATCTAAATCAGGTACAGCTGATGTGTGTTTATGTGAGGGAGGCTGTAGGCATATGCATTTCTCAGTTTTTATGCATGCTTTTTAGAACACAACCTGCTAGCTGAGAAGATGGTCTCTCCTTTTGATTATTTTCGGATCCCCAAGTGGTTGTTTTTCCTGCTGGAGCCTCCCTGGTAACTTGCATCCTAATCTTTATTGGTTCTCCCTTCCTCTTGCACACAGAGCAGGTCCCTCCTCAGGGCTACGTTACCTTCAATGATGATGGTAGCTTTGAAGCAGACGGTATCCGGAACAGGGACGTTACCTCTCCAATTAATGAGCAGGATGTGGAGAGCAGCAGCAGCAGGGGTAAGTCACTGTCTCGATGAACAGTCTGGCTTGCAGTGCACACCTGTATGTGGGACCAACCCTTTGGCTTGCACGCTCCTTTCCCAATAAGATGTTGAGGATTGGAGTGTCTCTTATGTGGAAAGGTTGGGAGACCTCGGATGGTTTAGCCTACAGAAGAGAAAGCTCAGTAGGGATCTTGTCAATTTGTATAAATAATCTGAAGGGAGAGTGTGAAGAAGATGGAACAAGGCTGTTTTCGGTGATGTCCAGTGACAGGACAAGAGGCGATGTGCGCAAACCAAAAGACAGGAGGTTCCCTCTGAACACTAAGGAAATTCTGATTTTGGGGGATTTGAGTTGTTTGGTTGTTTGGGGTTTTTTTTTACACTGTGAGGGTGATTGCACACTGGGGCAGGGTGTCAGAGGTTGTGGAGTCTCCATCCTTGGAGATGGTCCTGGGCAACCTGCTGTAGGTGACCCTGCTTGAGCAGGGGTTTGGACAAGATGACCTCCAGAGGTCCCTTCCAACCTCACCATTCCATGAAGCGGCTCAAAGGAAGGCTCTAAGGGCAGTGCCTATATTAATAAAGGATAATGTGGCTCTGCATTGGCTCTAGGCTCAAAGCTTTTCCTGAACTTTGTCAATGGGAGTGCAGGCTTGGTGGTAATAACCCACTTTTCCATCCCATAACCAAGAGCCTCACAGAAACATGCACACTCAGCCTTCCTGCTCTCTGTAGTACTAAACAGACTTGGAGAAAGATTAGTGCCTGGGATCACACATGTGATATTTCTGTCTCAGAATCATCTTGTGCCGTGAGTGCTGCAAATGAAGCTTTGCTCTGGGTTTCTCCTTCCTTTATACCACCAGCAAATTTTGCTCATAATTGTGTAGCAAAACCAGCACTGAGCATAAAGAAGTCAAACTCTTTTTTTATATTCCTTTACAGAGGATAATGTTTTCTTCACCAACAATCTAGCTACTGTCAGGAGCAGCAGCAGCAGCAGTGAATGCTTGACCAAAGCCCTGGGGGTCAGTAGTGAAGGCTCCTTGGAAAGCAACGAGGTGGGTTTTTCAATTTTCCTTTCTCCGACTTCAGCATGGCCAGTGCTGTCACCCTTATACAGCCTGCTATACTCTACATCCACAGGAGTACCAGGCTGAGTGAGGAAAGGTAGTATTACAGGGACAGAAAAACCATGTGCCGCATTTGAAGATTATGGATTGACTTGTTTGATCCCTGGCTAGTAGCCGACTCTCAGAGCATGTTCACTTGAACAGATTGTTGGTGGCTAGTCAGTTCTCTTCAGTGTCTGAACAATTAGCTGACTTGTAGCTAGGTGGTGGTCAAGAAGGGATGTGACTTGCTGGAGCTGGGTTGGTCCCTGAGCTTGGCAAGAGCAGGCGGTCTAGTAAGGTTTAGAGAAGCTCAGCAGTGCCGTGTTGGCACTTCTGAAGTACAGCAAGGGGAAGAGGTTGGAGGTTACTCAGTGGTTCAAATCACAGCTCTGGAGCTGATGTACAGAAGGGTGATATAGCTGAACATGAGCAAAAGTCCTCTATCTTGAGGAGCCTCTCATAGGTGCATCTCAGTGCGTTGTATTGGCTCAGGGAGGATTCGGCATTGCTCTCTGCTCTGGCATGCTGCTTCCCAGGATGGGATTGCAAGAGCCTGATACCATTCCATGGTACTAAGCTGGCACCTTGGAATGACTTTAACAAAGCCCTTATTAGGAAGGGCTGAGTTGTCTTTGCCTGTTTTTGTGGCCCACTACCTGGATTTAGAGCTTGGGACTTGAAGGAGTCTGCGCTCGTTAGCTGTAGTGATCCTGGCATCTTTGTACAATCATCTTCAACCTTTACATTTTGTGGGTTTTTAATTTCTGTTTCAGGATTCTGACCATGCTAACAGTCGTCCTAGTCGGAAACAAGCCAAAAGCTTTAAGATCAAGAATCGCTACAGCAACAGTGACAGCCAGTGGACCCACTGCCCAGGGAAAGCTGGGGGCTCTAGTCAGCACCTAATCCTTCCTGAGCCCCCTGCCTATACGGGGCCCCAGGTAACTATGCACAGAAAGATGTTTCTGAAGTAACGCGGACCATGTCACCATATCAAGCTTGGGAGGCCTTTCAAAAGTTGACGAAGCTGCTTTCTTGGCCTTCTCAGATAAAAGGGGAGTTGTCACTACAATACCTTTCATACTAAACCTCTGCCCAAACTTAAATACTTGTGAAACAGCAGTTTTGCTGTCTGCTTAGGTGTTGCTGTTGCTTGGAGGTATATCCAAGACCCTCGGGCCTGTGGATGTGCTACCAAACATGTCTGTGGTGGGGACCAGGGTAGATGTTGGTGTGTCTCCTCTGCATTTGTTACAAGAGGTAATGGCTGCAGCAGGTTGGCCGGTTTGTTGTGTGACTGGGAAAGGGCAGTTACCTGGGGGAGGTCACGATTGCTCCTAGAACCCCGGAAGGCATAACAGCAACATGAGGAGGCAGATGTTTATGATGAAGAGGCATGGCAATGCTTTTGTTTGTGAGTGTATAAATGAGTTTGTTTTGGATGGGCTGCAGGACCTGGCAACGTTCCTTGAGCAGATTGGGTGCCTGAAGTATCTACAGGTGTTTGAGGAGCAAGATGTTGACCTCCGGATCTTCCTGACCCTCACAGAGAGTGATCTGAAGGAAATAGGCATCACGTGAGTGTCTGTAATGTAGTTCTCATCTTTGCCCTTACAAACCATGCACACAACCTGGTCATGAAAGTTTAGCTAGTGAGTGCTTTTGTGTTCTGGCTGTCTCCCACACAGCTTTGGTATTCCCTAGTTCTTGGCTGCAACAGGCTCCTGTTTTTTGAGGTGCCTTGGAGGAACCAGAAGACTGCAGAGGTCCTCATGGCATCCCTTTAGGCCTGGGGACAGATGGTGTGGTGTTTGGTCACTGACAACTTGCTGTTCTCCCGCCAGCCTGTTTGGACCAAAGAGGAAGATGACTTCTGCCATTGCCCGATGGCACAGCAATGCTCGGCCGCCCAGTGATGCCCTGGAGCTGGCCTACGCGGATCGGCTGGAGGCTGAGATGCAGGAGCTGGCCATTCAGCTGCACAAGGTAGGAAGTCTGCCACGAGTGGTTCAATGCCTTATCACACTGCAGTTAAGTGATTGGTAGCGTATTTTTTTGTTGTCGCTCTAATGATCTGGGGTAAAGGAAAAGACATAACTTAGAGTGGACACACTTGATGTCAAGTAGATCAGGTAATACCAACTGCAGCTTATCCACTCCTCATCATCTGTGCTCCATGCTTGTGAAGCCTTTCTGTCTCTTTCCCATCCGCCTGAGAACTAAAAGGCTGAGTGGGAGGAATTGAATACCTACTCTCTTTCAGTAGTGCCATTTTCATGGTGAAGTTGTGCAGCCATTAGTGAACAGACTTCTTTTGATTTGGGAAACTGGGCCCACTGAGCGTCTTTGCAAATGGAGAGGAAGGGGGAATTGTAACTGTGGGGCTGGTCTTGGTGTGGACAAACCTTATCCACATTCCTTTCCCACTGGTTTGGGCACAGTTTTCCAGGAACCCTCTGGCTGCCTAAGCCATTAAAATAGCAGGGACTCCAGGGACATGTCACAGACGAGAGCAACGTGCACTACTCCCAGCCTAATCCCCTATTCTGCTCTCCTGTAGAGGTGTGAAGAGGTGGAGGTGATGAAGGGCCAGGTATGCCAGGAGCAGAAGCTACGTGCAGTGGCTGAGAGCTGTTTGATGGAGCGGGACGAGACCTGGAATGCTATCCAGTGCCAGCTCAGAGAGGCACAGGCCATCACCAAGGATGCTGGTGACCTACTGGATCAGATCAAGTAAGTAATTTTCAGGAAATGGCACCAAGGCTACTGGGAAATGGGATTTGGGCCGTACAGAGATCAGAGGTCGTATTGGTAGTCATACAGGTGATGCTTAGGGTAAGGCAGGAGAGCTCACCAGACATCTGAACCCACTTTGGATCCTGCCTGACTTTCTCTAGTGGCAAGCCACAGCCGCATGAGCAGATGTGAAGCCTTAATCAGGGACATGAGTTGTAAATGCCCTGACTTTTCAGAGATGCTGAGTGCTCCTGTTTCAACTAGAAGGTGAAGGCGCTCAGCTCCTTCAGAACCAAAAGGCTCAGTGCTTTGTTTGTGCGTACGTGAGACCTACTGACCCAGAGTGTAACTTGTCAATGGGGTGAATGCAGGAAAGAGTTTGTACCTTCCAAACCATATCAAAGGACTTGCAATGTCTTGCCCTGACTTGTGAAAAATACTTTTGTTGCAACCCTGACACCTAACAGAAAAACCTGCCCTGGTCATTCACACCACTACCTTTGAGTGCTGTGTTCCCCTGCCTCCTAATACATCTTTTGTTGCCTTTGTGGTGCTTTTCTCCCTGCCCCGGTTCCTTTCATGGGCCCTGTTCTGTCCACTGATAGCAGATGTGTCCTTGGGGGTTGCATTAATCCTACTGCTGTAGTTCCTAGTCCATTAGGGAATGGAGCCTGATCTCTATCAAGGCAGGGTGAACTGGGATTGGCTTCCAGAGGGACAGCAGAGCAGCACTCCCAGCTGCGAGAGGCAGAGCACTTCTCTTTTCCCCCTAACTGAGTCATCTGGGAGCTCTGAGGATCCGCTGTTAGAACTGACGGTGTGATGATGTTAGCCAGAAAACTTTGTGTGCCTCTCTTGCTTTCATCTGGTGCCTGTCCTGAGGTAGCTTCATTTGCCCATTAGAAAGAAACCTTGGATCAGGCTTGATTCTCTTATAAACCAGGCATGGCCCCTGGCTTGGGCTTTCTCCTGCTCACCCCGCCCCCTCCTTCTCTTCTCCCCCCGCAGCTCCTCTGTGGACAGGGGCAGAGATTGCTGTGGAGATGGGGCACAGTGGAGAGCGCCCCGAGCTTTGTCTGGGGCACGTCTTCCTCTTCCTGGGAAGGAGCAAGGAGCAGTTTGTAACCCAGGGCGTTAGATGCGGTCCCTCGGCACCCCAAGCAGGTACTTGCAGGATGTAGGAGTGCACAGACCGGCATGTTGTTCCAAAAAGTGTCACTGTGCACTTCTGATGGGCTTTGTCTTGTTTGGCAGATCCTGTCAAGTAGAGCTGTCCTCCCGACTAACGCAAGAGCAGGCAGTGCTGGACCCAAAGGCGCAGCTGGGAACTGGTGAGAGCAGGCGGCCTGGTGAGCGTCCGGGTGAGGAAGAACTTCTCAAACTACACAGATGGGTGCAGAGGGTGGGTAAACTGCGGGAGGCCCCAGAGCAAGCCACGTGCTGCCTTCCACTGCTGAAAGGATGAAGTTAGAAGTGATTTGGAAACGAATGAGCAGCCAAACTCTTAAATTGGATATAAAAACTTTTTTTTGAGGGAAAGCATTTAAAGCACTTGCAGCATTTGGACTTGTGCTGCAGCAGAGTTTCTCACCAAATTTTATTCTTAGCAAGTGGGAAATTTTGGGGCCTGGCAGGTCTTTGTGTCTAAAAATGCAAAGCTGTAGCCCAGGCACTCCGTGACAGCCCTGCTTCGCGGGCCTGTGGCTTTGCCTTCCTATGCTGCAGCGCCTGAGCACCTCGGGTGTGTTCCTGCACTGTGCACTGGAGCAAGGTGTGGATCGGAAGCCATGGTTGCTTCCCTCGCCCACTCTGGGGGTTTGCGCTGTTCAATCCATGGGACAAAGTGTGGTACATGGCTGGGCAGGCTTGGCCCACCAGCTCCTCAGCACGAGGAGTGAGCAAATGATCCTGCTGCCCATGACGCTCTTACAGAGACATCCTCTGTGCTGCTTATGTTTTAAAACAGTGAGACAAGTAGAAATCCTGTTGATTTCTGTTCCCTATACTTAATTTCTTTGAGAGTCTCTTAATATGTGACCCAGCCAGTATAAAACCCCAGAATTTCTAAGTGCTGGCATTGCCAGGAAAAACCCTCAGCTTGTTGCAGGCAGTTCCAGCTCTCTTCCCCTGTCGCTTCACAATCCCTAACTCGAGCCGTTTCGGGTGTGGATGCTTCACAGCAAGACCAAACCCTTGTCTCCGCTCTGTCACAGGGAGCGTGCAGATTGATTAAATGTGCGGTTCCTCTTTCTCGCAGTGCTGGAGGGATGGCCACCTTCCCTGAAGTCTCTGAGCTTGCCTGAGCTGTCAGCTGTCCTAGAGGAGTGTGTGGGAGAAATGGGTAAGGTGGGGGAGGACTCTGGCCAGGGGAAGTGGCGGTTGTGCTGGCCTGGGGGGGCACGGCTGAGCTGGGTTTTGATGATTTGGCAGTGGTAGGTTGGAAGGACCTAACAATCCCCCCCCACCTCATTCAGGGACGTCTCTGAGCTCTGAAGTTGGTGCGGGCATTTTCTTGTGCTTTATCTCACTGCAGACCTTGGGCTCTGCCTCATCCTCTGCTGACAGGTCCAGGCTGAGAGAAGGGGGTACATACCCCTGCTGCCCCCCCCCAACATCTCTGTTGGTCTGTGGTGAGAGCTGCTTGTGAAGCTGTTCCCAAAGCCTGTGTCCTGGTCTCCCGAGGACAGGAACTTGTCCCAGCAACAAGCAGTCGGAGAGTAGGGACACTGCTGTTCTCAGGGCACTGGAAACTGTAGGGGAGAGGGCAGCAGGGAGGCAGGAAAACAGGAGTCTGCAGTCTGGTCTTGTTGCTGGTCCTGTTCCTAACACTGCTTTTTCCGTTTGTCCTCAGGAAAAGCTCTGCAGACTGTGACTCAAAACCTCCAAAGGCTCCAAGCCCCGGGGCAGAGCGGGCAGAGCTGGCTAGAGCCATAACAAAGCAGGAGGGTGAGTGGGAACCCACGGGGCTGGGGCACGAGGGGGACATCGTTCCTCACAGCCAGTAACAGCCACCCAGTGCTTGCTCAGGGCCCACGCACTGAGGCTCTCTAACTAGTCTTTGTGCCCTCTGGTTGGTTTTCCCTTGAGGAAATCATTAATCCCCTTGTCCCTCTGCCCTACTAAAAGGGTGACTGTCCTGTTTTATGTGGTGTTTTGTTTTTTTCTTTTATTTCTGCAAGAAAACTGACGTCGGGTGACTGTTCCACCCGGAAGCTGAGTGTGCCTGGGAGAATGAGCGTGAGGGCCGTGCTGGCGGCACCGCAGCTCTGCCGAGAGTGCCACGGCAGCTGGTGGATGCATGGAAGAAGGTCTCGGCTGTCGGAGAACGCGCCTGGGAGAACGAGGGACAGCAGAAGACTACAACCCAGCAGCCATTTGGGCCTGACTGTTTTCTGGGTTCCCAAGGTCATTGTTCATACCAAAAGGTTCGGTTAAGAGGAGAAGTGCCGAGCCCAAAAGGTTTATCTGCCTTAAGCTTCCTGCAGCCCTCGGCATTCAGGGCTGTGTGGTATTAGAAAGCTGACAGTTAACCTGCAGCAATCCGTTATCCTTTTCCACATCCTGTCTTTCCCAAGACCTCCGACCCTAGCCCCTTCTGTGCCGTGTGGATTGCTCAGGAGCTGACGCAGAAAACGAACCTGAGGCAATAAGGAAGGCAGGTTTGCTGTGGATGGGTGAAGTGAGTAGAGTTTATAAAGCTTGGCTCGTTGAGCTGCAGTGAAATTCATGCAGCCTGAATCTCTAGCAGGAATGTCAGCCCTACTGCCATCCCAAATCTCTACTTCAAAACCTCTCCCTCCACCCAGCCCACCCTGGTTCGGTTCCGATTCTTGTTCCCCCTCGGGGGTTGTTTGTGATCATGTTATTCAGTCCCAAACAACTTGGTTTTGTGGCCACTGCTTTATGGCAGAGGCTCTGTCTGGTTTGCCAATGCCAAGATTCCCAACACAGAGTGGCTGTGAGGCAGATGTTCCTCTGGAAGGACATGAGAAAGAAGGAAGAGCTCAAGACTGCTGAGTCTCCTGCGCCTCTGTCAGGCGGAATGAGAACTGAGGGACAGAGCTGTCCCACGTGGGAGGTGGACAAAAGAAATCACATCCCAGATGTAGCTGCGGTGCAAAGCTTTGGTCCTCGACCACTGCCTGCCTTTGGTTTCTGGCCTTTAGTGGTTTGGAAGGGGTTCTGCCAAGGCATTTTTGTGTTGGTGGTGAGGGTGTTTTCAAAGGGCGGACACATGGTGCAGGAAGAGCCCCCCCCCCAGAGAGGCTGCTCCGTCTCCTGGGGCTGGGCGAGCAGCCAACAAGGGCTCTGGTGACAGCTACGTTGACGTTCAAATGGTTTCCAGTGACTTTGTTTCCTGTGTATTTCTGAGTCTGGGGAAGCGGAAGAAACTGGGTGTTCCTTCTGAGTTTAATTTTTTGGACTTTGCCCACAGATGCCAAAATATAAATACTTCAAGGCTCAATCCCTTAAGCTGGCTGCCCCTTCTGACCCGCCGCCTGGGACCAGGCAGGCCTGAAGGCTGGTTTGGTGAAGGTGATGTCTCGTTTGATGTCTGGGGGACAGTCTTGGGGCACCGAGGCAGGTATGGCCCGCTCTGAGGTGAACCTGCCCCGTTTGTGTGCGCTTGGCAGCGTGCTCAGCTGTGGGGTGCTGCTTCCTACTCATGTTTAGCTCTTAATAAGGCACGCTGGTTTTCATCTTTAGCCCATAACATGGGTGTTACGCACGTGGGCATGCGGTGCCAGCTCTGCAGCAGGAGTGGGATAAACCTGCAGGAGATTTCACCCTGAAGAACTAGTTTTGGTGAGGTGGAGCATCCCTGAAAGCTGCTTGGAGTATCGAGGCTGTGCTGGGAGGAGTATTTTGGGCTTTGTCCTTTGTTCCGTGTCGCTGGAGGGATGGTGGGGAGTGCCCAGCCTTGGCCGTGGCACTAGTACAGGGCTGTCAGTGCTGTGTCCCTCGGCAGCCCAGACTTGTGTTTGAGGCAAGGTGTCTGTGGGGAAAGGGGGAAAAGTTTTCATAGAAGGAAAAAAAAAGACATTCAAAACCACCCAGAAATCCCAAGTGAAAGGAGAAGGAAAGGAAGCCCTGGCTCAGCAATGCCTTCGGAGTTGGGGAGGCTGTGGGGGAAAGTGGGTGGCTGGAAGGAGAGACTATGCAGACATGGGGCTGGCTTTGCTGGGGCAGGGGGTGGAAAAAAGGGGGGTTTGGGGGGCACATCCGATAGATTGTAATGCCTGGGGGCATGGGAAAAGGGATAGGTGGGACGCAGCAGGAAGGAAGAGGAGAGGCCCCCAGGAAAGGTGCTGCAGGAGCCCATGTGTAAGGGCTTAAAGGGGTGCTAGAGTAGCCCAAGGGGGACACCAGGCAAGGGGGTTCCCAGAACAGTGTTTCCTTGAGGAGACGATCCCTTAAATGGAGGATGTTACGCAGCCTTCGTTGCTGAAAGGGAGTCTGGTGCTGCCCTAAGGCAAGCTGTCCCAATAAAACAGTATTTGCTGACTTGGATAAAATAATAAAAACTGAAAACCTGTTTCTGAGGGGTGTGTGTGTGTTTCTCTGGAGGGAGCTGGAGTTGTAGAATCACAAATAACCTCCCCCACTTATTTCAGGATAATTGGGAGTATGTGGTTGCGTGCTGAGGGGTCTGGGGCTGATTATCCACGGCTTCCAGCCCTGCCTGGCAGTGCTAACTGGAATTGCTGTGGTCAGGCAGAGGAAGAGCACGCACAGGTAAGGCAGCGCCTGCTCCTCTGAGGGCTCGGCCCTTTCCTTCCTGTCTGGGCTTTGCCACTTTTGCCTCCGGACGGTCCCAGTCGCATGACAAAAGTTGTCCCTGCGCTAAAGCTCTGGGTGTATCTCAACACCCACTAAGCTGGTGCGGGCTTTTCACTGGTGGAAGTGGAACAGTGGCTCTTGTGTCCCTCCCGTCTCGCTCCTGGTGCGTCCTGCAGCAGCCCAGGGCCAGACCTTCTCTCTCCGTACTCGGCTTTGAAACTGTGGATAGTACCTGGAAGCACTGGATCATCAGGGAGCCCGCCTCCCATCTCCAGGAGCAGGCCAGCTTTCTCCTCCCGAGGCCGTGTGGCCTCTTACCGCTTTGGCATCGGCTTTTCCAGCAGTGCCCTGGGTGCAGCCACCGCTGCCGAGGCTGCCGGAGCTGCGGCACCTGGTGAAGAGCAGAGAAGAATCTTGACAGCCATCCTCCTTCTCCCTTGGGGTGCGATTTAGGTCATTCTTTGTATTATTTATCCCTCTCCTGTTAATTTTGCTGCCGTCCTCCTCCAGTAACCTGTAATGGGGTGCTCGGGGAAGGGAGGGTGGGACACGGTGCCGCCTTGAGCCCGGGGCTCTGGGTGCCTGTTTAACAGCCCTGTAACGGGGAATGTGTGCGCTCAAGTGCATTTACCTGGCTGCCGCGGAGCAGACAGAAGCAGCCTGCTCCCCTTGCTGAAAAATAACCCTTTATTTACATCTGAAAAGAGAATTCATGTAGAAAATGGTCTCACAGGGGTTACATCTATCCAGGGAAGCTCCTGGGGGACTCCCCAGCCTTCAACCCGCCTCCAGCTGAGCCTGGCCCAGCTTCTTTCCCCTCCTCGAGGTGCCACGTCTGCCAGAGGCTCTCCCCGAACCTGCAGCGAAGGGGGCTGGAGATGGAGAACCACCCGTGTCCACTTGGCGCGTAGTGTGGAATAAAAGCTGCTTTTTTCCCCTCCCGGAGTGGCCTTTTTCGCAAGGTAAAGCGTCGCGCAGCAGGAACGGCAGGTTCGGCAGCACCTCTGTCCCGCCACTGAAGAGCGAGGGGAGCCGGGGTGGGGGTGGTGGCATCTGCTGCTGCTCTGGGCTCTTGGAGGAGGGCACCAGGGCCGGGCTCAGGGAAGGAGCTGCAATCCAGCGGGGTGGGCGAACGGCACTGCTCAATGCCGCGTGGCCTCTTGCGGGGATGGAACTGCTGCTGGGCGAGGGTGGGCACCCGCGGTTCGGCACCCTGATGGAGAGCAAGCACCCGCACCCCCGGCTGTTGCACCCAGAACCACCCCTTTGGGGTTTTGCCGGCAAAACGGGTCCTGGCGCCGTTCCTGCCTGGCACTTCCCAGCTCTCCCTGCCGCAAAGCGGGAGAGTTTTGTCCCACCTGGAGGCCGAAAGCTGGGCTGGATGGTGGGAGAGGGGAGGGAGGGATCCCAGCCAGCTGATGCTCTCGAGTCCTTTGCTCTCCCTTGTGATTTTTCCCCTGCCACCGGAGGAGAAGCAGCGCTGCCCTTAACGCCTGGGCTAAATACAACAGTCGAAGCGCTCAAGCTCTGCGGGAAAACTGTGGGGGCTGCTGCAGGAGGAGCTGGGCGAGGAGGGTGGCCGGAGCAGCAGCAGCCCCTCGCTGCGGAGAGGGAGCCTTGCAGGATGACCCTGGGATGGATGGCTGGGGGGGTGGTGGTCCATGGTCGGGGGGAGAGCGGTGCTGGAGGGCCCAGGGCGCAGTGGGGAGGTGTTTGTTCATCTGGGTGCCGGGGCAGCGGAGTTGGGCAGAGCTGCATCTCCCGTTCCCTGGTGCTGGCCAGGCTCCATCCGCAGCCGCCGCTGCATCCACAGTTCCCTCCTGCGGGTGTCCGAGTCGGCACGGATGGGAAGGGGCTTCCCATGAGCGTGTCTCGTGGATGCCGAGAGAGGTAAGGGATGGTGTCCAAGCAGCAGGCGCATCTCCCCAAGCCCGAGCGAGGTGAGGTTCTGCGGAGGGGGCAGTGATGTCTGCTATGAGCCACGGGGGCCCGCCTGCCCCTTGGACCGCAGCGGGGGGACGTCCCCTCCAGCAGCTCCAAGGCTCTCGGCTGCGGCACAGCTGAGACGCTGGTCCCAGCCTGGCCATCCCGGGTGGGCTTCCCCATGGCCCCCTGCCCTTCAGCCGGCCCACAGTGGCCAGCAGCCCCTCTCTGGCTCGGTAGGGCTGGTCCCTGCATCACTGGGCGCAGCAGAGC
>VXBO01003715.1:157223-171413 GCA_013400135.1 Rhinoptilus africanus | reverse complement strand
CCGCCGGGCAGGGCAGGGCTCCCCTCAGCCTGCTGAAAGGCCCGGGAAGGTCATTTTCCCAACAGTGGAGCAGGAGGAGGAGATTTAAAGGACGGCTGAGCCCCTTGAGAGCCCCTGGGGACCCTCCGGAGACCAGCCGCGGAGCTCCCCCAGATGCCCACCTCCCTTCCAGTCCCGGCTGGTGAAAGCACCTTGAGCCACGGCATGCCGGGATTCGGGATGCCGTGCCCTGAAGATGCTGCCGGCTGAACGCACCCGCCAATGCATTTATTTCGCAAAAAATGGGATGTTTACCCCCAAAACATTCCGGTGGGCTCAGAGCAGATGCAGCCATTCAAAGGGATGAGGAGCTGCATCCGTTGCTCTAGTGAAGCCAGCGGTGTCCGGTTATTCCAGGCAAAAAATAACCCGTCAGCGGAGCAGCCCGTGGTGATGTTTCGCTGTTTTGGGGGGAAGCCGAGCCCTCGGGTGCCTTTCTCAGCATGAACTGATGCCGGACCCTTTCTGGGGCCTCTCCCCCCTGTGCTTATAAGCAGATTACAGCGCTTTTGGGAGCCTGCTCAACGCCTGCAGATGGAAAGCTAAAAATAATGCACTTGGGATTTAAAGAGTGGAGCCTGGGTGGGTTCTGGCCAGATGTGCCTGCCCCGAGACCCCCTGATGCTGGAGGGTCCCCGGGTCAGGTGTGGGACCATCTGTGGGGTCCCAAAGCCACGTTAGGGGTTGGGAGGCGAGCGGGGGGACGGGGTTCGAGGGCGAGTTGGCCCCTTGCACCCCACTGAGCACCACGGTGGTGTGAGGGTGCTGGTCTCCCGCGCGGGGAGAGCGGGTTCTTCCGCCCCCACCACCCTTCCCACCTGGGAAGCTGAGCTGGAGAGCAGCCATGAGCTCCTGCGGTCCTTCACCCAGCCCTGGGGGCTCCCCGGGGTGCACCGGGGAGGTGTGGGTGTCTGCACCCCACCCGGGCACTGGTGTGCTCTCAGCGGCGCTGGTTGATACTGGGAAGCGGGTGCTAGGGTGATGCCATGCCGCGGGGGGCTGCATCTCCCCTGCAACCCCGCCGTGGGGCTCGGCTCCGGCTGCCCTCCTGCCCCCCAGCACGGCAGGGTCGGGAGCTGCAGCTCAAGCCACCGACCCACAGGGAGGGTCCCCATCGCCGGCAGCAGGACATGGGGCAGGGACAGGCAGGGCACGCGCCTCTCGGGCATTTCTAAGGGGACAGGGAGAATAAATGAGTTTTCTGGCAGGATTCGAGCAGTCTCTGCGTGAGGAAGCAGAACGTGCACGAGCCCCAGGAGCCAGCTCTCCCGCGGAGCTCCTCCGTGTCCCCAGGTGTGCGGTGGCCATGGCCTTGGCTGGGCTGTGACACGGCCCAAACCTGTCCTGCTGCTCCCAGGGTGACACCCCCGGCTGAGCTCTCACCCCCATCCCGTGCCGGGGACGGCAGAGCCAAGGGATGCTGCTACTCTTGCTGGGGACCCCTCTGGTGACATCCCAGGGTGGGCTGGGGTCGTGCTGNTGGGGTCGTGCTGGGGGGGGGGGAATGCAGGAGCTGTGAGCGATCAACTGAGAGGCTGTGAAAGTGCAGACCCTCATGTCCCCCCCTCTTTCAGGGCCACCTGCCCCCAGCTGCCACGTTCCCCGGGGCTGTGTCCATCCGAACGCGGGGGGAAGGAGACCTCCTCCCTCCAAAACTCACCGGGAGCCAGGGGCAGCAGGGACAGGGGCGAGAAACCGGGCTGGGAAGGGAGGGCTTTGGAGACAAGGGTGGGTGCTGGAGAGATAGGGAGGGTGGCAATGTTTCCATCAGTTGATATGATTCCTACAGGGGGAGGCCACAACCTGCTGAGTCCCGGCACAAGGGTGGTGTCACCCCAAGGGCTGGTGTCACCCCAGCAGGTTATGGAAACACCTTGGCAGAAGGTAGCACAGTCCTCGGACACGGCCACCAGCTGATTGATTGATTAATGCTCCAGAACGTGTAACGGAAAGCCCTAAGGAGCTGCATTAACCCTTTGCAGGACATTTCTAGATGGACTCGCACATCTGGGTCCCTGCTCGGGGGGGCTTGAGGAAAGGCAGGATGGTGGGAGAGGGGACAGGAGCCCCATCCAGGTACCGGGGATGAGGAGGCGCTGGCGGAGCGTGCGGGAGGATGTCTGTGGGTGGCACTGAAGATGGACAGTCGGCGAGGTCTGGCTGAAGGACAGGGGCTGCGGGAAGGTCTGGCTGGCCCAAACCTCGGTGAAAGGTGGGGAAACAGCGGCAGGAGGCAGCTGGTCTCACCCGTGGGAGCGATCCCACGGGATCAGGACAGAGAGACACCACTGGAGGTGGGGATGATGGGATTGTAGGGTAATCCTGGCCAGGAGGGACCTTGGGAGGTCTCTAATCCAGAGATTAGTCACAGAAAGGTCATCTCCAAGATCAGACCTGGCTCAGGGCTCTACCCAGCCCGGTCTCGACAACCCCCAAGGGTAGAGATGGAAGACGGACCATAATTGAAATCTCTGAAGCCTCCAGGCAGCCGATACCCCAAAAGAAGAGGGTTTCCCATGGCGCTTCTCTGCACGAGCATCACCAAGTGCATGGGACGGGGCACAGCCCAGCCTCGCGGCTGGCCTCCAAGGAAACCTGGGAGCCACAAAGGGCGGTGAGAAATAAGAATACGTGCCTGCGGGCAGCTTCAGAGATGCTCTCCCCCCAGACAGCCTTGCTGGCAGAAGACATAACAACACGGCAGAGAACGGCTGGCATCACACAGCCCCCCTAACGACGGCCGAGCAGCAGAGAAGGATGGGGATAAGCAGGAGACGTCCCCCCAGCCATGCTGCTGAAGCGGTTTTTCTGGAGATTTTGTGGGTTTCTTGGGTTTTTTAAGCTTTTTCCTCAGGGCGACAAGCGCTTTCTGCATGAGCACAGAATTCCCAAACAGCCTCTGAAAAGTGGCTGTGCCTGAAGATTTCGAATCTCCCGCAGCACCGGTGGAAAAGAGGAGGGACGAGGACCCGAGCCCTGCCCGATCCCACCAGTGCCAGCCGGCCGGGGCTGCCCCTTGCAGATGGTGGCACTTAAACTTTGCTCTCTTTTTTTGCTGTATTTTTTGTTGTTTTGTGGGGGTTTTTTTCCCCTCCCCATTACCATCGGCAGCCGAGCGTGACTCACCGCGGCTCGGTGGCTCATTTTCCAGACCGAGCTCCAGATGGTCTCCCCCATCCCACCCTGCCCCGGGGAGCTGCCGTCTCCCTGCTGTTTGCAGCCTGGTCCTCTCCCCTACCCCCGCCTTGGCTGCTGGTCACTCCAGGTAAAGAACCGATTCTCCTCTTTCTCCTCCACCTCTTCTCCTACCTCTTCTCCCCCCGGGCAAGTGGCCGGCATCGCTCGCCAGGCTGTGGCTGGCCACGTCCTGGTTTTGTCCCCCTCTCTGCGGGCTGACGTTGCCGGGCGGTGGCTTCAGTGGGGATGGGGAAAGTGGGGAGGCAGCGTCTCGGCTGCCCTGCGCTGGCCTCGTCCTCTGCCGCGAATGGATGTGGGGCAAGGAGGAGGCTCAGCGGGTCAGGAAGCTCCCGAACAAGGTCTCCTGGTGGGATTAGGACTCTTGTCTTGGGTGGCAAATCGTGTGAGGGGTTCCTCTGCTGCTCCCACGTCACTCTGCTACAGGGCTGGAGCTCTCCCACCCTGCCCCACACAGCCGTAACGTGGTCCTGGGGCACCTATGGAGGCTTCTTCCAGCCCACATTCCCCACCCCCAGACCCTATGGCTTTGCCATGCTGGCCCTGAAGACCTCCCTGCGTGAACCCATCTAACGCCAGCGGACTCATACCGCGGGGATGCTGAATTTGGGGGACAGCCCAGGGCTCCAGCACGAGCCGGAGCTGCAATTCCCCAGAGAAGGACCACAAACCTTCTGGCATCATCGCCCGGCGTGGCCCCTACCGACGGCAGGGACCACGCCGGAGCGGAGAATCCATCTGGAGGGGATTTGCTTGCCAGTTCTTTGAATGGGGACGTGAGGAACAAGCTGTTCCTCTCCATATTGATGCGTCTCAGGCAGGGTCTCCATAGCGACTGCAGCACTTGAGGCTGAGCTGAGGCCGGATCCTGGCCCGTGGGGTGCTGCAGAGCCGGTCGTAGACACGGGACAGCATCCCGGGTCCCAGCATCGCCAGGATGGATGTGGTGCCGGAGCCTGTCCCACCCTCAGGACAGCTGTGTGTCCCCCTGTCCCTGCCCAGGGACAACCTGTCGCCACTGCCGTGCGTTTTGGGGGGGGATGCACGGGTGTTTCCCACGGGTGCTTTTGCAGTCAGACCCCCTGCATCCTCATCCTCCTTTTGGCTGTGGTCCTCACGCCGCATCAGCACGTCATGGCGATTTTAGCACCTCGATCTGCGCTCGGCCAGGCCCCAGCGGCTCTGCAAGAGACGCAGCTGCTTGAAACACCTTCCCAATTCCTCCCGCAAGGGGTGAGACCACCCCTTCCCCCAGTTCTCCAGCAGCTCCTGTCCCACTGGGATGGGGTTGGGAATGCTGGCTGTGGCTGCCGGGCTGTCACCAAGGAGACACGGTTGATAAATGTGGATGTTAAGGGCAGGGTTTGCCCTAAGAGATGGGAAAATTGCCCCTGGATGGTCTTGTGGGATGAAGACGTTGGTGTGAGCAGGGGTGCTCAGGGAGAGGAGAGCATCCTCCAGCGTCCTCCATCAGCGTCGCTACGGCCTGGATGCCA
This sequence comes from Rhinoptilus africanus, assembly GCA_013400135.1. Classification (NCBI taxonomy): domain Eukaryota; kingdom Metazoa; phylum Chordata; class Aves; order Charadriiformes; family Glareolidae; genus Rhinoptilus; species Rhinoptilus africanus. The sequence continues at coordinate 166,683 of VXBO01003715.1, read as the reverse complement.
AACCAGACAACGGAGCAGGGATAAGCCCCTATCTCCAAGGGCTGTGACCAGGCTTACCAGCAGGAACACCTCCTGAAAGGTTTGTTTGGAACAGGTTGCCCAGGGAAGTTGTCAATGCCCCATCCCTGGAGGGGTTCAAGGCCAGGTTGGCCGGGGCTTGGAGCAGCCTGGGCTGGTGGGAGGTGTCCCTGCCCAGGGCAGGGGGTGGAACGAGATGATCTTTAAGGCCCCTTCCAACCCGAACCATTCTGTGAAAGCAGGTTTCACTTTATCTAGCCCTTACTGAGGGGGAAATGCGTGTGTATTGTTGTAAGCTTTGCTAATCCTGCTGCCTCGCTTCCCGTTACAGTGGCAATTCGCAGAACAGAAATGCTAATAGACACATCCCAACACGGCAATTACGCTTCCAACCCGAACCATTAGCCTGCCGGACCCCATTACCGGGTAGAGAAATTCATCATCCCGCGAACACTCCGCGACCCGCGTGAGGAGGACGTCGGGGAGAACGTCGCCCACGGCCAGCTGGGACTTGGGGGGCTGCTGCGAGCTCGGCCACGCCAGAGGCTTTTGTATATACTAAAAAAGCAAAGTTTTGGTGTTTCTTTTTTTTAATATCAGCAGATGGTGCTATTAAAGACAGCTGGGAAAGTGCAGCCCGACAACAGGCGGAGGCAGATCCACGTGAGCGTGGAGCCGCTTGCCCTGGGGTTTGCTCTTTTCGGAAGCTCTTGCCCGATTCCCAGCAAAAGCTGTTTTTTCTCTTGACCCTCTCTGATGCGGGAGAGAAACGACCCTGAGCTTTGCCCAGCCACGGAGCGCTGCTGCTTTCCGACAGGCGATGGTTTGGGGTGGGTCTGACCCCTGATAGAGAGCAACAGCTTAATTAATTACCTTCTGGAAGACAGCGGGTCACGCCAGCCAACGAGGACATCACATGGGGACTGGGCCATCACACCTCAGCTCCAGGAATTTTGCTGCCTTGGGGCTTATTCCTGCAAAGAGCACAAGAAATGTGACATTTAATACTATATTATACACTTGAGCATTTGCCTGATGGTTATAGTCTTTGTTAGAATAGGATTATAAAGAGATAATGTGTCAGACTGTCCATAGCCAGAAAACTGCTGCCACCCCACCCGTTTATGAGCGGTCAGGGGATTTTGTAGAGTATCGGCTGCTTGGACGTTTATTTCCAATAAATGCTGGTTTCAAGAGCTGCTGGGGGACACAGGACTTTGGAGGGACAGGGAGAGATGCTCTTTTGAGCAGAGAAGGAAGAAGCTTGCAAATCACATCCTAAGAGATGCCTTGGAGGATGTCCCAATCAGCACCTCGCCGGGCTCATACAGGACCTGGAGCTCTGAGCTCGGGGTTTTGCACAGCATTTCCACCTCATTTTCCACCCCGTTTCCATCCCCTCAGGCAGCCCCAGCCCGGGGATCCCACTCCATCCACACCGTTTCACAGCAAAGGTCACTTCCAAGCCGGTGTTTCAGCGCCGCGTTGCCACGCGCTCGTGATAAATGACTGTTCCCAGCTCATAATGGCACTATTGAATTTGGCACTCGCTCAGAGGAACCCTCAGCAGATGCCGTCCTTCTAGAGAACCCCCGGGCGCCCAGGTTGCCGGGTCTGTATTCAAAGCCGACCAAGTCTCTTTAGTTCTCATCGTGTTTCTCACCTTTTTTTTGAGCAGGAAGGTCTAAACGATAAGATCAAGAACTTCTCTGAAAATCATCTATATTCACATCCTGCCCCGGAGCTGGACTCTTTGTACCCGTCCTCTGCTGAAGGGCACAGCTCGCCCTCCTCCATATGTTAAAGCCTTGGCAGGCAGCGCAAGGTCCGTACTCCACGTCAGGAATTCGAGGAGCAGATAAGAGGCCGCATCTTTTATCTCCTTCCTTCCTATCAGCAGCCTGGTTGCATCTTCTTCTGTCACCACCTATTTAAGCAGAATTGTGCCTGATCTGTCACTTGTTTGTCTTCTTTCTGGCCGGGCTGGTGGCGTGGCCGCAGCCAGGGGAAGCAGCGTCTCCTTTTCATCCGCTGGCGTGGAAACGGGAGCGGTCGCCACCTTCCTGCATGGGTGTGATGGATGAGGGGGATGGAGCTGGACATACCTGGGGACACGAGGACATGGCCCCATCCTTCCCCACCTCCCAGACACCCCCCAAGCAGCCCCTCAGCTACAGAGGAGCCAGCGCCTGTGATGTGTTTTGAAAACCAGTGGCCACCATGGTACCTGTGACACAGGGGAACTTGTGGATGGGGAAGGAGGATGAAGGGACTGTCCCCTGCAGCCACCGCCGGTCCTGGCCATAGCAATGGCCTGTGTCTTCAACCTCCATCCCTGCTGACCCCACTCCAGGTGAAACCACTGCTAAATGTCATTAAGCTTAATTGCCACTAAGCTTAATTGTCATTAAGCTGGGTAGGGTTTGGGTTAACCCCAGGTGTAATCTCTTAAGGTTAACTTCACCGGAGCCTTCCACCCACTACTTCAGTGCTCTGCAGGGTTATGGCAGTGCTGTGCTCGATCAGGGCAGGAGGCTGGTTGTTCTCCAAGGTGTCTGAGGGGAAGCTGGGCAGCCTGGAATACCTTCTTTGTTTCTTGCCAAAATGCATGTTTGAGGAGCAGAGGCTCAGTCCTGCCTGTGAAGGCACGCAGGCTGCTGCCATCCCCAGCCTGGGGGCATCTCCCCGGCCCCGCTACGTGAGCAAAGGTGGGCACGCTGTACGGGCTGCTGCAGCGGGGGAGCCTCTGCACGCCCCCAAAGTGGTGCTGCTTTGAGGACAGAGACGTCTCCTGTAGCTTTGACATCTTACTTTGCGAAGCAGAGACAAACCCCTAAGGGCTTAAGAAACTGCCCCATCTTACAACAGGTTCTGGGTCCTTCCCAGCTGTCCCAGGCACCGGGTTGATTCTACCTTATGGGATGATGTGTTGGAAGAAAATGTGTTTTTTTACGCAGGACTGTAACCTGTGGGGCTCTGCTCAGACAAGGGTTCAGGTCGCTCAGACCTGTAGGGTGAGGCGTGCTCTACGTTTCCTTCTTGCCAGCGCATCTGAAGGGGCTTTAAAAACAATGCAGGGCTGGTAGCCCCAACTGGGATGTACAAGAGGGCTTCCTGCTGGGGAAAGGGAGGCATGGAGATATGGGACATTTTTTGATCACCTTGTTGGCTCATTGACTACCTGTGTGTATCGTCTCGGCATCAGTCCTGTCTACAGCGTGGCCCATCTGGAGGAGAAATGGAGACAGGCTGTGATGGGGAGCGCTTGCACAGGAGTGTGTATTCTGTGCTTTGATGGGATGCATGGAGCAGGTTGGTGCCCAGAATGTGCTGGAGCGGTGGGAATGAGGGCCTGTAGAAGCTGTGTTGTGTCGTGGTCACTTGAGGTGGGGCTGATGGACCCTGGAATCCCAGGTTGAGATGTCAGGATGCACCTCCTCCAGCATCCCGCCCAAAGCCCGCGGGTTTTGGAGGCTGCAGCTGCTGTATCGCAGCACGCTTGGGTGTTTCGCTTGAACTGGCTGGGAAAACTCCCCCTTTCCCCTCGCTTTGGGGGAAAATGAAGTCAGAAAGGGACTTGCTGGCTTCTTAGCTGTTCCCTCTGTGTGTTTCCAGGGGGAGCTTCCCAGTGAGCTGGTGGAGGGGAGCCGAGGCTGGGCTGTCCCTGGGGTTAGTGGAGCAGCAGGGAGATGCTCTGCTTAAACACAGCTCTCCTTTGAGGCTCAGACACGAAGAGGCCGGGCAGCTCGGCACAGGCCATTGCTCCGGGCTCTTTCTGGCATCGCATTTCTGCATACGTGCAAAATCTTCACAGAAATGTGGGGAAAATGTGGGGATTTGGGGCTGCGTGTATCTAAAGGTACCGATCGACGCCATGAGCTGGGCTGAAAACAGCCCCTTCGATTTTTGTGTTATCCAGGGCTGCCTGTGTGTGACTTTCCCTCTGATAGTAGAAGGGCTAATTAATCGGTACGCAAAGTGGAGGCTGCGTGGTCTCCCACTTATCTCTCCTTCCCCACTCGCTCCCATTTCGGCTCTGCAGGGAAGCTCTCTGGGAGCAGCAGTATGGACTCCGCGCCTTCTGCCTCGGTAGTTTCTCTCTTCAAGGAGCTTTGCCTCCCCGTAGAAGAGGAGAGAAGATTTCTAGCCCTTGGCTGCTGGCTGGGCTCCTTTCTGCTGGGCACCACCGGCACCAGGGGCTTGCTCACTGGCTCGGAGGGTGCTGCCCGCAGCGGAGCACCCCCGGGTAGCGATGGGGTATTTGCAAACCCAGTTACTTGTGAGTTGCCTGGGCAGGTATCACCCCAGACTCCTGCTGGGCAGCTTGCCCACCCTGGAAGCCATCCCCCCGCGATTCAGTAGGCTTTGGATGAGGTTTTGAGGTGTAGTCTTCCCATTAATGAAACCTGAAGCTGGGTCTTAGGCGTACTGGCAAAGCGATGTGTTTTCTGGGGCTCCAGTAAAGAGAGATTTCTGGATGTACACATCACCTCTGCTCAGAAAGAGGCACAGACATCCTCATCATGAGTTGTTTGGGGTTTTTTTGATGTGACCAGAGATCTTCTAACAGCTTAAGGGCCAACGAAGGCACCCAGCCTGCAGAGAAAACAATCTATCACTTGCCCACGGAGCCAGAGATACTGGTTACCTAACCTAGGGGGGATAATAATTCCCCAAATCCCATAATATCTGCAGTGCAATAGCTTTTGCCTCAACAGCAAGAGAAAGGTTATAAGGTCTCCCTGCATCTGCTGTATGCTCCAGACAGAGGCGGGTGACGCAGCGGCAGCGCAGACGGCGGCTGGGAGCGATGCCGAATTTGTCGAGGAGGGATAGCTTCCTCCAGGCTCAATTTCACAGTTGAGTGTATTTTTGCAATAGGAAAAGGTACTTACAAGAAAGGGGTTATTTCCAGATGAGGCATGTCCCTGCTCTCACTCGTCTTTTCACGGAATGTCAGAGTCGGAAGGGCCCTCTAGAGCTCATCCAGTCCAACCCCCTGCCAAAGCAGGATTGCCCAGAGCACATCACTCAGGGCTGCATCCAGACGGGGCATGAAAGTCCCCAGAGAAGGGGACTCCACACCCTCCCCGGGCAGCCTGTCCCTGGGCTCTGCCACCCTCACCGGAAAGAAGTTCTTTCTCATATTCCATTGGAAATTCCCATGTTCCAGCTTGTGCCCGTTACCCCTTGTCCTGTTACTGGGAACCACTGAGAAGAGCCTGGTCCATCCTCCTTCAACCCACCCTTCAGGTACCTGTAACCATCAATCAGGTCTCCCCTCAGCCTTCTCTTCTCCAGGCTGAAGAGTCCCAGCTACGGTTGCTTGTGATGGTGCCTGGCTCCCTCTGGCCGTGGCTCCTGCTGGCAATGAAGCCGGGTGCTGGGATCCCTTTGGCTTCGTGGAGAGCCAGGGTCCTGTGAGAGAGTCCCCTCCCTGGGCACCACCACCCACTCGTCTGCAGGCAAGGGTGTTGCTTGGGTCACAAAATCTTCTGCCACCCCAGTGATCACAGAATGGTTGGGGTTGGAAGAGACCTTAAAGCCCCCCCAGTTCCCCCCCTGCCCTGGGCAGGGACACCTCCCACCAGCCCAGGCTGCTCCAAGCCCCGGCCAACCTGGCCTTGAACCCCTCCAGGGATGGGGCAGCCACAGCTTCTCTGGGCACCCTGGGACAGGGGCTCACCCCCCTCACAGCAAAGAGTTTCTGCCTCACAGCTCATCTCAATCTCCCTCTTCCAGTTTAAAACCCTTCCCCCTCGTCCTGCTGTGATCTGCTGCTGTTTGCACTGCTCTGGCTGCCCCTCAGCCCCAGCCTGAAACCCGTCCATCGCTTCCACTCCAAACACTCCTTTGTCACAAACCTGGTTTTAGATGTATTGAACCCAAACCAGCTGCCCTGCCCTCTTAATGGAGCAACACTTAATTCTGCTGCTGAGATCACAGGTTTCTGCCAGCACCGGCACACAAAACTGCTGTGCTGGCTCAGCCCCAAGGTCTATTTATCCAAGACCCTGACTCCCCACGTGAGATGGGACTCGTGGAGCGGCTGTTTCACTGATGATGGCAGTTCAGTGCCAAAGCAGAGCTGGGAACAGAAGACAAACTCAGATCCCAGCACTTCAGGACTTTCATTGCAGTTTGATAAATCCAAAAGGTTTTTTAGGCAAGCTGTTTCTTCACCTGGCAGCATAAAAAGGTTGTGTGCTGAAACAGCTGCTGGCTGTTTAAATGCTAATATTATTTCTGAGTGTCCCTCTGGGCTCTGCCTCTCTCTTTTTCAGAGGACAGAGCTCCATCCCCATCCCACCGTGGCCACCAGGAGGGCTCCTGCTGCCCTGTTGCTGGCTGAGCAGCCCCTGGGCTCTCCATCGTGTGGCTTCCCAAGCCGTGGTGGTCCCCAAGCCCACCCGAGGTTGTCCCCAAGCCCACCCCAGGCTGCGTGGTGGGGGCTGAGGGCACAGACCTCCACCGTCCCACCACCTGCTGCCAGAAAGCAGCGCCCTGGAAGCAATGGGGGAGGATAGAAAGCCACCTTTGGGGGTAAAACTGGGCAAAGGCAGCACCTCCAACAGGTAAGGAGTATTTGGGGTAAACCTGGAAAAGCTCCCATTTCCCTTTGTGTCTGATGGTGGTGCCCAAACGATGATTGTAATTAGTTAAGTAGCGTGGCTGTGCCAAGACCAGGGGCTGGAGAAGGGGCCCTTGCCCAGGAGGGCTCCCTTCACCCTCACGCTGTGCGGGGCTCGCACTCCTCAGCTGCGAAAGCAGCTTTTTTTCTTGGTGATGCTCCCCAAAAAGGACCAATAGGGCAACTGGTGACAGCGTCCTTCCAAGCCTACTCGGGCTCTTTCTCCTTGTCACCTTGGCTGGTTGTTCTCAATGCCCTTCCCTCCAGGTAGGTCCAGAACAAAGACGTTGGCTTTAACAAAAAACACAGCAAAATTTTTAATGAGAAAACAATGATTTTTATTTTTTTTTTGGATCCCTTTGCCCCGTAGTGAAGACAATCTGGACTTTCAGCTCCCAGGGGCATGGGGAACGTCATGTTGTCTATAAATCAAGCTGTGCCGTGCCCCAGCTTAAATTGGAAACCCCAAAATTAGGCAGATTTTGGGAAATAAGCACTTGGTGCCGGCTGCAGGCAGGCAGAGTGGTACTTGGCTTTGGAGGGAGCTAATGGAGAGTGGAAATATAATCTTGTTTTTCACTGCATATAAGTGAGAGCCCGGTCTCTCCTCTCCTGACCTGTCAGGCAAAGTTGGAGATAGATCTGGAAATCTACTTGCTTGGGGATGGTTTTTTTTTCGTCCTAAGTAGCTTCTCTTGCTTATCTGCTGAGCGATCAAAGGGAAGCCGTTGATTTATTACCCCTTCGGCTTGATGCATGGGCTGCGGCTTATCCTGGGTACCGCACTCTGCTCTCGGAGCTCTTCTCTAATGCCAGCGCATTAGCGGGGAGGGAGCCGCTCTGCAGTGTAATTACAGGGAACGTGACATTCCTGGATATTTTCCTTCCCCAGACACAAAGGCTCCAGATTTCCCCCGGGTTCCTCAGCGCAAAGAGCTGAGTTGAGGGTTAAATCGCGTGGGAAGGAAGAAGTCTGCTGGTGAAAATCCTTTCCGTGCCAGCACCGAGGATTTTGGAAGCTGAGCCAACCCTCAGCAGCAAGCAGAAACCTCGGACTGGGGGGACTGGGGCAGCAAATGTGACAGCCCGGGGTCAAAAACAGCTTTTAAGGTGAAAATTAATCTGGCTCGGGTGGGCGATGGGGGAGGCTCTGATTAGAGGAGCAAAAATTGATGCCCAGCTTGCAAGTCAAAGCAGAAAGTGGATGCAAAAACCTGAACACGAGGTGTCTGGCGCTTCCACAACCAGCCAAACGAAACCCCATCATCTCCTACCCCGCCTTATTTTTTATTTTATTTTTTTTCGCACCAGCCCCTCTGCATGAATCACTCCGGCAGGGTTCTCTTCCCCAACTCTCAAGCCATAAAGGGTCTATTTGTGAAGCTAATACCCTCCTGCAGCATTTATCTAATGGCTAACTTGGGGGGAACAAAAACCCCCAATATTAAAGTGTACAGCGACTTTCACACGAGGGTCTCAGGGGATGTCAAAGAAGCTTGAGGCCTTTTTACCCTTTTTTTTTTTCCTCACCAGGGAGGGCAGAGATGAGCGTTGCTTTATTTCGTGCTCGAGGAATCTCAAGAACATCCGATCATCTCAATTTTATTTTTTTTTATTTCTGATGTAAAAAACATTAGAGAAATCAGAGTAAAAATGACTTGCTTTCTCACTCGGTCGTATTTTCAATAGCTCATAACGGCCTTGCCCTGCCAAGAGCCACGGTCCTGCCAGCCCTGGCATCGAGGACTGAATTTGCAGCGGGAGAATAACCAGGTAAGACAACATCAGGAAAAGCACAGGAAAATCCTGAAGCTCTTTTTTGTTTGTTTGCTTTGTGGGTCGTTTTACAGAAATACCCTGGCAGGAACCGGCGTGCAGCCTGATCCAGGAGCGCTGGGCAGCCTCATGCCGGTGACACTGGCTTGGGGACAAAGCCCGCGCTCAGAAAAGCCCGGTGATCTGCCCTGTTGTGTCGTCCTGATCGAAACTGGGTGATTCTGCCTCTTTGAGGGCAAAATCCAACGTGGTTGCCTTCCTAACGCACGAGAAACCAGGTGGTGGGACAGTGGGGAGGACAGCAATTTAATTCATAGAAACATGGAATAGTTTGGGTTGGAAGAGACCTTTAAAGGTCATCTAGTCCAACCCCCCTGCAATGAGCAGGGGCACTTACTTGCTTTTTTAATATATTTAATTATTTGGGGGGGACATTTGCTGATTTGCGATGTGACTACGGCAGAGCCGCTGCTGGAGGCAGGAGCAGGGGTGCAGGTGAGCGTCCCAGCAGGAGACACGGATGTGATTTTCCTCCTGCTCCCGTAGTTCAACCTGTCCCTGGGTGTTCGTGGCCGCGGTGGTGATGCCACTACCTGCCCTCGCACCCCCAAACTCCCTNGTCTGCAGGAAGATGGCTACAAGAATTCAGCCGGCTGTAAGGATCGGTGCAGGGAAAGATTAATACAGCTGATTATTTCCATGTTGAGAAGCTGATAGATATCGGGGGGGGGGGGGTAGGGGGGGATGTCCTGGAGGGATGGAGTCACGCAGCCCGAGATGGGGAGCCGTGGCTGAAGGGCACAGCCAGCACGGCGGAGCCGCCACAGGGAGAAAGGGGGAAAGGGCTGGCTGGTGGCCAGGAGACTCCGACTGCCGGATCGATAACGCTGCTTGAGATGTAAAGACTGTTTGCGGTGAACACAGCGAGGGGGGGTCAACCTGCGAATCATTAAGGTTTATTCTCCTGGTCCTAAAATGGCAATAATGGGGTGAAGCAGGAAAAAACCTTTGCGGAGGGTGTATGTTTGAGGTCCA
>VXBO01003715.1:125271-156158 GCA_013400135.1 Rhinoptilus africanus | reverse complement strand
GTCTGCAGGAAGATGGCTACAAGAATTCAGCCGGCTGTAAGGATCGGTGCAGGGAAAGATTAATACAGCTGATTATTTCCATGTTGAGAAGCTGATAGATATCGGGGGGGGGGGGGTAGGGGGGGATGTCCTGGAGGGATGGAGTCACGCAGCCCGAGATGGGGAGCCGTGGCTGAAGGGCACAGCCAGCACGGCGGAGCCGCCACAGGGAGAAAGGGGGAAAGGGCTGGCTGGCGGCCAGGAGACTCCGACCGCCAGATCGATACCGCTGCTTGAGATGTAAAGAGTGTTTGCGGTGAACACAGCGAGGGTCAACCTGCGAATCATTAAGGTTTATTCTCCTGGTCCTAAAATGGCAATAATGGGGTGAAGCAGGAAAAAACCTTCGGGGAGGTTGTATGTTTGAGGTCCATACGTGGAGGCGGGGGATCCTGTATGGGCAGATGTGGCCAAATTGTTCTTTCTCCCCCCCAAAAAAGAGGAGTTTCTTACAGCAGAAGAGACTGGTGGGGTGCTACAAGTTCTGGCCATCCTTGCAGTGAGATGGTTTCTCCTTCCCATCTCTCTTTGACTGCAGAAGCTCATCTCGTGCCATGGTCTGGCCATCAAGGCTCTCCCAGCACACGGTGAGGGCTCTGCACAGCAAATTCGGGCACTGTTTCTGCCAAATTGGGAGCTGACGGGGAGACATCCGGCTAACTGACGGGATATTTGAATGATGGAGTATTTAAAAGCACATGGCACTAACCACGCTTGCAGCAGCCAAAAGGGACCCGATGGCAGGGAGCCTGAATCAATGATGTTGGGCTGCCTTGGTCAATGGTTCCGCGGTGAAATCTTTTGATTCATGGATGCTCAGGAGCCAAAGGATGACTGGACTTCAGTGGAGTGCTTGGGGATGGCTGGGAGCCAGGGAAAGGGGCTAAAAGGGGCTGGCAGAGCCCTGGAAGCAGAATGGGAGGCGATAAATAGGATGAGATGATGCTAACGGGGTGGGGAAGGGTTTGCCTGGCCCCGCTTGTCAGCCCCAAAGTGATTTGGGGAGCGCCAAAATTCCCACGCGCCGCATAGGATATTATTTTCCATGAGGTGTTAAATAAGAGCCATTGCTAATGATGTCTTCTGCCCTCCCCGCTGCATTTCAGAGCGAAGCTGGTCACCGCAGGGGCTGCCGATTCCTTATCGCCAGCGGTTCAGGCTGCAAGGTGGGGTCACCACCTCCTGCTAGGAACCAGCGGCTGGTGCCACTGGATGTTTACACGCCGCTTGGATGGCGTTCACCACCCCCAGCCGGGTTCCTCCTACACCTCTACCAGGCCCCCCGCAGTGGCTGGGGCTTCCTACCAGCCCCAAAGAAATTAAATTTCACCTAAAGGAAATTAGAGGTTTTGGATGGAGACCAGGCGCTGCAGATGTGCAGCCAAGATATTACCACCTGGACTCAGAAGCCTGCAATGCCATCTAAAACCTGCACCAAAAGTTTTAGATTTTCTTTCCTTTCCAACGAAATTTCCAGCTTTCGGAGTGACGAAGCCGGGGAGGGGGTAAAAAAACCCCATCCCTCAAAAGTGTGAACTGGGCTGTGGAACGGGGAGCTGTTTCCATGGAAGTTAGTTCAGGTGTCTAGGAAACAGGTAAAAATATGTAGCGTTTTTGGCTTTGGGTGCGGGTTTCCGGAGATGGGAAGGCGGTGGGGAGAAGGGCTCATCCCTCGCGGATGTGGTGTGAGCTCCTGCCGCCCTTTGCTCCTCTGTGAGCCTCTGTTTAGCTCAAAGCTACATCCACTCCTCCTCCAGCAGCACAGTTGTGCTGCCCGATATTAATATATCAATATTGATGATATCTATATAAAACACAGAGCTGAGGTAAACTGTATACTGACAATTTATTTCATTTATTTTACAGCTTTGGCTTTTCCCCACATAGACCATCCCACCTGCCTTTTGCCCACTAGTCCATGTAAAACCGATGGAGCGGGGGAGTGTTTCCCTCCTTCTCCGGTCCCCCTGCCCAAGTTCTTGGATGGCTGATACGCTCTTGAACTAGCGCGTCATTTAAGGTTTGTTACCTCACGGCTTTCTGGCATAAGAAAACCCAGCCTCTAATCGTGTCTCCTGTTTTCTAATGTAACTACTTCATTTCAATAGTTATTCTCCATAGGATTTGTTGCGATTTCCTTGCTTTTGATTACTTTTTCAATGACGTGGAGAGGGTGCTGCTCAATATAGAGCCCAAGTGCATGTCTCATGTGCTTGGGCAGTGGAACGGGAAAGCTGCGGGACTGCTCCGCAAAAATGTCCCGAGGCGTCCATAGATCAGCCTGACACCTAAATTATTTCCAGCTCATCCCACCCCGTGCTATTGATGACCCTGTCAGTAAGAGCTGCATCCACTGCGACCGGTCTTTCCGCAGACTCTCGTGGTCGGAGCTCCCGTTCCTTGAGGACATCTGAAACCACCGGGTGTTAGCGGGGAAGCTGTCATACTGTTCTTACTCCATGCATCAACATGAAAACTGCTGTTGGTTGCGTCTGCAGGGGCAAACTGAAGACACCAAGAGCCTTTAAGAAGTTTGTTCTGAAACTGCTGACAGGATGGGTGAGTGTCAGTTGCGGGTAGGAGCTCCGAGGTCGCAAGAAGCCGCACCGGCTTGCCTGGGGACACTGGTTTCCGTGGGTGTCTCCAGGGATGGACAATGAACGTGCAGCCTGGGCTGTGACAAAGATCTCTTGTGCATGTCAGCCAGCGCTCCACGTAGGGCAGTCGCTATCTGGGTGGCTGCGGCACCCTGGATGTCCATTGGAAACCTGTGATCGTAGCGAGGAAGGTGTTCCCGCCTGCCTTCCTCCTCGCCCTCCGCTGCTGCTCAAGCTCAGCCCTGGCGATGCTGGAGCAGCGGGGCAGAGCTGCGGGCTGGGCTCTTGTCCTCGGAGAGATCCGAGTGCTCTCCTGCAGAGTGGGTGGAAGCTGGATGCGCTGACTCCCAACAGGATGGAGAGCCAGGAACCCAAGACGCAGCGGGGACAGTGGGTTTGTGTCCGCTCAGGTGAGGTGAGGACACAGGTTTTCTGCCGTCCCGTGGGGCAGTGCAGCCACATCCCCAAACCACAGTAGCCACAGTTGAACACGGCACAGGTACTGTTGGGTCTGCTCTGAAAACGGTCATAGAGTCACAGATCGTGTCCAGAAGGACAAGGAGGTTCAAGAAGGACAGGGAACTGCTGGGGAGGGGACAGCAAAGGGCCACCAAGATGCTGAGGGGATGGAACAGCTCTGGGATGGAGAAAGGCTGAGGGATTTGGGTCTCTTCAGTCTGGAAAAGAGACGGCTGAGGGGGGACCTTATCAACGCTTATAAATACTGACGGGGGGGTGTCAGGAGGATGGGGCCAGGCTCTTCCCAGTGGTGCCCAGGGACAGNAAAGAGTTTCTGCCTCACAGCTCACCTAATCTCTCCTCTTTCCGTTTAAAACCCTTCCCCCTCGTCCCACGGCTCCCCTCCCTGCTCCAGAGTCCCTCCCCATCTCTCCTGGAGCCCCTGGAGGGACTGGAAGGGGCTCCAAGGTCTCCCCGGAGCCTTCTCTTCTCCAGGCTGACCTCTCTCAGCCTGTCCCCACAGCAGAGGGGCTCCAGCCCCCCCAGCATCCTCTGGGATCCGCCATAACACCCATAACGCCGGGCACAGCCCGTATCCCACACGGCGGCCGCATGGCCCCGGGGCGGGGAGGCGGAGCCGCTCGGTTTCGCCCCCGGACGCCCCGCCATGCCGCTTCGCTATCGGCGGCGGTTTGGCCCTGCCGCCGCGCCGTAGGGGGGGTTGCCATAGCGACGAGCGGCGCGGCCCGGCCCGCTGTGGCGGCGGCGGACCCCGGGCTCCCCCGGCCATGTCGTTCCGCGACCTCCGGAGTGAGCAGCCCCGCTGAGGGACGGGGAGGGGGCGGGACGGGGTCCCCCCAAGCCCTCCCAGGCTGCCCGGGGTCCCCCCAAGCCCCCTCAGGCTGCCCGGGCTCGGTGGGGCCTGCGGGGCGGCCCCGGCCCCCCAGCAGCCGGGCTGGTCCCGCTTTTCCTCCAAGTTCTGCCCTATCACTTAGACATCCGGGAGGCAGAGGGTTTCTTGGGGCCTCACGGGTGCCTCGGGCGAGGGCTGCAGAATTTTATTAAGAATTTAATTTCTTTAAATTGCCTGGTACAGCTATGGCACTTCAACCCAGGCTGAGGGTTGGGGTAGCACAGCCTCTTCCTAGCGGTGATCTCCGCAGTTCGTATTTAACTTCGTGGTTTGTAGAGAGAAGCTGTTTTAACATTGTTTCTGCCCAGTGAGTCTCTTAAAAAGTCGCTTTTCTACTCAGGCATATTTTCTGGTGAAATGAGATATATATTCAAAATTAACCTATTCATGCTTTTTTTTGAGCAGTACTTTGACCAGGGCATGTCTAATGTTAAATGACTGGCATGCTCTGGGCATCGTGGCTCTCGGTAAGGTCCCTGTTGGATATATAAGAAGGAATGCCTTCTCTTGCTTGTTTTTCAGATTTTACCGAGATGATGAGGGCGCTGGGGTATCCCCGTCTCATATCCATGGAGAATTTCCATACCCCAAACTTCATGCTTGTTTCAGAAGTGCTCCTCTGGCTGGTGAAAAGGTTGGTGATTAGGCTAACGAATGTTGGGGCTGATGCCGGGACGTGGGTTGTGTGCTTGCAGCTGAGGTTTTGGTGTGAAACTGTATTAAAAAGTTTAAAGAGCAGCATAGTGACTATTAGTCGTTCCTTGAGATGTACTCTTCCAAATATCAGATAGAAAATGTGGCAGTTAAGCGTGCAGGTTTTTAGTTATACAAAAAAAAAAAATTTGAAAAAGTGTTTTAATAGCTGAAGTAGAAAATAAAATGACTCAGTCCTGGCAGAGATTGCATCCTGAGGGTGGACATACTCATTTGAAGGTAGCTGTATCTTTCATATAAGCTACAAACTCTATTATCATCCTGCCTGTATCTGACCTTGTACCCCAGACAGGGTGATATATATCGAAAACTTCTTAAGATACAGTTAGTTCTTACCTTGTTGCTATAATTGTTATTCGTTCAACTTGGTATTGTCTAGCATCCGTCCACATTTAAAAACACTAGAATGGTACAGTACTAATTTGCCACTATCCAGTTGTAGTTTTACACCCACTTAACCCGTTGATGGACTTTGGTTAAATATTTATGAAATGTGAGTTGCTAATCAAAATATATATATCTTTCTTTCTCTCATATAAGTGAAAAAATAAGTCTTTTAAGCTGTTCATGAGGTAGAATATTACAAGTGAAAATATGACTGTGACCCATTTGCCTGATTGCTATTTTTTGGCCTGGATTTATAATTGGTATCCATTAAGTTTAATTACCAAGGTGTTAGAAATTTGATGAATATTCTTGCAATTGCAATGAAATAGGGAAATACTTACAACCATTCAAAATTATTTGGATTAAGTTACCTAAATAGTCTTTAAAATACTGCTCTTACACTGAGGGTCTGAATTACCGGTTGTTTTCAACTCGGGTGTAAAACCAGAAATCAGCTTCTCCCCCTCCCAGTACGTAACAGTAAAATAAGAGAACAAGTGAAAGGAGACAAAAATATTGTTTTAAAAATGTGCTTCTCTAGTGAACCTGAATTCTTTTAAAATCTTAAAATTCTGCCTTATTAGTGGGAGCCCTACGCCTAACAGTGAAGTGCTTCACTTTCAGACCAAATAGCAACGGAGCACTGGCATCCTTTTCTGTTACGGGTCACATTTACGCTTGACACAGACAGCTTTTCCAGCTTCTAGAAGGCTTTTAAATACGCTTGAAAGCAGAGAGGCTACTTTGCCCTTGCCTTGCTCTTAATTCCAGATGTGATTTGAAAGCGAAGATGCTTTTTTGCCTGAATGTTGAAAATCTCAAAGCTTTGTAGAAGATTCTGGGAATTTACTTATTTTCTTCTCTGGTTCCTGTAGGCTGGTGGCTTCTAGAAGTTTCTGTATTTTACTAGTGTTTTGAATTTTTTTTTTTAAAGCATTTCACAGTCTTTCAATTTATGTTCTTGTAAATTTTGTTTACTTTTGAAAGTAATGTGTTTGAAATGATGTCTGTGAGTGTGAACTTTTCTTGTGTGTTTTGAAAGAGTGGAAATGCCTGGTAAAGTTTTAAAGGACAAGGTGGCTGATACAAGTAATTTTAATCTGATACAAGTATCTGATTAAATCTGATCAGTAATCTGATACAAGTAATTTTAACCACTGCAAAGGCTGAGATTATTAACTTGGTCGTATGCTTGGTGTTTTAAATTGTGGAGCCACACATGATTAAGTGTAGTTTGATTTATATAGGCAGCGTGTGATTTAAGTAGTAAATTACTTCTGAAAATAAGTATTTCACAGACTGGATTGAGTCAGCTAAATTTTGCTCCTTTGCAAAACTGAAAAGGTGTATTCAGGACCCCACAACAATTCCTTCTGGAGAAGTATCTCAGGTTTTACAGCTTTTTGCAGTTTGTACACAAACCTGTTATGTGCATGTTTGATTTTTGCCTCACAACTCAACCAGTCTCATTAATATCGCACGTATATTTCTTGTCAGACTCTACCTGTGCTTCTCTCCACAGGTATGAGCCTCAGACCGATATTCCTCCTGATGTGGAGACAGAGCAGGACCGGGTTTTCTTCATTAAGGCAGTGGCTCAGTTCATGGTGAGTCTGCCTGAGTGTGCTTAAGCACATTGAAATCTGGTTCCCTGTTAACTTAAATGCTTTCTCTCTAAACCCCTTACAATTTCCTTGCGATGGGTGGCTGAGGACGTATCGTGTTCTTGTGCTGCATTGTGTGTCCTGTGCTGTTATAAACTTGAACAGGCCAGAATCAGGGTACCTGATTCTTTTGTGTGCTTGAATAGTCATAACTTCTGGTGTTTTCATTGTAATACAGAATCGTACATCCGTATTCCGAGCCTTCTCACTAGATTGAGCCATATTTTTCTCAGATCAAATCTTTTATCGCGTTATGCATGAGCATACTTGAATTGGGCCATCAACTTTTTTAGTCTCATGGAATAAAATAACATTGTCCTTCATATCATTCCTGTTATTTTGATGCAGCATGAACCTTTGCTGTTATGATACATGAGCACCCTTAATCAGGTGGAACAAACTTAATAGGGCTGCGGATGGGGCCGGAAGCAATGGAAGTCTTTATGCCAATGCCAAAGATTCATTTCTTGTTATACCTTTTTTCTTTTAATTTTTAGAACATATTAAAATGGCATTCTAACCATTCTTTTCCCTTCGGATTTCTGATGATGTCCACCATAAAATGTCTTAATTTTACTATGTTCAAAGCATGATATGCTTCCATACATACCAGAATGCACTTTTGAGCCCTGGATTTCCTCCTTCCAAATCAAGCATGTTTTAAAAGGACAAGTATGGAAGCAGAAATGACATTATGCATACATTTTCCTTTTAATAACTGATTGCATGTAAGAAATCCCAAGGGTTTTGAAGAATTATGTAATATGATTCAGAAAAATGAAATGAATGGAAATTTCTTTCATCGTCCTGTACTTATTCTCAGTTAATAGTGCAAGATAATATGGGGATTATTGTAGGTTTTCAGCATTTTCAGAATGAGGAAAGCTTGCAGACATTTCCTTAATAATTCGCTGTCAATGGAATCCACAGTTATCTTCCCCAGTAGCTAATAGCTTTTATGCATCCATAGCCAGATGTGAGATTTGATGGAGATGGATTTGTCTCAGAAAAGAATATCAGGATAGATTAATCATCAGGAAATGTAACGAGAGTATTGCTCTCTTTTACTGAACAAGGAGTAAAGATGTGTTAGTTTTTTACACAAATTCTGTCTTGCTTTGTGTTACTGGTAGTTTGAGAACTTGCCGAATGTCTCCTTAAAGTTCCTAAAGTGTCTGCAGGGTTGTTCTACGTGGGTTTGTAATCATTTGGCCACCTAGAACCGTCCTAGTCTGTGTGGCTCAATGCCTGGCTCCTACTTGAGCCCACTTGGATCCAAATTTGAGGTAGAGTGCAGCAAAAACCTTCTGCTGGGTTTAGTCTCAGCAACACGTTCATGAAAACATACTTAGCAAAGAAAGGTACCAAACTTTTTGCAAAAGGCAGACGCATTTGTTTTTTAAAAAGTAAGGGGAGAAGGGATTGATGCAATTTCTGCTAATAATCCTCTTGAGTGCTTTTCGGGAAGTATCGTGTGTTCAATTCCCATTTCAGCCTGTAGAGATTTAGGCCCACAGAGTACCTAGGAGACTATCCTAAGTATTAAGTAAGATGGGGAGATAAGAGCAATCCTCATTCTTCCTGTCGAGAATATGCCATTGTACAGGAAAGAATGCAAAATGTTTGGGCTAGACAGGCTAAAGACCAGGACTCTGCTGGACCACTCAGCTGTAAGTTCTGTTTCTTCCCTGGGCTGTTTCTGCATTGCCATCGCTGTCAAAATTTGGCTCTGTGATGATAATAATAAAGCAGGTTTAAAAGTAAAGCAAAATTTCTGGCTGCTGATGCCATTCTTGCAGTATGTTTCTGTTTCTCTTTTCTATCGTGTGGTAATAATCTGATCTTCAGGATAGATGGAGGTGATTTTTAATGATACTTTAAATCTATTTAGAGTTGTTATAAAATCGAGGACTGTCTCAAGCTTTCCAAACATTAAGTTACATTCTTGAGTAAACAGTGCCATTATGCCAATCTGAAAAATATGTGTACTTGTCTGTGTATTTTTTTTCCTCTTTTTAACTAGTCTCTGAGTGAAAAAACATTGTTTTTCCTTCTACTAGACATTGATTTTTCTCTCTCAAGGTTGAAAGGAAGTGAAATTGGAATTCCTGTCTTTAACCACCTCTCCTTGATGATGTGGTGCAGTAGTCGCCTTTGTGTAGGGGATGTTTAACAGATTCTGTCCATTTAATGACTTGCATCTCTTAAAATGTAATACCTACTATTTCTATGACTAGTTTGTTAGATTCCTTCTACTGAAAGGGAAGGAAGGAAAACATACTGGGCTTTCCACTTTGTGTATTGGTTCATTTGAGGTCACGCTGGTCAAAATTTTCAAAAGCAAATAGGGTTTTTTTTACCATTGAGTCTCATATTCCCTCGACTCGGGGTGTATGTCAGTAACCTGTTCTGGAAGTTTTGCCTTCACTTTTCAGACAAGTTCCTGCCTGCAGGAAGCAGATGTAGATGTTCCTCTGCTGGGTTGAGATTTTGGGGATGAGAAGGGCAAGAGGTAAACATTTCTTGGAAATGGAAATCCGATTGTAAAGTCGCAAAGTTGGACAAGATGCGTATGAAGAAATGTGGGCTGACAACTATTTGCTTTGTTTCCTTTGTCTTTGAAAAGTTGGAGCTAAACCCGTGGTTTGAGGTGTGGTCCTTTTCCTCTTTAGTTTCACAGGGAATTTTGCTGCAGTCAGTTATTCGGTGAGGCTCGGTGGAGAGCAGGCAAAACTTGTGCCGACCATTTTAATATTTGAGTCTTTGACCCCGCGTTGCAGGACTTGCACTGTCAGAGCCCTGGGGGGTGTGAATTGCTTACAGAAACACCGTAATACCAAAGTTGTGTACTACCACCAGTGAGCCATGGATAGATACTTTCTGCCACACAGTATTCCCAAAGGATAAACATCTTAGTAGAAGTTTAATCTTAAAAAGATACTGAGAAGACATTAAGTCATTTGAACGCTTAGTTTTTGTATTCATAACCGATTCATGGCCAATTTTTGTTTGCTTGTTTCTTTAGTCGTGCCATCAGGACTAAGTGCCTCAAAATTTTACCTGAAGTTTGGTGTTGGTTCCTTGAGGCTCTTCATTTAGGATATAATTTTGTCAGGAATTTCAAGAACAGCAATTGTGTCCTTTCTGTGACAGATGCATCATCTCTATTATCCTCTTTTTTTCCCCTTTAGTATTTTGAAGTATAAAAAGATAATATTATAATTTTTAATGATTTTTTCTTTACTGGTCTGTCTGTACTTTTCAGAGATGGAAGACAAGGGAATAAAATCACTAATATTGTAGCAGGGGAAAAAATTGAGAGAAACAATAAAATATTCTGAAGGTACTGCTGGAAGAGAAGACAGTTAAATTAGGATAATTGATCTTATTCTTGTAACTCATTAAGGGTGAAATTTACCTCTCTGCAGCATCATCACAAGACCTGGGCAGCACTTAAATTCAAATTAAGTTTAAGTGGAATGTAAGTGGTGCACAGGGTTTTTGCTGATCGTCGTGCAGGGAAGAATTAATGGATAGTTTGAATTTTTTCATTCTGGCAATTACCTGCAAATGTCCTGACGTGCAGAAAGTGCACACGTTTCAGAAAAATTTCTTCTAGAAGCATCAGTAATACGGTGAGGCAAACTTGTGTTTCCAATCGGAAAGATTTATTTCCGTAGAGCAGAGCGTGGTGGCCCCAAAAGGAGCTTTCGAGTCAAGTGTGAAGAGGTAAATGAGGATTTTGTTCTTTGTGACACGATGAATTCATTCTTTCTTCCCAAAGGCTACCAAAGCTCACGTCAAGCTCAACACTAAGAAGCTCTACCAGGCAGATGGCTACGCGGTGAAGGAACTGCTAAAGATCACCTCTGTGCTTTATGGGGCTATGAATACCAAGGGAGTGGAACGCGCAGACCTGAGTGAGGAAGACAGCAGCAAGTTCAAGTTTGATCTTGGCTCCAAAGTAAGGAAAACTTGGACTCTTGTTTGGGGCAGAGGTTTTGCGTTAACTTTGGAAAAACAAATCCATTTTCTCTCTGAAACTCCAGTAGGGAATGTTTTCACAAGGGAGTGGGTATGGTTTTAACTCATACTTTCCGTAGTTGAGGTTATATGCTATGATTTGATTTAATCTCTGTGAATTCTCAACTGCATAATACAAGGCAACAGTGGCACAAACTCGGTTATCTTTGGTATGGACTGCTGTTGAAATCAGAGAAATATTGGAATAGGCCAGAATAAAGACTATTTTCTCTCTACTAACCTTGTTGCAACAGGAGGAGTTTGCGAGATACTGACTGAAAGGTCTTTTTTCAGCCCGTTTGCACTGAAGGAAAGGGAAATCTCCGTGTTACCATAACAGACATCAAAGGTGTTCAAGCCCCTAAAATAAATGCCATCTCTAGATATCAAAAAAACCTCAACACTTTGTTAAATAAGGAGAATTCCTGTTACTACTTTTTGTTAATTTTAGCACCTCTTTTATGTTCTAATATCTTTAGTCTTTGATTTTTTTTAAAGCTATACTATGTCATGCCTGCTTGTTAGGAGATAGTACTACCATTCTTGAAAAAAGGGCAGAACAACAGGTGATTTTTCCTCTCTGTAGGTCTGGTGTGCCCTCTGAAGAAAGCACCTGAAGAAATAATAAAAAAACACTTGTAGATGATCAATATTTCTATTTATATTAATGTTTATTAGCTATGCAATGTGCTGGTCATGTTCCTTATGGTATAGATACTTTTTACTTTTACCTGTGAGAAAGAAGATGTTTCCCTTTGGCGTGGGCAGTGCATGAACCAACAACTGGTCGCGTCACAGCTTTGAGAAGGTTTTTTGGTTGGCCTAAAGTGACTGGGGTTTCACCCAGAAGCCTGTGTCTCAATGGGGCCTCACGTAGACCATTTTAAAGGCAAGAGACAGGCTCACTCTCATTCCAATGGGTGACCTTTTCAATACTATAGCAGAGTTTTGGCCACTGTGCTTCAACTTTTAACATCAAAATGGGGAAAAAACCTGTTGTGGATTTTCTTTGGGATCCTGGGGATTCTCTTTTGCTATTGAGTGCTCTTTCTGTGTTTCCAGATTGCTGACTTGAAGGCAGTGAGACAGCTTGCTTCCGAAATCACCTCCAAAGGAGCAACTCTCTATGATTTACTTGGCAAAGAAGTTGAACTGAGGGTAAGTACAAGCTGGAGACTGTACAGGGACTTGTGTTCGTTGGCTGCTGCAAAGAAAAAGGGTGGAAAAAGTATCAGTAGTTCGTCTTAATGACTGTATCTAAAATGAATATTCTCTGAGTTGAAGGAATGGGTCTGAAAGTTTGCCTTTCCTTCCCACTTATATTAATACTTGAATTGCAATAAGCCTGAGAGAACAGTTTAGCATTTTCTCTTCATCGGGAAACTGAAATACTCTCTGTAGAACAGTTTGGAAATACTAACTTTATATGTACATTTTAGTGGTGGGAATAGATATATCCTGAAAGATAGATGATTAATGCCCTTAGTTTTCCAAGTGCAAGGCTCATTATTTCTGTTACAGTAATTGAAGGCCTCGCACGCCTGCCGAGTTCTTTATATTGTTTAGCTTAGTTGTAAAATCATAAGCTGTTGCGTGAAGTCACGGAAGTGTCCTGAAACACTGCCAATAAGTCTTTCAATTATTTTCTTTAATGCATTTATCTGCAATGCTGGAGGCTATTCATTTTCTGAAAATAGACTTTTGAAGAAGGGAAACCCTGAATGTGCTGGTACTGTTATTGGTGATCTTCAGATTTACAGTTTCTGAGCTGTAGGAAGTGCAGCCTCTAAGAGGAGTAGACCCTGTGCCTTGACGATTAATGCTCCCAGATCCTTGTTTGATGGAGTACAAGTGTTTCAAAGGGTAGATGATATACAGGGAAGATTATCTGGGGAACGTTGCCTTTTCTGATAGATGTGTTAGCAGGGTATGCAGCAGTGTGAAAAGTATTAATATTTTAAAAGGGAGAGAGCAGCCGTAAGCCAGTTTAATTCAACATACGCAATAGTCACAAAAACGTTAATCAGTCACTTCTCATCTTGCATTCCTGTCTTAATTTCTTGGCTTTGAAATAGTTTTTGCATGAATACTGCCTAATATGTGAATGTTTGCTCTGAGCATTAAACCCTTTTTTCTAAGTACAGCACCTCTAAGAACTCTACTACGAAGTCAAGTATAGGTCAGTATAAGGCAACATTTTAAAAAAGTACTGAAGCCTTTGTTTGAAATTGGGCATTATTTGATCACTTTAAATCAAGGCTTTTAGGAGTCAGACTGACTTTAGAACAGGGCCCTAGAAAAGGGACTTGCACAAGTGCAGAGTGCTGAAAGCATGAAGTGGAAAATCAAGAGAGGAGTAAGTGCTGCAGCGCAGCCACTTCTCATTGGGTCCATTAAGAAATCTTCAACGGAAAACTATTTAAAGGTGCAGTTTCTAAAAGGATGATATTTCTTATATATAGTGGAGAGCACGTGTTTCTCGTGGCATAATGACTGAGTGCTGAAGATGGGGCTAACTAATCCTATATAGGCACACAGTTTATATTTTGCAAAAAGGCTTGACAGATTGAACTTGTTGTCTTTAAGAAATCCTGTCTTGGGAAAGGTGACCTTTACTTCTGTCTTGTTAGCTCTGAGTTTATACCCTAAAAGCGCAAGGTGACACTGACAGCACAGTGAGAACCTCCAGAAAGCAGCAGAAGAGACTTTCGTGCTCTGTTCCTTATGATTTCCGACTGGTTCCAGCCTTCTTCAGTGATTTGTTAAAGCTAAAGAACCCATTTTTGGCTTGTGCGTTAAATGCCAAGTTTGGTACATAGGCGTGTGACAAGTTTGAGATGTGAGCCTGTAGCAAAGCAAATAGGTTTCAGGGTAGAAGCCAGGAGGTTGCAGTAACCAGTTGTTCAGTGGAATCTGTCAATTTTTAATTTGCCCTTTTTTAATTATAAGCACCCAACTCTGCCTTTTGCTTGAAGTATGAAATTTGCCCATCAAATGCGAGGCTTAGGGCCAAATGCTGCTCTTTTCTCCCACCGATGTTGTCTGATAATGCCCATGGAAGTCAGTGGAGCTGCTGTTCTTTCTAAGTAGCCAGGGTCGAGGGCAGCCCTTCCTCATTTCACACCACCTTCCCTGGATCCTTCACAGACTTGGTGAGGTGCTCAGGAGATGACACGGATGGCATCCTCACCTGGAGTCAGGTGGGCAGAAGTAGAAGTGCAGTTAATTCTGGCTTTGTGTGGGGAATTAGAGCTTTGTCTGTGAATATCAAATTAGTTGCCATTAATCTAAGGTTCCTTTTATTATTTTTTAATGTGGAGATTATTGATTTCCATTGCTTATTTTCTTTTGACATTGCGTGGCTAAGTAATGGGCACAATAAATTCCACTGGCAGAGGGATTGTGCTATTAAAGGGCGGGAGGAGAGCAGTATGGTTTATTTTTTCATTACATTTTATATCCTGAAACCTGTTGCGCATATTAAATGCATTGATGGCTGTGATACTGTTTTAATGAATTTGAAAACGTGGTAGTTTTATGTTACCTGAACCTCTTCCCCTGCCCCAATCCATCCATTTCCAAATACTTAAGTGAAGAATCTTGCTACCTAGGCTAAAACACACTGATGATATATCTTGTTTCTGTTCTAAGTGAAGATTGCTTCATTTTCCACTAAAAGAAATGCCAGCATTTGGCATTAATGGGTTGACTAGGTCTGTTCTTATAGTCTGAGCAGCTTTTGGGGAAAGATCATTGGGAAAAGTGAAGTAAAGCTCATTATTTCCTGTAGAAATGTTGACTCTAATTTGTGTCACAACCTTTACTTACTTTATTAGAGTTCCTTTTGCACATAATTTATATAGAAACTGTGTAGAAAAGCCAGATAATTTTTTTTTTTCATGGAACACTTACTATTTTTTTAAATAAATTGCTTTCTGAATGAAATCAAATTTCGGCCAGGGAAGAGTTTATTAGCGGAATGGTTCTGTTAGAAGTATTGTAGGTACATAGTGATGTCGATGCATGTGCGTGTTTAGTGGGAAGAGTTTGAGTCTGTATTCATTTTCTTGGAAATGTGGTACTGTGCCTTTCTGATGCCTTCATAAATACATTGGTTCTAGACTGAATGCATATGTAAACTAGTTTCAAAGTTAATTATGTAAAACCCCCTTTAATTTAAAAATGGCAGAAGAAACATAACCTTCAGGTTTTCATTTGCTGAATTCAGACTATGATGCTGTTACTTAGGATTTTTGCAGAGAAACCCCCAAAAGCTGTGCTTTTCTCATCGAGTGAAAATGACAAATGCCATTTTTCCGTTAAAAAAGAAATCAGACTTTCTATTTGAAAAAGATTAACCATCCTAAAGCAGGAGAAAGCTTAAATATAAAGAGAAGCCATTTGGTTCCAGCCCTGCAGAAAGGCAAAGAGATTCCCTTTGTGGGAATCAGTGGATCCCAACTTGTGGAGCAGGTTGTGGAGCACCAGCTGTGGAGGAGAATAAATACGGGGGCTGCGTGTGCGTTACTACAGCTGTGTCACCCGTTTCACAGTTACCTGACGGTGCGGGAGCTTGGCCCAGTTAACTTTGGGGAGCAATTCATCACTAAGAGGGAAAAGGATGAAAAACCTTCCTTGGCCAGAGGATCTTTGGAATTGGTGATGTCCAACGAAATGGTGATTTCCAACAAAGCTCTTATTCTAGACCAGCTGGGGGTGAGCACAGCGTAGGTTGTTGGTGTCCTATGGCAGTACAATGGTGGAGACAGAATTTTTCTTTTAAAATGCATTTAATGTTTAACGTTTGCAAGATAGTTTGCAGTTTCCAGGCTTACTGGTCCAAGCCTTAGAGCATAGAAATTGCAAAGTTGGAATTTGTAGAGTCTGGTTTTGAATATGCTGGTTCTTAACACTCTAATTGATTCTTCACCTGTAAAATCATTGTAACCTTGATACATGTTAGGACTGTAGAGGAGTTGATGAATGAATTTTGGTGCCACACAGAGCTGCAGCTGAAAAGCAAATTATATGTACAGAGACGTATGTCTTCATCTTCATTGCTTCCTTACTGCCCGGGGAACTTTCTCTGCATTGCATTACTATGTGGCCTTAATTTTCAGAATATATACAGCTAGCTTTGGACAAGTGACTAGTCACTTTGAGTTCTTGTTTTCTTTAATCTGATTTCTAGGGTTTTTTTGGGTGGGAAACGTGGAGGTTGATTTGGATTTGAGGTGGAGATGGCTGATTTTGTTTGGATTTCTTTGTCTCTCTTCATACCCCACACTAAATGCTTAGGATGATTAAAAGAAGGATAAGTTGAAAATACCAATGCTGTGATTAAGCCTGTCAAGCACAAAATCAAGAAAAACAGCAATAGATTGAATGTAATTACTTGGGCAAAATGCAACACCGCTTCACTATGCGTTCACCCAAACTTTGGGTTTCACATCTGGTAGCTGCCCCTGGACTTACACAGCTCACGGCTGCAGTCTTGTCAACGGCCTAAAGATCATAGAGTGATTTGGGTTGGAAAGAACCTTAAAGACCACCCAGTGCCCCCCCTGCCCTGGGCAGGGACACCTCCCACCAGCCCAGGTTGCTCCAAGCCCCGGCCAACCTGGCCTTGAACCCCTCCAGGGATGGGGCAGCCACAGCTTCTCTGGGCAACCTGGGACAGGGGCTCACCCCCCTCACAGCAAAGAATTTCTTCCTAGAGATGTTAGAGGATGTTAGAGCAGGCAGTGAGCCTCTACACCCTGTAACAGCTGGTGAGAGATCGCTTATGGAGAAAAGAGCCAGACGAATCACAGGGGGGAGGAGGGGGTGATGAGGTGATCCAAATAACTCCTTAGCACAACATAAAGCGGTAATGACTTTCAAGGGCAGTTGCCATCAGTTGAGGAAGGACGCTCCTGTGTTATCATACATGGAACATCCAAAATCCAAAAGGAAGAATTCGCAGCTATTTATACCACCTCCGCGAAGCTGGCTGACTCTGGGCGCCTGCCACTTTGCATCTGCCAGGGGTCCTGTGGACACATTAGCAGGAGCCTGTCAAGAAGCAGCCTTGCTTAGAATTGCTGAATTATTAGATGCGGTGAGATAATGAAGCAAAAAAAATGCCAGAATAAAACTGCCTCTGCGTTGGTGGCAGGCACAAAGATTTCTGACCTTCCCAAGGTTGTTCTCATTTGTACCTCTTAATTATCTCTAAACCATGTGAAACTGAAGAAAACTGAAAATATTTATTTTTTTTAATGTACTTAGCTTGTGCTGAAGACGGGCAACGCTTTGGGTTTGTTTTCTAATGCTCCTCTTGACACTTAGTCCGTCTGTGACCTTGAACAAACTGTTTATTCCCTGTGTATCCTCTTGTGTAAATAAAGTAATTTCTGTAATTTTGTAGATTAAAGCTTTTAACAGCCAGATAAAGTGCTTCCCAATCTATGGAGGATAAATTTCTAAGCACGTGGTGCTGCTACGAGTGTTACTGTTGTGTGTGTGCACGGTCTAAGCTTGTTCCAAAACTGATGGCAGTCGCTGAGAATGTCTTTATTGACTTCAGATTGTGAAACGCTTGAATTAAACTCTTAGGAGAGCCAAAGGCGTTTAGATCCAGCTGTGGAACCGAGATGGTATTAGTTACAATGAAAAGAGTTGCCACTAAGGACTTTTAACTTAAATCTCTTTATTCCCAGCTTTTTGATTGAAGAACCTTTCTCCCTGCCTGCCCCCTCTCACGCTGCTGTAGCTCACCGCCTGCTCCTTCGGTAGAGGCAGATCTGATTTGAGCAATAGCTGTGTTAGTCAGTACTCTTTGTAAGTTAACTACAAAAAAATTATTTTATTTGTAACATTGGAAGCATTTTCCACCTGCCAAATGTTAGTTCTGGGTCTGAGATACTGCCTGGGGGAGGCTGATAAACTGATTTCTTTTATTTCCTGTGCTTTGGCTACAATGTCGTCATGTATCAGGGAGGAAAAAATATTTTCTAGTGGAAATTTATAACCTGAAATTGCCGGAACTCTGGTGAATTCAAATGCTTTGAACTGTCCTGCTTCAAACCAAAACCTAACTTTTCAGTTTTGAGAAAAGGGGCTTACTGCACAGTGGGAAGCCACGAAAAACGGAAGCCAAAATTAAACCTTGCAATTGTAAGATGTATTTGACTCAATACTGCTCTGTGTTTTAGATCGCTGTAAGCGTAACCATGGCTGTATGCTGTGTGCATATAACAGTTGTGGGTATGCGTTTTATGTACGAAATGATTCTGTAGTGAAATTCCCATTAGTATTCAGCTTGGAGACATAGCGCCAGCTATAAATTGCTGGGTGGCACCTTTCTCCTCCCAGTTTGGGGACCAGTTATGTCAGAGCATGGAGGATTCTCTCGCCTAGTCGGAAGATCTGAATTCTTGTAGCTCAGTTCTAGACTGTTTTGAAAAACCATTCTAGCTCGGCTGGGAAGAAAGTCGCACTTGAACCGTCTTTTTTGTGTCACAGCATTTGTCAAAACCCATGTGACTCTGCAAGAAGTTCCACTTAATGGGGCTAAATCAGAAACACCGTGCAATGAATATCTGGTAAGGTTTTGGTTGTTTTGTGATTCCTAACCTTCCTTCGTGAGACACAAAGTATGTGTCTCAGAGCCATGTCAAAATTTTATTTACTTAAGAGGAAAATGTGCTGCCTTAAACAGAAGGACAATGATTTTAGGTTTTTTTAGCTATTTAAAATGTATTTTTTTTTTCCTGGCCAACGAGAGCCACCCAGTGTGTCTGTCGCTGGAATACAAAAGCCACTCCACTTACTGCTGGTTAAGCTTTGCCGGGAATGGAAACCAGACTTGTATGGTAATGTTTACTGAGGCCAAAGGCTTGACGTGAATTAAAAGTTTAGACTCTCTTTGGGTGGTAATGCTGCAGACACAACGCCCGCACCGTTGCTGCAGCTTCGCATGATGTCTTCATGCGTCTTTGAGGTCTGAAAGGTGCTGCTGAAAAATACACTCCTTTTTGTTGCTTTTTTTTCCCTGAGAAAAATCACAACCATTCCTGAAGTTTTCTTATATGTTATCTGTAAGGAAAGGAAATTTTCTTTCTAATTTTGTCACAGAAGAATGTGGATAAAAGGAGAAACTGAGAAGATTTTTTTGCCTGACTGGGTATCTTGCCTTTTTGATGACCCTGCTCTTTTCCCTTTTAAAAAACAGAAAGCAAGCTCCCACCAGTGCATGCCGCCCGAGAACATTTCTATCTGTTTGTGTTAGGAATTTCACTCACAAACCTAGCTTTTGCTCTGCTAGAAGAGATATGTTCCAGGTTGTCTTGCCAGACTCTGGAAGAGACGTCACAAGCCACCCCCTGGTTAAGTGACACCCTGTAGTCCTGTAGCCAAATCCAAGCTTTACCAGTGCAGCGTGCCATGAAACCTTACATGAAGTAAGTTAAAGGTGAGGGGTTTAAGGATGTTGGAAGATAACAGTGAGCACGTGCTGGGGTTTGTGAGCTGAGGGCGATTCAGTGGAACCAGCTCTTGAACCAGAAGAGGGGTGGACATCCTGGAAGGGGATGTTGGGGGGAACAGAGCAGCGTAACTTCGTGCCTGTCAGAAAGGTTTAAAGTTTCCTTTTGTGCCTCAGCAGTCTGTGTGCCAGCGTTTGTAAGGGGTTTCTTCTGTCATAAAGCATATGTTGAGATTCCTTCTTATCGGGCTAGGCAGGCCTTCTGGTTCTTTTTGGTCTACAGACAAATTACGCTTTCCAGTTGGTTCTTTGTCTCAGATCTCCTTGTGGCGTGCTTTTTACTCATCAGGATAGCCAGGGGGTTTCGGACACTGTCTTTGATTGAGAGTTCTGTATTGCTGAGCAGGGAGATGTCTCTGTGGATCCCCTTTGTGGGCTGCTGAGATGAGCATACCAGAAAGCAGCATGGCTTTATGGGAGCCTGGAAGCAGCAAAATTCTCAATTAGCTTGAGCTTTAATGTCTTGAGGTGGAAAACAGGCTGTTAGGAAGCATCAAGATTCCTTCAGGTATGGATTGTTTTTCATGTCCCTCCTGTACCTTCCTGTTCATATATAATGATGCCTAATTATCCATTTCCTATATTGGACAAATGTGGTCACAGCATGTGTTAGTAAACTCCCTGAATAATAAACTCTCCAAAAGGAGGCTTTATTGCCTGTATAGGCAGCAGTAGTTGGAAAACCTGTATTTGCAGGGAGTATGGGATGTAAAATGCTTCCTGGACTAAGGCTGAAGACTGAGGCCAACACACAGTGACAGTGAAGAGGCTTAAGAACTCCTGAAAAACGAGGAAGGATTGAACCTTTGCATATTTGGTGCAAAGACCTGTGTGTTGGGAAAAAAGCTTTCCACAAAAAAAGGTGTTTAGAAACCTCTTCTAGACCTTGTGCACATCGATGTGTGCAGACATCGCACCACATTTATCAGGAGTGACTTGGATGCTGGTCATGCTTAATTACGTGCCTTGATTCCTTACCGCGGTTCAGAAGATATGTGCATCCATTTATCTATACACCAAGCACGCCGGAAGCTGGATTATCAGTTTTTGATGCGTAACGATGGAAAACCATTACCAGTTGAAAATGTTTCACTGGGCATATTTGCAGAATGGTTTTGCGGTGGTGGCTCTTCGTTGTTAACCAAGCTCCTGGGGAGGGAAGATTCTCGGTAGGGGAAGTGGTGGGGGGTGCATTCGTGCAGATGGTGGTGTCCTCCTGCCCCCACTCTTTGTGCATTGGGCTTTCTGCATGGTGACGTTACTGTGCAGCGAGGCAGCGTGTAATTTAGGATGGCTTCCATGTTAACAGTGCAGGAGCATCACCAGGGGTGTGATGAAGTGGAATGGATTACTTCTTGCATATTAGCATATTTCGTCAGCAAGACAACACAAAGTAGTAAGCGCATTCAAAATTTGCATTTTAGTTCAATTTGCAGGAACCTCCACATACGGACAAGTGTCTATAGGGAACGTCGCTGGTACTACCTGGACAGTCGACTGACTTTGAGAAGCTCTTCAGGTTTCAGTAAAAGGCCAGGTGATGGCACCGATACTTGGGGCTGACCTTTAAGCTAAATGAGCCAAGCTGCAACGGAGTCTTTCTTAGACTTCATGAAGGTCTCCCAACATTTTCCTTCATATAAGGATTCTGAACCAGATCTATAACGCCTTGAATGCAATGGAAAGGTGCAATGTGCCTAGGAAGTGCTGAGCTTTGTCACCAGTTTCTGCTAAGGTCAGGAGATAGTAGAAGCATTATCTTGACCTCTGCCAGTACGTACTCTGGGGAGCCCATATGCTTGACAACATGCCTTTTCCCTCCATAGTGCTTTCTGCTACTTCTTGATCTTCAATTTTGTATTCCCAGCAATTTTAATTGTCAGTACAGAATATTTCTTGTCTTATAGTTGACATGTAAGTGGGCACAAATTGAAACTTTCAGGAGATTTTATCTGTGNTTGATCTTCAATTTTGTATTCCCAACAATTCTAATTGTCAGTATAGAATATTTCTGTACTGTGCATTTTAAATGTGTAATACAGGTGCCTAAATATAGGCATAGTGTCTTGTTTCAGATCGCTGAGAGTGTCTAAGACATTTGAAGAGGGCTGGTGAATACAATACGGGACTTGGGGCATATCTGGAATATGAGATTGTTCAGGTGATGGAGTCACTACCTCCGTGTATTTTGGAGATTGTGTACATACCCTAAAAGGTATTATACTTTGAATAAAAGATAGGTATTCCCTAATGATCCTGGAGGGGCAGAGAAATCCACATATTTCCATATCCAGGAACCTTGAGGCCGCAGAGTTCTGTGGAAGAGACCTTTTGTGACAGTGAAGGCACATCCTGTGCTGCTTTTCTGCATTTCATATTTCAAACAGCTTTCTTATGTTTAGCTGGGTATTTGGCAGGGAAGCTGCAAGAGGGTTTGACAAGGTTACTCCCTCTGTGTTTGTATCCTACAGGATGCTTTTTTACGGAGCGAGGTAGAACTCCTGGTTAGATGAACCATGGCTATCCTTTGGCAGAAAGAAGCTGTACTGTGATGCTAAACTGAGTGTTTCGAGAATAATGGTAACTTGTGGTCCTATGGCAGGCTGAATTCTCCTCAAAAAAGGTGACTCCTGCGGCAAATTGCCTCTCCCAGAAGCCTGGCTGCTGATCTGATTCCTGTGGACAGAACCTCGGGCTTCTGCTCTAAAGATCTGCTGTGGCCTTTTCCCTTTGCTGGTGTGTGACCCAGGGGAGCATCGCTCAGCGGGGACGCAGATTTGAGACGAGTAAATTCTTTAGACAGATGGAGTTTAGAAGATCAGTGTTATTTCCTGAAATGACTGCTGTACAGTCTTGCTCTAAGGAAGTTTATCTTCATTTTTAATGCCAAAACAGGTACAATTCGGGCAGAGCTGGCTTCAGTGCTAACTTTCCATGTCCTGTGGGGAGCGTCTGTGCTCTGTTCTGCTTCATTGGGTGGTCAGCTCCTCTTTGATTAGAAATCTTTCTGACTTTTTGGAAATGAGAATTTTGTTACAGAAAACAAAGTTTTCAAGCCTAAACCAGCCAGCTCATTTGTTAGCGCTTCCAATTGGCTTTTTCCACAGTGAGATCCAAAACCTGAAGCATTTAAGTCCCAACCCTTCCATGCAGCACCAAATATTAGTCCAACCAGGGGAGATAAATAATGCCAGCAAATGGTGTCTCTTGTGTGCTG
Source organism: Rhinoptilus africanus (assembly GCA_013400135.1). Taxonomy (NCBI): domain Eukaryota; kingdom Metazoa; phylum Chordata; class Aves; order Charadriiformes; family Glareolidae; genus Rhinoptilus; species Rhinoptilus africanus. The sequence goes on along the minus strand of VXBO01003715.1, from coordinate 133,618 downwards.
TCGTGTGTTTTCTTTAATAATTGTCAGCTTTAGTTCATCAAAAATAATTTTACCCTTGGCTTCCCTGATTTTTAATTAGTATTTATCATGTAAAACTATAGCCAGGGAGCTCTTGGACACTTTGAACAGGAAGCGCTGGTAAGTAGTAAACAATCAGCTTGTTGATGAATCCCTCTCTGGTTTTGCTTATGTTTGTTTTCTCAAGTTGTAATTACCAGGCACAGTCCTAAATTGTTCTGCTTCTTACCTCTCTTGCCTTGATAATTTTTTTTCTCTATTTTTCATCTCTCCTGAGAACTCTATTTTTGATGGTTAATTTAAAGGAAACCTCTTGTGTATTATAATGTGTATTCTGATTAGTACACCTAATTGCAAAGAGTACATTACTTAAAAAGAAAATGAACGGGCCCATCTTTTTCAGCTCGGTTTCATTCGCACACTTTTTTTTGAGCACAAGGAATGGCGAGTACAGCCGGTGGCAATGTAATACCTGGTATTTGGACAAATTTAGAAAATTGGTTTTGCCTTCAAGTATGCAGCCTATTTGTATCCACAGATTTCAGCATGAACAGAAGAGCCTTTGTGTAAAGCCAGGTTTTAAAAATCTCAGTTGTCGTGTTGCTGCATATTTTACATTGGGTAAGAAATACTAGTGAGGATGAGTCGGGCTGGAGGAAAAATGTGCTTTATTTGCTCACGTGGGGAGTGGGAAATAGTCAAAGTGGTTGTGCTAGATTCATTTTCTTTAATTTGCTCATGGCTTAACAATGTTTAAATTGACCAGCTTTGGTATTTTGAAGTAAGTGCTTTTCCTAATGTCTTCATAATCTTTGTGGAGTGATTATTTTTATCCGGGTGTATTAATGTGAGCTGCCTTCCTTTTAATCCTCTTCTATACAGCCAGTTGCAGGATCCTTCTTGAAAGAGATGTTAGAAATCAAAGTTTTCTTTTTGGGAATTGTCACACGATAACAGGAAACGGCCCAATGATGGGTACCCATGGAAGTTATTACAAACATCCATTAAAAAATTTATCAACAGCTTTGATACCTTCAACATATATATTTATTTTGCCGTTATATTTTCATTTCTGGTGTCCCTGCCCATGGCAGGGGGGTTGGAACAAGATGGTCTTTAAGGTCCCTTCTAACCCGAACCATTCTGTGATTCTATATGATGATATATTACTATTTTTCCATTATATTTACTATATTTTCCAATAGGTTTATTATTCCAAAGTGTCAAAATGAGGTTAATGGCGCCGTTTTTAGCACTGAAATGAAAAATGTAGGTATGAATGCAGTCTTAGGGAGGAGCGGTGTGTGTCCAGAAGCTGTAACGGTTCACTACAGTTCTTCTCTCGGTCCGCTGGGCTGCGGAGAGGTTCACTGCCCATACCTTCTCCTTTTCCAGCTCAGCCCTGATTCCGCAGTCTGAAAATACAAATTTCTGCTTTTACACCACTCTTCGTGACCCTGCCAGATTTTTGCGAGCAGGCGTGACTGTAGGACTCAACCTTGTCTAGAAAATGATGTGGATTCCTGCATCAAGAGTGTGGTCTGTACATGAAACTCCCGTGGGAAGTTGAGGGAAGGCAGAAGAAGAAAAGACATTAAACTTGTGTAAATTATTCCAGCTTAAAAGGGCAGATCCTCAGAAGTTTATCTAAAACCCATCAGTTACCCTGACATGCTGCAGTGTTCTGTGGGTGTTTTACCAGGCTACTGCAAGGAAATTGGTAAGGGAGTTGTTTATAATTAAAAACTAAGGTCCTTGCTGGTTTTTTTATCTCTTTTGAAAGTGGGAAGGAAAATAATTTCCTTCCCCCTGCTGGGTGATAAACTATTTTGTTTGAAATATGCTCTGTAGCAGAGATCTCGCTGTTGCCGTGAAGAACCCCGAACAGTTGGCCGTGTCTTCACCAGGCTGACCCTGGCTGCCGTTTCACTTCAAGCAAAGTCCTCCCAAATAAATTGGCATTTTGTTGAGCTTGTTAAATGCAAAATGTTCTCAGAATAGCTACGGTGCTACGTTATTCTTGTCCAGTCTTCCTCTAAAGGTGCCTACCTGTGGAGTTATTCAGGAATATGTATTGTGCAGACTCTTTGTGTCTTATTTTCATCCAGATTAACTTTCTGCTGCTTGGAGCTTGTATTTCTGTGCGAATGGAGGAATGTTCACAAGCACTTTGGGCAGAGTGAGCTTTCACTGCCACTAGCGGATATAGTTCCTGTCACTATCCCCAACATAATATTTCTTCTACTTCTTTTCTTGTGCCAGGAGAGAAAAGCCTTGGTGCAGTACGTGGCAGGCTCGTTCAGGGACCTGACCCAGCAAAGGAATACACTCAGCACAAAAACCTGATGTTTTTTAACTGGATGAGCTCCCTGATTGTGTTCACCATGCAACCCCCTGAACTTGAGCTGGTGGGGAGGGAGCTGGGCTGCCTCTGCTCGTACTTGCCCATGCAACCTGGAGCGCCTGGCACCATCACTTCACAGAGTAATTGTATCTGCTTCCAGAATTCATCTCGTGGTAGGCTGGGTGTAGCCTCTTGCAATGTGTATGAAGCATTTTTAGATTCTTAGTCAGATGTTCTCTACAGAGATGCTATTTCCATCTTTATCCACCTGTTACCAAGCGATTTGCCAACATAAGATAATTTTAAGGACGTTTAACTGCAAAAATCTCCCTCCTGTCCTCCCAGTAGCAAGTAATCCAGTGCTTTCATATGATGACCAGGTCAGTGTTGTAAGACATCAGACAGACAAGTGCATGCCAAATACCCCTAAGCCCATCTGTCCCCAAAGCTGCTGAGGATGGAAGAGGTGTTTTTTGTCCTTTAGGATCTAAATAGGGATCACTGTTTTGATGAGGATTCTGAACCACTTGGTTATCAGAATTGGAGAAGCCCATATGTCTGCACCGTCTGATTTTCATATGGGTGTAGGAGGCACCTGCTGACTGTCCCAGCTGCCTGGCTGAGTTAGATGGATTCATAGGGCTTGTTTCTCCATAATTTTGGTGACACTGTTCATCTACCTCCACTAGTGTTTTCATGGGTCGTGTTGTAAAGATGATGAAATCTTCTGTGCCACCTTGCTCAACATGTAACAACCCGTGCAGTTTCCAAAAATCTGCATTCAACTATACTTGCAGTTCAGACAGTAGCACTTGTCGTGTTTTGTAAAGATACCTTAATTGCTCAGTGTTAATCTCAGCCTCACTTAACTGTCTCTTTCATCATCTCCTGTTCTTTAAATTACCTTAGTCTTGGTGAATAAAGACTAAATCCTACTTCATTTATTATGCAGATGATCATATCATTGTTGCTTGACCATTCTCAGTTCTGCATATATTAACGCCTTTGTGTATTGTTTACATAGACTGGTGTATTTTTATTTCATAGGAAGCAAGAACAGAATCTATTGCCAGACCTTTGGAGATAAATGAGGCTGAGAAGATGATGAAAGTTGCCATTGACTGTGTTCTGGTAAGCAAAAGGATGTTTATTTAATGGCAAAATTATCATTCCTCTCCTGCAAGGAGAATGTAATTCTTCTTATCAACAGCCTGAGGTTAAGAGTGCCAAAGCATATATCACCTTCAGCTGGCTGGGACAAGTAGTGCTGCACCTACTTAGTTAATAGCTAATGTTGAACTTCAGGTAATGGCTGATGCCCGCTTTGGTCTTTAGGTAACATCAGATGTGTGAACAGAAGTTCATCAAGGCAGAGAAGAGTCTGTGATGACTCCTCGTGTCGTGGTAATGAATAGGGTCACTGACGATCCTTATGGTTTATTTGGGAAATCTGTTGTGTTCGGAGTCAACAAGCCCGTTAATTGAAACTGATAGCTTTCCTGGCAGAGCGAAGGAGGTGTCTGTGTAGTGATGACTGTGAGCTGGCAGGCAGAAATCACAGCCTGCAGCAGAAAGGGTAAGCGATGTTAGCAGCACTACCTAGGAGAGCATGTTAAGATCTGCTTTGCTTTCAGGCTGTTGCGCTGTGTAACTGTCTTGGTTCAATACGCAGAAACGTTCCTCCAGTTGATGCATCAAAGAACAGCATTTGCCCTTCCTTGGCATCTCTCTTGAGAGAAGATGACAGAAAAACCCTCCACATTTTAGTCATATTCCCTGCCTCTGTCGTCACCCCAGAAACTCTGCAGGAGGGATAAGAATTGCCTAAATCAGCACAGAAATCTACATCCCCCCCATCCACATTGTCTAAGCCACATCAGCTTGGCAGAGTCAGGGCTGCAAGGGCTGTACTGGGTAATTCAAAATATGCTGGTACCTCTGGAGTTGTGAAGTTGGGCTCTGGAAACAGGATAGCTGAGCTGGCCGAAGGGTAAGAAGAACTGGCTCCGTGCTGGTTAGTGCCATGCCAGCACATAGTTACGGTTCTCATTTTGGAGGACCTTTGGTCTGTCCCAGTCTTGGCAACACTGTCCTTGCTCCAGTGCTTGCGTTCCTGTATTTCTGACCCATTAGCTGCACTCACAGCCACTGTGCAAGTATGGTGCTTAATTAAATCCTAGTGATTATTGTAAGTTATTTAACTGCAAACTGTATCCAGTCCAAGTGAATAATTACAGGGAGTGGAGTTCCAGATTTAAGCAGCCAGTGCATAATCAATAGATACTTCAGGCGATCTTTCCTTATGTCTCTTCTCCCACTCATAGTCCATATAAATTCTAAATGTTGTTAATACGCATTCCTATTCTAGGCAGTAGTGCTAATAAACGAACGGCAGCGTGGTAGAGCAATTGGCTTCTTGGGAAGTATCAATAAAACATTCCTCAGCTGTTTTAGTTCTGGACCAGTTAATGAAACGACCTATTAGAGCTGAGCAGCACCTAACAGTTACAGCTGGAATTTCAGCAAGTATGAAGCCCTCTCTCTCACTCAAAAGATGCTTGTGGTTTCCTGAGCATGAGCACACTGAATGTGCTCAGCTCATTTTAATAAACTGGAATATTCCCACTTCCCCCTTCTGGTTCCTGTAGCACGTGTTCGATGCTTCCCAGATTTTGAAAAGATGGGTAAAGCATGGCTTAGAAAAGGCTGAAGATATTTGGATAGAGTAAGTTCTTTGTAAAAGTGACCTTTATCTTGAAGATAATTTTCATTGACTGGCCGGTTTATGTTCTAGCTCATCCTTATAAGTTTATTTGATAACCTGAGAGGTGACATTATACAGAAGAATGGTTAGCATCTGAACGATAATTCTAATTATTCCAGTGCAAGCCATGGTTCACCATCCTTCTCTTTTAGGGAGAAGTCCAAAAGACTAAGGACATGTTGAATAATGTGGCTTTGGATGAAGCCAATTTGGAAGCCAAGATTGAAAAACGAAAACTGGAACTGGAAAGAAGTCAGAAGAGGCTGCAGACGCTGCAAAGTGTTCGGTAAAGATTATGAACTGATTATCTACTGCATAAATGAGTGTTAGCATAAATGATGGAACTGTGCGCTGTTAATGGTTAGAGCAGCGAGGAGTGAAGTCTGTAATGAGACTGAGATGAAGAGGGAGATTCTCTTCTCTAGAAATGCCCAGTCTGAATTGCAGTTGTTCGTCCTTCCCTTACCATGTATTTGAAATCAGAATGTCAGGGCTGTTAAGTGGCCAGAATATTATTTGTTGGGGTTGCCTAACTGCTGCTGGAGCCACACAAAACAGTCAGGTAGCGTGTCTTGTCTTTCCCTTTGTCATTAACCATGGATTGTGTCAGGTAATTCTGAAAATGGCAACTGGTGCGAACATTCCCTCTGTTCCCAGAGGCTTCTAGCCTTCTTAGCCTCCAATAAACCAAAGTTCATTATGGACCCCTTGTTAGGATCGGTTCCTCGAGGCAGTGTTACAGCCTGCCGTAAAATCAAGATGTTCAGATTCACAGTTTGGTTTGATTTCTTGCCCTTTAATTAAACTGCAGGTTTATACAAGATCATGCTCGATTTTTGACCTAACGTGTGAAAAAAAGAAAATTAAATATTAGGAAAATGAGTGATGGAAGGAACGACATTGGTTCGTGTACACATTTTGATCGGTAACCCTTTGGAGGAAGCGTATTGGGTAGATGTGAAGCATCGAACAGCAGCGGTGTTCTTTGGGGTGCAACGGTTAGCTCTGCAGTATAAGACCATCGTTGCTTTACCGGTGTCAAGTCTAGTTATCCATGTAATGACACAGCCCGTTTTTGTAGGAAGGAAGTCTTCAGCAAAGTAGGTGATTTAGCAGACGTGCTACAAACTGTTTTTGAATCATAGAACAGCAGGACAATTAACTTAGATTTGCCCTCTAAAGGGGCCAAAATGCTGCCTTCCTGCCTGTTTGAAAGGAAATGGTAGTGGGCACGCAATAACCATTCCTTTGCTAGATGTAACTTTTGCAGGATAGTTTAAGGAGTTTTTTTTGTCTTAGGCTTTTAGTCTCTGAAGTCGTGTGGAACCTTAAAAACAAAAGGTCCTTTTAGATTAGTTTAGTAGACGTGGAAAGGAAGCTGCAAAGCCAAAAATGCTTATTTCAGAATTCTGCATATACAGGTCAATATTTCACTGAGTAGTTTCTGCTTGTTCTCTCTAGTCCTGCTTTTATGGATGAGTATGAGAAGATTGAGGAGCAACTGCAGAAACAATACAATATTTATATAGAAAAATTCCGCAATCTGACCTACATGGAGCAGCTTCTGGATGATCATCGTAGGACAGAGCAAGAGATGTTTGAGGTAAAACAGCTTAGAAATGCTCCGCAAGACTCTATATCCTCTAGTTCTTAGCCTAATATCAGAAAATGGTTTAATACCCTTTGCCAAAGCAGCACTTTACTAGTTGTAGAGCCAGCTCTGAGTGACTGTCAGTTTACTGACAATCCAGTAAATGTGACTGCACTCGGACAAGCGTGATAATACAGCTTTATTTTTGGAGTTAGTGAAGTTAAACCAGCGTAATGATGCCCTTTTCCAGTCTCTGACTCCCCCAACTCATTTTCGGTCGATGATTTTTGTTCATGAAGAATGCTTTCAGCATTTCTAATCTTCCTTTTGCCACATACAATGTATGTGCTAGGAGTTATTAGGCTCTTATTTTTATCCTCTTGCCAACAACTGATGTATAAGGGTTTCTCAGCACAAGGCTCTTCAATTTCCTCATAGTAGTCCTCTTCAAAGAAAAGAGGAAAAAGTATCAGTGAAAAGATCAGATATGCTGGAATCCTTGCTCACAGACTTCGGTTGCTCACACGGACTTCAGTTTTCTTTGGCAGAAGTTCGATTTTCTGTTGACTTGCTGAATTGTATCAGTTCAGCCTGAGTCTCTGTTTCGTATCCTGCTGGATAACCTGTGCCTGTATCTCATCTTGCTCCGTACTTTCCTTTGGATGTTTGTTGGAATGCAGCGCTTTCAGCCAACCTTTCGTTCAGCTTCCTGTAGTTTCGTGGTTTACTTGGTGGCTTTGCATCCTTCCCACTATCACTACCCGGTGTATCTTCATTGAAAACAAATGACCTTAATGCTGGTGGGTGCACTATACTTTGAGTTAAGGAGTGCTTCCTCTTTCTGGATCGTCCTGTCATTCGTATGCAGATCATGTTTTATTTTGTCAACACAACTTGCTCTTGTTCCTGGCAGAGATATGGGAGAGCTGTGCATAATGTTCCTTCTGTCTGGCTATGACTGCATGTTTTGCTTTTTCCCTGCCCATAGGTGCCTACTGATGTGAAAACAAAGTAGTTTGACCCCAACTTTTTTAGCCTTCTCCTTTTGAAATATTCATACCTGTGTTTAGTTGTAGTAAAATGTTGTGACCTGTGCTTAGGCTGCAAATAAGGCTCGGTAACTCTATAGTCCCCATTTTCCCATAATCTGTCTCTTTTGCATTTGTGAGATGTCTTTTAGAAAGCCTTATCGTTCTGTAGAACTGATTGTGCCAAGGAGCCTTCCCTTTGACCATCGCCTGCGCTCTGTTTCTGCGTGTCGGAGCCGTACAGTACAATGTGCGGGGCTTCAGGCCGGTCCCGGGAAAATATGCTAATTTCCATCACCTTTTGGACATAGGAAAAGGCATGCTCTATTCTGTTAAGAAGGCTCAAAGATTTTGCCGCATTATTTGCTTGAGGGATAAAATAACCCGTCTTTTAAAAGATAACATGGGCATTTGACAACTTGTTAATCATTGTGAACCAATTTCCCATGAACCTCCCTTTTCATAAGCACTGTCTCTGTAGACGTTATTTCACGTATTTCTGATCTGTAGTCATCTTAGTATTTTCATGTGTCTTGTTTTATAATGTTCTAGTTCTTCTCCATATCTTGGCAAAAAAAAAAAAAAAAAAACCTCAATTAAAT
>VXBO01003715.1:65516-125257 GCA_013400135.1 Rhinoptilus africanus | reverse complement strand
AAAAAAAAAAAAAAAAAAAAAAAAGCCCTCAATTAAATCATAATCTTGAAATGAAGCCTAAAATCTGATTTTTCCCTTCTGTTCAAATGCCATTGAGACGTAATACCAAAAGTTGAAATGTTTTGAACTGAGCTACCTGAAACTGTTTATAAATTCATGCACAGAAGTTAGTAATGAGTTGGCGTACAGCTCTTCAGGGGATTTTTGTTAAAAGATAATAAGACGAAGAAAAAGCCTTTGTTATTCAGGCCTGTGCCCGTGCTTAGAATATGGAGAGCGCTTTTTATTTTCCTTTTTCTCCTTCTGCCTGTAAGACGCCTGGAAATCTACCCATATGGTTTGGCTTTTCATTTACTAGGATAAGCAGGTAACAATGCTTCAGCGTTATGCAGAATTAAAGAGTATAAAGGCTTGTGACAAAAAAGACGTGGTTTTTCTCTGCACGCTTCTATGGCTTGTATGCATTAGCAGGCGTCAGAACTGGGAACATCTCTAAGATGTGGAATGGGTTCTGGAGGTCTGTACTTGGGTGTCTCTAACTGCAACCTCAAGTGATGAAGTTACTTGTGCTCAAGGCTGTATCTGTTAAATACACTGTGTTAGCTTAAATCAGCACGAGGTTTACCTGCCCAGATCTAGTTCTATAGCTTGAGCTTCACCCTGAAAGTACCCTGGGATCATTTCATTTCACTTCCTCTATATGTCTGTTAAATCTTTTCCCTAGGCAGCATTTGGGAAGACCAAAAATATAAAGGGGAAAAAAAAGATATATTTGACAGTTGTTCTTCAGACCTTGAGAGAGGAGCATGGGGATCAAAACCAGAAAATTGGAGTGTCTAAAAATACCTAGAATATTTAAAGGATGAGGCTCTAACTGTCTCTCTGTGGGCAACAATAGCATGTCTCAGGTAGCCGTGACTGCTTTGTTGCAGAACCTATTCCATGTATTTGAAATCAGGCTACGCGTGTGTCTCTCTTACAGCCAGATTTTCTGGACTGCTTGAGTCCAAACTATTATTTGAAGTCATTATGAGACGTCAGTGCTCAAAATCAGGGTCCAAGACTTGATGACTGAAACAAGATGAAGAATCTGTGTCCCAGCTACATCAAGAGACTTGCTGGTGCATTCCTCTTTCCAAACCAGTGGGGGAACTTTTTGATTTTTTACTTTAAAAAGACTGTGCACCGTTTTAATCCGTTTCACAATAGTCTCTTGCGAACCTGGAACATCAGGGCATTTCTCTCACATCTATCAGTCTTCATCTGCTTTTCGGGTAGTGCTTCATCACCTTTGGCTACTTGTTGGTGAAGCAAATCTGTGGGTCGTTTATTACGTGCTTGAAAAAAAGCAGTTTTGCGCTAAACTGATGCTGTATCTTGTCCTGAAGTTCATCATCTCTGTGTCATTTTCAGAATCAACAGAGAAAAAATAACTGGGATAATTGTATTTAATCCATTTTACTACTCACTCTCTCCAGCTGTCAAAAAACACTGAAAATTACGTTGATTTTTTTCCAACCCTGATTTGTCTTCTGTTCCTCCAAACAAATCTTAATTATCTTCTGTAGTGGAAGCGAGAGTCAATTCTTTTATCATCGCTGTGTATTTTGTTAAATAGCTTGCCAGGAAAAAGCAACAGCAATGTAATTAGATTAATCCAGCACTCCGTGTGCTGAGAACTGATTCCTGGAGCCCTTTCCTTGGCTAGGTGCGTGTTTTCAGGAAGAATTTTTGTTCTGATTGAGCGACTGCTGCTGAATAACGAGACTAATCTCCAGTGCACTTAGACTCCAAGCTGTGTTGGTACCCTGCTGACGTTGCGCAGCTAATGACCTGGGCCAGAGTGCATTTCCTAATTAGAAAAGTGATTTAAAGATTGTACCCGAGCACACAATTTTAATTAAGTGACATTGAGCAGTTGAAGCACTCCAGCCTTTCCAGACTGCGGTGCTCGTTTGTGTGGATTTTTGTGGTTTGTCCTTCCATGTGGTAGGTGTACAGTTGCATGGAAAGGAGTGCTCCGGAGCTCCTGTTGTCGTCTCCAGCTTCCTGTTCCCTTTGCCTTCCGGGGTCCAAAGTAATACAGAGCCATGGTCGGAGAGCAATGGGCAGGAGTCTCCTGCCAGGCACTGGACTGAGAAATCTCTCTCCCTCTTAAAAGGAACTTAAAGGCTTGGGTTTGAGTCTGAACCGAATGAATTGGCGGAACTGAACAGTTAATTGATGATGAATTACCACCTGCAGGGCACCTGCCCGTTTGATGTGGAAACCCTTTGAAATGTATGAAAAATATGCAATTATTTGTCTGTTACCGACTCTCATTTGTGGAGATGTCAGAAGTCCTCACATGACTCCTCCTTTGAGTGAGTTTCTCACACTCATTGACAAACTGTCATGCACTACTTATTATTGGATCCGAGGAATTTAAATAAGGATTTTTTGCTTTTGCGGTTTCCTTAGCCTTTTTTCATTTCCAGCCGCCTCTTTTATTCTGTTTCTGTTCTCTTGTTCCGCTCATCGAATTAATCCATCTTCTTGCATTTCTGTGCAGAAGCAGGGATTTACGTGCTATGTCTCCTCAAAGATTTGCTCTTATTTTTCTACTTTGTAAAATGATTCGGCACGCTTCATTAATTTTTATCCTGTTTGTAAGATGAAATTGTTTCTGATGTTTTGATGTGAAAGCTATTAGAACTTTGGCGTCTCTCAAAATCAAGGTTTCAGGGGGTTTCAGATTTGGGGGTTGAAATTTCCTGTGGACTATAAATGAGTGCCTCTCTTTTAAAGGACAGCACAGACTAATACAGTTCAACAAGGTGTTTTTGAAACTAGCTTGGGTAATGCCAGAATAACTCGGCAATATCCTTTAGCATTTGCCTCTTCTCTGGACAGAATATGCCTATTCTTTCTTGTGCTTCTCAGAGAACATCCCTGAAGTACTTTCTTCTTCTGCTACTTTCTCCTAAGTTATTTTAAGACTGTGTTTATGCCAGTGCTGTGAAATCTCAGCTAAGGAACACCAAGAAATGTTGGACACATGGAAGAGGACGTTCTAAGGTGCTCCGTCATTATTGTTGGTTTGGGATTGCTTAAACCATTTTTCTTTTCATCATTATGATATCACTCTCAGTAAGTGGTCTACCGTGATTAAGCAAGGAAAAGGCAAATAAACAGACTGTATTGTGACTTTCCCTTCGCAACCCACCCTCCCCCAATAAAATCCCCTCTTCATTAAACTAATGGTTTTTTATGAGAGCTCCATACCTGAAGCAGATGCTTTATTCTGAAGATATTCCTTGGTTCTGCTGCTTTTCATGTTGTTTTGCATTGAGCTCCCCCATTTGAAATATTAAATCTAAACGTTCCCATTGCGATGTCTGCTTACCGAAATAGCCAGACAGAAAGTTAATATGAAAAGGGGTTGGTTACAGTCATTAATCTTCTAACTAATGTATATTTGAATGATGATTGTTTGGTAACATTTTTATAGGTACCAGGAGAGCTCTCCTGGTCCAGTGTTACTGAATTATATTGAATATCAGATGTAAAAGTCAGTACAGGCATCTCAATTGTTGATTGCTTCTATTTTGGCATTTGGTCCGGTATACAAGCACGACAGTATTGGTGAGCTGAGACATGCAAATCCCATAATGGAGAAATGCAGAAAAAAAAATAGGGGAGGAGGAAGGGAATGCCCAGGGAGAGAGTGGGAGTAATGGAGCACAGGAGAGAAGGACAGAGGAAACTGCTGACCTGAGAAATGCTGGTCACAGGAAAGGAGAAGATGGAGATAGAGAAAAGGTGGGAGGGCATGTGAAGACTGTGTTAGAAAGGATAGAAGTGTTTCTGTGTGCGTTCATTCCGCTGAAATAAAAACCTGCAGCCCCCTACTAATACCATGGCAACTAGGTCTGGGCTCTCAAAGGTACCTCTCGATGCCCTGACGCAGTTGTGTGGGCACCTGCTCCTGGTGCTTTACCGGTACTGGCTCCCATTAAAACCTATGGGAGAACTTCTTGCGAAGTGAAAACAACTGAGATCAGCTCTATTGATCTCAATCAGATCCATCACCTCAGCGCTCGAAGATCCACGTGTTTGTCAGGATTATCTTGACATCTGATGTGCCGGGTGGGTGAAAAAGCTTGCCTTAGGATCCCAAATATGGGGTTATTTGACGCACGGCTTCAAGTTCTTCATGTCTGACAGACTCTAGAACTTAGTTTTTCACAGACCTAGAGCTCAGACAAGAATTGATTAAAACTCTAATCATCTCTTTTAAGTTTTTCTGGCCAGTGGAAACATCCGTATTTGCCTTCAGCAGCCCATGAACTCCTTAGCAGAGGCGGTGAAGAGGTTCCGTGTGCATCAGGGCTTGGTGCTCTGCTTGGATATGAACCCCCTGCACAGGCTACTCGGTCTAGTTCTTTCTTGCTGCTGTTGTAAAACTGCTAATTGTGTTGTGTGTGAAATACTGTGCCGTTGAGGAAGGAATACAGAAGAGTATCTACAGAGTTTTGCAGGGTACTAAGTTAGGGTGAATTTCTCCATCTTGCCAGCAATTGCTTCGGTGAAGGGTGAGAGGTAATGGCTCTCATTGATTGTGTAGCGTGGAAATCCGTGAATGATTTTTGTGATAGAGACCAGAGAGTTTCTCATCTCTCATACTTTCAGTTCTGAAGTTCTCACTGACTTTCTTCTGCGGTGACTCCACTGCAAAAGAAACATTGCATGAAAACAGTGTCTATTTAGTGCATTCTGAATTACTGCCTTTTGGGGTCTAGGTATTCTCTTCAGTGTTATTTGGTAAGGAGACAGAATAAGTGGATTGTTCCTATTGCAGTCTTTCTGCCTTTCCTCTCAGCCTGCATTCTGCTTTTGAATATTGCAGGTACTTTATATGCATGAATCATGTGTAACAGAAGTCTAGCTTGAGATTCACTCAAAGTAGGAGACAATCAGATCACTTCAAGCACCATTGATCAAGGAGATCAGTTGGGGTTTTTTCCCCAAGAGATCAGGACATAAAAATCATTAGGAGAAACCTTTTACTAAATGATTAAAAACTAAAGAATTGGTTAAAAGAAAAAAAAAAAGATAAAATAACTCCTGATGATTTGCAAGGGATATTTGCAAGGGATGCTTTGCTCAATGGCGTAAGCAGGTAATGTTAAAATGAGGGTATGTGAAATTTAGGAGGTTTATGCTCTGCTGCTGCACAAGGTCCTTAGCAGAGACCAGTAGCTATGAGACTAGCATTTTGATTTCCACAAGCATGCGTAATCTCTTAATGTGAAATACCGTAAGGTTTGAGTTTTTAAAATGTTAAATAGTAAAATGGTTCTCAGTTTTCTAGCTGAGTAGAAAGAATTTCTAGTTCAGTTCTGGGAAATATGAAACTTAAACCCCAGGCTCGTATAAAGAGCAGACCTTTCGGATCGGTGTTCTGGCAGAAGCCTTGTCTAACACCCGCCTGGCGCACGGGCTGGCAGCGTGAGTTCCTGCCCCTTGCACAGTCCTTTGCCTTCTCCTCTGAGAGCTCCAAAACGCTGCCGGGATTCTTGGAAGGTGATTCTAATACTGAGATACCAATGGGCCAAATTGTGAGCCATATAATTCCATTGCAGCAGGGTCAAACGTCAGGCCTAAGGAAAGCTAAGAAATCCTAGGGCAAACAGTACGCCTTTCTGCCCAGGGACTACAGATCATATTTGTTTTGCTAGAATTCCACTTACATTCTCATTCAGCCTTATCTTGAGCACAGCATAGTCCTGAAATTGATGGAAACCTCCATTTTAGGTCACTAGCCTCTCTCAGAGAGCCTGGGGTTTTTTTTAATATTTGCTGACCTGGGGAGCTATATGGCTGTCTCCTGCTCAAGCTTTGTTGCATCTTTGGGCAGACCGATGAGAAACCTGACGTGATCAGAGCTCAGCCTGTCGTGCAGGGTCTAACTCCCTTCGGCAGTGCCGCATTCACTTTAAATACCTGTTAGTGGCCGTCTTCTAACAAGAAACAAGTTCATATAGTGCCTCCTACATCTCAGTTCTTCCTCAACCACAAGGATCTTTAAACCAACAGCTCCTGTTTCTTAATCTGTAGAGTAGGCTGTAACGAAGCTATCTTGTGTCCCTACGGCTTAAGCTGGGTGATTATGTGGAAAAGAACACAGAGCTATTGAAACTGGAGAATGAGGATGTGGAAGGTAAACCCGGGTGGTGTTGGAGGTCGGTGGTTGCCCAGCAGGTATTACCTATTCTTCCGTATTAAAGAATCGTCGCCTGGTGCATGTGAACAGTCCTAGAAACATTGCTTGCCAGTCCCTTTTTCAAAGAGAGATTTCTCTGCATCGTTAATCATCTTTACTTTCTTCTTCTCTAACCCACCACAATGAAATATTTAAAAATAGTTTTATCCTGGTCTTCTAAGTTAGCAGCTACGGCACTGTCCTGGCGGGCAGGAACTAGGAGCGCAAATGTTTTCAAGCTGGAGAAATCATAAAAAGCAGATCTCTAATTCTTGTGCTCTGGCTCTAACGAGTGTTGGAGAGAGCCTTGCTGGTGCTGCCTCTCAGTTTGGGACTAACTGTTGGGAAATAAGAAATAGACTGAAGAGTGTGCCGGGCACCAGTAGAAGAGATTCTCTGCTACAAGAAACGTGGGCTGCGTTTGAGCTAATTGATCTTAAGATGGAAGGCGTCAGATTCTGTTTTCAATTCCTGGAACCATCAAGTTCACCAAGAACATCTACTCTGTAGTATAATAAATGTTTTCCTTCAAAAGAGCCAATAATCCCGACTCCCCTTCAGACACTTCAGGGTTTGTGCTACCTGTGACACAGGGAGAGGATAATTCTGATGTTAGATTCTAGCAATGATGTGACAGTGACTGCTTTATGGTGGTGAACAAGACACAGCTGTGACTACTAACTTCCAATCAATATTAATTTGGATGATAATTTCTTCAGGCACTGCAAACTGACCTCAGGTTTACATTACAGAATTGTACATTAATTCAAATAAATCACACATCCAACCAATATCGTTTACAAGCTTGGTACAATAAAAATGTAATACATGAAGGGAATGCTCAATGAGCTGTTATTGAGTCATTATAATTCATATCTTCCACGAAAGCGAATAGGAAAAATGGAGAGGAGTTGTCATTATGGTAAACTTGCGTTATATCTAATGGCGAACACATTTTGATTCACAGGATGAAGTCCATCCTCTGTCATTTTCGGCAGTAGCGAATTCCTGAGTGTTAGTTACTGACTTGCATGGAAGCATTTTAACTGGAAAATTCAGGGCAGAAAATGTTAGTTTGGGTCTTCTTTCCTTTTTTCTTCTTTTTTTTTCCTTCTTTTTTACTTACTCCTGGGGATGATTTAAAGGCCTATGATCTCAACTAGTCTCACGTTACTGGTGCCTCACCGATCATTTTGTCTTCTGTCTCTTCACAATCCTCTGGAGCTATGCCCTGACGCAGACGGTCACATAAATCCTCAGTTGGGTGCTCGGTGCCGTTTTACCTCCGATGTTCTGCTCCCTTGGCTCTGCCCTGTGGTTCCCAGCTGGTTCAGGAGTATTTCTTACATCCTTGTGGGGCCTTTCACTTCAAGCCTCGAGCCAGCTTTATTGACTCTGGATCTTCCTGAATCTGAAAGGAAAACCTTAACCTGGCATAAACACGCTGGAGGTACCTGTAGGCTGGATCTCTCTGCTGCTTTAACCAACTGAAAAATGCATTTATGCTGGTACTTGTCTCGGTGAATTATGACAGCGCAAAGCTCCTCGCTCTCAAAATGGCCCAATTTATGTGAATAATGAGATATCTCTTGTTGATGGCGCAGGGAAGTGTGCTGTAGGAGCAGCGTTGGAAAAGCAGTTCAGCAGAAGCATTTGGTATATGTGTCATCCGTTTTTTTGTGAAGGCTTCTCCATATTTATGGTGCCTTTTGCCCATTATCGTTGAATGAATGGAGATAGTCAAAGGAAAAGTTAGATCAATCTGAAAAAAAGTGATCTATATTATGCAAAATGCACATGTAGGTGTTGGGGAGAACTGGCTGGCCAGTTCATTACTGGAAGTAATGAAAATAGGGTGGTGTGTGCATGCAAGAAGGCATCCTCATCAGTGGAGCTTTCGAATGAGAGAGGAGGGAAGGTCGTGGAGTAAAGGAGGATTTGAAGCCTCAAGCTCATCAGAGCCAGAGTTGATTCCAGAACTGGCAGGGCTCATAATGAAGGGGATAAGGTTGCACAGAGCTGTACTGGTATCCTTTTGGGGAGCTTTTGTCAAATTCCTTGAATTGCCATGCATCCTAATGTATAGCCCAGATTAGTTCCGTTCAAAGCGAGGTCAACTATGGCATCAGACCACATTGCTCAAGACTTTATCCAGTCCAGCCTTGAAAAGTTCCAAGGGCAGAGACTGCACAGCCTCTTTGGGCAAGCTGTTCACCGTTTGACCGTTCTAATGGAAAATGTGTAATGTGTAGGCACAGAAAAAAGCGGAGTAACCTGTGCAGAAAGCTTTTATATTGCATCAAAAGTTGCTCAAGAAACATGCCACTGGGAGAATTACTCAATTTATGAGGATAAGAGGGGAGAGATGTAGAGAGAAGCAAAGAGAGTTTGGTCAAAGCGTGAATATGGCACCCTAGTCTTTAGGGCTGTGGGGTCAGGCTGAGAGAGCTGGGGGGGTTTTCCAGCCTGGAGAAGAGAAGGCTCTGGGGAGACCTTGGAGCCCCTTCCAGTCCCTAGAGGGGCTCCAGGAAAGATGGGGAGGGACTCTGGAGCAGGGAGGGGAGCCGTGGGACGAGGGGGAAGGGTTTTAAACTGGAAGAGGAGAGATTGAGATGAGATGTGAGGCAGAAATCCTTTGCTGTGAGGGGGGTGAGCCCCTGTCCCAGGTTGCCCAGAGAAGCTGTGGCTGCCCCATCCCTGGAGGGGTTCAAGGCCAGGTTGGCCGGGGCTTGGAGCAGCCTGGGCTGGTGGGAGGTGTCCCTGCCCAAGGTCCCTTCTAACCCGAACCATTCTATGTCATCACTAGTTGGTAACATCAGAATTTTTTGAGGAGGGGTACCATGTCTTGTGGCGTCTCTGTACTCTGAACTGGCCAACATCAGTGCTGTGTGGTCTCCTCCTGCTGAGCCTCCTAAGGTGGACTTGGTGTTTCACTTGGGTAAGTGCCATTCCAGCAGCTTGAATGGCTCATCCTCTTGTACCCTCTTTATGGAAGTACTTTTACTGTACCTATTACAGTACTCCTAGTGAACAATTCTGCCACAAGAAGCAGCAAAATGCAAGGTTAGCAGGGTCTGACACAGGAAGAAATAACCTAGAAAGGCTGAGTCATGTTGTAAAATAGCATAAGATTTGCTATTTTTCAAAAGAATTTGATTTTTTTGAAAATAAATATATCAATGACAAGTAATGGCTAGCTGGGACAGAAGAAGAGTTTCAAGATTAAAAAAAACTTTCCCTGAAGTAGGGCGATGAATCAAATAATTTAGAATAATGACAGTACAGCAGAAATGAATCCCCAGCCCCTTCCACCGACACTGGTGGTGCCAGCGTTATGGTAACAGTTGGCGAATTTCTGGTGAGTATCAGTTAAGTGTATAAAATACTCTCAAGTATGCTTTCTATGGGTTTCAGTAGAAATGATTACTGTAAAATGACTATTAATGATGAGAGGCAGTGACTGTTTCGGCACATGAAAGCGAGGGAGAAGATGGGAATAATGAGAATAAGGAGGAGACAGATGGTCTTGTAATAGGGGCTGATGATTTTCAATTCATTCAATGTGTGCTCATCCACTGGAAGGATGACCTCTTAAAAAAGTTTAAATGACCATTGCTGATGGCTTTCAGATGCTCCCCAGGCCAAAACAGTAAAGATGTATAAATGTCTGTAAAAGCTAAATATTTGTTAGTACGAACCTTGATGCGCCATCCAGAGACTCTGCTAAAACAAGGTCACGTTTTCTTTTCTGGTGCAGTGGCTCATTTGTTTGAGACCACATTCTCCAAAGCCCGATTTAATATCGGGGAGTGGGAGGGATTGCTCCTGTATTCATCGGAAAGCCCTATCGCAGTGGTAGCACTTTTTAATTACTGAGATTTCATCATCAGTCAAAGAAGAAGCTCGAGATGCAAAATCTCGGTGCCAGAAGGCGAGGGTCCTGCTTTATGGCTGGCTCTAAGCAGCTGTAAGCCAGCTTCCCCCTAGTTCTACGTTATTTACCGAGTGTGCAACATCGTGTGCTATGGAAAGGAATTTTTTAACTTTCAATTTTGATAAATTTTGTCGGAAAATGAAACTCCCAGGTCAAATGACTATAGACAAGAGATGGGAAGCCAAAGGATGCCTCTGGTAATACTGCCAGCTGCGACTTTTGGGTTTGTTTTTTTACTGAAGTGAGATGATCTGCTTACAATAAGCACTTAAAAGTTCAAGGTTAAAATGAATATTAGTTTATGCGGCATGATCTATATCATTTTATGGGTCAGCAGTTTGTCCTCTGATCCATAACCGTAGACTCTCGAAGGGCTCATCACCCATCGGAAGGCAATGTTCGGTGCGCTCAGGCTGCTCCTTGGCAGAGGGAACAGCGCCTCCTCCTCCTCACCTCCCAGCCTGTCCTTTCCAGGGTGCCTGTATCCATCTAGCGCAACCTTCTGAACATGGAAACCGTCTCACCGTGTTTCTGTAATCCCGATGGGAAAAAAGCTACGCACCTTCTAATTCCTTCTGGTTTATTGCCGATGATGTATTTACTTGTGTTCAGGCACTTGAGATGGGATCCCGCTTGTGCTGCCTTCACAAGGAGTGTACCAGAGCCTTCCCTTCAGAGTGCCCCCCTTCTCACGGGGCTATCATCATCATCATCGTTCCCTGACAGACCCAGCGTGAAGCCCTCCTCCCAGGTTAGCAAGTCTGTTGGTAAAGATTCTTCTGCCCCACTTTTTCAGATGGATCCTACCTCCCTCCCAATAGTCTTCATTCCTCAACAGAATAAAAAAGGAGCATTACAGTCCCTTTTACTCAAGCATAACTATAAACGTGTTCCAATTCAAATCATAAAACTGGACATGAATTTAGGGTGAGGTATTTAATAGTGGTTCATCATGATAGGAAGCATCTTCTATTCTTAAAGAACGGCGCCGGGTAGGTTGACACCCAGTGCTATCATGAACTTCAGATGAGCAACCTCAGTGTTGTGTTCGCTTACCTTTCTGTACCGAGCGGGCTGCCTCTTATTAAGAGTACTGTCACATTCCCTGTTCAGGCACTGCACAATTTCTCCTCGTCCTTATATCTCAACCTTCCTGAGTGACTGGCAACACTCTATTATGAAAAACAAATGCCGCTTTGTGCGTGTAGCAAGAGCTAATCTCTGCTGTTTTGTTCTATAACAAAGCAAGAAACAGCTGCAGAGATTAATAGGCAAGGTGAAGATGAGGCGGCTCAATCCATCATCAAATTGGTTCACTTTAAGTGTACTACAGAGCAGGAGGATTACTGCTATTCTCTAGCAAATCACAAGGAAAAAAAAGAAAAAAACCCAAAACAGGAGGAAACATTCTTTTCCTTATTAAGATGAAAAGGTTGTGCAGAGAGCGAGATGTCTAGGGAGATTTCTGGGACTGGGAGGGCGTCTGAGAGCAGAAGCCTTGGCAAAAATTGAAATGTTTGCATCCGAACAACATCAACAACAAAGTCAGTGAGCTCCAGTTATAGTCCTGTTATTTCATACTTGTCCCCTTCCTGTTTTCCCCATTTCTTTTCCTTTTCTTTCTACTTAGTGGTAACCATGTTGTCTGTCAGCTGCCTCCAGGGCACCAATTCTTTGTATTCAAAATCTTGCTAGGGTTTTCTCCACAACTTTCCCAACAAAACTTTGAGGTTAACTTTAAAAAAAAAAAAAAAGAAGAGATATTTTACATTATTAAATGCTGCATTATTTTTGTTCTTTCTGGCTTGGACCCTTTTTAGACTTGGTTTGCAATCTGCAGAGGCAGAGTTGTCTTCAATCTCACGATTGCAGCAACTTGATTTTATTGTTTAAACAAATACTCAGCAGCACTAGATATACCACCAAGGACTGGCAGTTGGGAAATCACGTGGCTTATTCAAATCCTGGATGACTTGCCCTAACTCAAACACTGTGTCGGTGCCAAAGCTAGTCGTCTGGGGCTCTGCTGCTGGAGGATGTTCTCCATCGTGGCATATTGGCCTCTCCTTTAAAAACAAATAAAAAAAATCCCCCCCACCCCAGACCCTGCACGTGGTTGCGTGTAGTGGGCAGGTCGTTGTCATTGCGTGTGTTCAGTAATGCTGCTCTCAAAGAAGTTATAAAAAGCAGTCAATAAATGAAACGGTATTTCTCAGGCTCTGCTTTTGTATAGCTTTCTGTAAAAAGCTTTTCGAAGCCGACTCCCATTCGCCCTGCTGTAGGAGCTCGCCTTTGGCGTTTTACTTGTCTGTAGAGCAATAGATCAGGTTATATCAAAACATTCTGCCAAACAGTCATGTATTGTATTTTATCCCCGTTTTCCAAAGACTTCCATAGTCAGATATGAGATGTAAAGCCACTTGCTCTGTCAGTTAAAGTAGGTTGAGATAGAATATCTGTAGCTGTAGCTGAGGGGAGCCCTCATCCCCCTCTACAACTCCCTGAAAGGAGGGTGGAGAGAGATGGGGGCTGAGCTCTTCTCCCTGGGGACAAGGGGTAGGACAAGAGGAAACGGGTTCAAGTTATGTCAGGGCAGGTTTAGATTGGATATCAGGAAACATTTGTTCATTGAAAGTTTATTAACCATTGGCACAGGCTGCCCAGGGAGGGGGTGGATTCCCCATCCCTGGAGGTGTTTCAGAAAAGGGTAGATGAGGTGCTGAGGGACAGGGGTTAGAAGGGGGTTTTGTCAGGGGGGGGTAATGGTTGGACTTGATGATCTTAAAGGTCCCTTCCAACCTCAGCGATTCTATGATTCAATTCTGCTTAATCAAACTCCATTCCACCAAAAAATATGTATATGTCTTTCATAGAATCATAGAATCATATGATTCTATGATTTTTTTTGTCTTTAGTGCATGCCATGTGCTGTAGAAGGTGGGTGACATTCTTGCTAACTTGGGCACAGTTGAGTGTAAACGCCAGTGCAGCTTATTTGTTTAAAAAGCCTTTGTTTGTCCTAGTATGTCAACAAAAGGTTTCTTTTCCTGTTGGCTGTAGGTAGACCATTTGTTTCTCTGTCACAGGGTAAGGTGCTTGCGATGGAAAGCTGGTGACATAACTGGTGACTAAGGCAAACCGAGCCCATAGATACCAAAAGACACGGACAAACTACTAGCAGTGAAAAATAGTTCTGACTTGATGATGTAGGGAAACTTTTTCACCGTTTGGATAGTCAGGTATTGGAGCAGGTTGCCCAGACTGATTGGTCAGTCTCTCTCCTTGGAGGTTTTTACAGCCCAACTAGCTCAAGCCCTGAGCACTGTGGTCTGATCCCGTTGCTGCTCCTGCTCTGAGCAGGAAGTTGGACTGACGACTTCCGAAGGTCCCTTGGAGCTGGAGTTGTTCTGTGGGTCTGAGTGTTGGCAACCAAGTCCTGCCTTGCTAGCCATTTCCCTAGGCTGGCCGCTCTGACTTTGCAAAGTGATTGATTTGTTTACTCGTCAAAGGGCAGATTTGTGCCTAGGAATGGCTGCTGTATGAGACAGAGGAGGAGAAGTTCCATCTCTGCAGAGATCTGTCTCCCTCTAAAGCAGGATTTTCAGCCTCAATAACCTCTGGTGTCCTGAAAGGCCTGGGAGCCCCCTCTGACGGGGCAGGCTGGCTGTGATTTGGTGTTAATTGACACTTCAATTGCAATAATTTGACACTGCGGTTGCACAGTGCCACTTCATTTGCGTAAAGTTAGCTTGTGGAGTAAGTTACGTGCAGTGTTTGCCTGCAGCGTTTCAGTCTTGTTTGTTTACTGGAGAGGCTGAACAGGGTGCTTAGATGTTGGCTCCTGCTCGTCCAGCATTCCGAGGCATCTGGGCTGTTCCCTGCGGATGCTTCGCCGGGTCAAGGCCACATCTCTTGTTTCATGGAGCTGTCACTCTGCCGCTCCGCGCAGAAAACATGGCTGTCGTCCTGTGCAGGGTGCTAGTCTATTATAAAGCCCCGTGTACACCATTATGCGTTGAAAGAGCATCCGCAGCACTCTGATCGTCACGCCTTCGGCTCTTCTCCCTTGTCACGTTCCAGAAGCCCTGGGTCACACAGAAGTGGCCAGCCTAAAAAAACAGGGAACCATCTCTGATTAGCTTGTTTTTCACTGAGCTGATGTCCATCACATCTCTTAGGATGATGTGAAGAGTGGGGAGCGGTGTCTGCAGTGAAAGGTAGAAGCTGGTCAGGCCAAAAAATGCAGCCTGGTAATCGAGTCATGAAAAACAGCAGGGAGAAAGAGAAGCTGAAACTGCCGTGGACGCAGCTGTTTAAAAGTTGTCATTGTTTTAAACCAATTAATCTGTTGTAATTCTGTCACTAATTTAACAGCTCTAAGATTTCTCTGCAGGTTCTTTTAAGTGAGCGTCTAACTTCAGAAAATTACATGATAAATTTCATTTACTTTCTACGTATATGATCTGCCATGGCTTCTGCCCCCTCCTTTGAAGATCTTACATGTTAAGGACTATAAAAAACACTTAACTGATGCTATCCTGGTTCCAACTTGTTGGAGGCTGCCCTTTGGAAACAGTTTTTGGTGCTGCGGTTTTTGATAAGCTTTTGCCGGGTGCAGCCAGGCAGCACAGCTAAACTGATGGAGTGATGGGCTGCTGTTGAAAAGGACGATGCTGTACAGTCTCAGCAGCTCCCTTGGGCTGGCAGCAGCATTCGACCACGCATCGAGCTATTCAGAAACCTAAATCAGTAGAAAATCAACATTTTTCCTGGCAGTTAAGTCTCTGGGCTGGCTTGGTATGAGGTCAGTTGAACTGCTGGCAGCAGCACAAGTAAGAGGCTGGAGAAAAGGGGGAGATGCGGTTCATCTGTATGGTTAAACCATTTTCTTAGACGTCATATCTCTTGTATTTTAAGTCCATAAACCAGCACTGAAGCCGAAACGAACAGTAGCCCATCTTCTCACCCCTGCTGTTCTTCCCACAACTGCAACGCCCCCTCCTCCGTTGCGCCAGTCAAGAATTGGTGTAGCCACATGCTGAACTGCGGTGAGGAATTTGCCTGGCTTCATTTTGTTTTGATGGATTAGTTTTCGCCAGGTTTCTTTTGTGTCGCTGCACAACTGCCCACAGCAGAGCAGGAGGGCGATAAAAGGGAAGGAGCGCGCGGCCCAGGGGGCAGGGGAGGGTGGCTGCTTGTTTGACTGACTCTAAATTGCCGGCTTCAGCTGTCTTTACGTGTGCCTGGAATGACAGTATCAGGCAATGATTATATTTGTACTCATTATTTCACTGGTCTGTGAACATTTGAAGAATGTTTTCTGGGTTTATGAATTGTAAAGGTTTGCTGGGGCCTGGGGCAAGGCTTAAATAAATCCTATCTAAATCTTATGGCTGAAACCAGATAGGGAGGTTGGGAAAGAAGATACCAAATATGAAGGGATGAGGCTCGGTCAGAAAATGTTGGGACCACTGTTGCAGAGGGAGGTCTTGGAATGGGCATGTGCTACAGAGACTGAAGGAAACGCTGGTAGCCAGAAACCTCGGAAAACTTTGCCTCTTTAAAAAGGCTTTGCTAATGCTGAGGTGGTTGGAAAATGTCGATCGTTGCAGTGGTTACCCTTCTGCTCCGTGGGACTGAGCTGTGCAGGTGTGTTGCTGCTGTACAGAGGTCACTTGTGTCCTGGTCAACAGCATGGATCAAGATGGGGCAGGTCAGCTTTACTGGCCCACTTTCCATAACCGCGCCATCCACAGCATCCCTGCGTCTTCCCTTGCCTTTAATCGTTGGTCACATTCTTCTGTCCTCACTCTCATTTGTTCCCTACAGAAAGAATTAATGTAGAGCAGTTTCCTAAATAAGGTATTTAAATTGTTCTAAATCTACCTGAAACAAGTTATAAAAATATACTCATGTCTTTTTCCTTCCTTGTTCTTGCAGATGGAATTAGCTTCTCCCTGCAGAATATATATCCATCATTTCAGAGATTTCAGTAGATTCTTTTGTTGCAAGGCGCTGCTGGAANGGAATTTGCCTGGCTTCATTTTGTTTTGATGGATAATTTTTCGCCAGGTTTCTTTTGTGTCGCTGCACAACTGCCCACAGCAGAGCAGGAGGGCGATAAAAGGGAAGGAGCGCGCGGCCCAGGGGGCAGGGGAGGGTGGCTGCTTGTTTGACTGACTCTAAATTGCTGTCTTCAGCTGTCTTTACGTGTGCCTGGAATGACAGTATCAGGCAATGATTATATCTGTACTCATTATTTCACTGGTCTCTGAACATTTGAAGAATGTTTTCTGGGTTTATGAATTTTTCCCCATGACATTTGGGAAATATCCTTGGCTTTTTTCCCCTCTGTCTACAATTTATTTACGGCGCTGCGTTGGCTGCAACAGGCAGTGGGGGTGAGATTCAGGTGGCTGGTTGATTCCTCGCTTACTTCATTTGTCCCAAAGCCATAGCAATGATGGGGGGGCTGTGTGTGTGTGTNTGCCATCCACAGCATCCCTGCGTCTTCCCTTGCCTTTAATCGTTGGTCACATTCTTCTGTCCTCACTCTCATTTGTTCCCTACAGAAAGAATTAATGTAGAGCAGTTTCCTAAATAAGGTATTTAAATTGTTCTAAATCTACCTGAAACAAATTATAAAAATATACTCATGTCTTTTTCCTTCCTTGTTCTTGCAGATGGAATTAGCTTCTCCCTGCAGAATATATATCCATCATTTCAGAGATTTCAGTAGATTCTTTTGTTGCAAGGCGCTGCTGGAATGTCTCGCTCAGTGGGATTTTGCATCATGACCTTTCTGCTGTATAGCCCTGGAAGCTGTCATGCCCGCTTTGGTTTTGCAGTGTTATTTCTACAGTCCCGAGCAATCATCAGCAGTCTTCCCAGCATCTGTGGAGCCTCTGTTAGTACGGCAGAGTTTGTACGGCAGGCAATATGTCCGAAGCAGAGGTTTAGATCAGAATTTATTCTCTCTGTGGCCCTGAGAGAGGCACTGGGATGGGTTTCTCACCAGGTACTTGTATCACTTCCCCTTACCACCTGTAAGCATCTTCTCGGCAAGCTTTTTCCGCATGAATTTCCACTCACAAGTTTATTCCAAGATGCAATACATCGTACCGGCCGGTCCCCTATCCTCTCTTGCCGGCATCTTCCTTGTGTGTTGGGTGGGATTTGGTGCTTTGCTGCTCCTTGGAGCTTGGTGGGAGGAGATGTTCCTTTCTTAGCTATTGCTCTGTTGCTGTACATATGGAAACACGTTTCCACCTGGATGTGTAAAAAGGTTGCCCACCATTCACACCATTTCCAGATGCTCTTCTTACTTTCTTCCCTCTGTCCCGTGGATATTCCAGCCAAGACCATGTTTCCTTTCCACAAACGCACTGTAAATGTGCAGGTTTTACCGTGTCAAAGCGACTGGTGTTTTTAATTACAAGCATATTTTGCACAGGAAGATCAAACACTCCAAAAAATCATAGTTCAATCCACAGCCAATTAGCTTTGCCATCTACTTGTCTTGCTTGACTGGAATTGAAGGGACTAAAATTAGGAAAATTTGTGGCTAAATCCTTCCACTAGTTATTTGCCACCTGTTTAGTATTGTAGGTTCTGTTTGAATCCGATCGTAAGCATTCGTCTCTTACCTACTCCATCATCCTTAGTTTGATATTCACCATTAACATTACCCAACTTTAAACAAGGCGTCATTAAAACGGTGTTTTTCTGTCTGATGCTGCTATTGGAATAGTGAACCCTAGTTCCTAAAATTCAGCCCCTTGCTATCCGTGCTAGATTTTAGTCCTAAAATTCAACCCCTTGGTATCCGTGCTAGCTTTTAGTCCTAAGTGGACGGAGAGCTCAGTGAACTCAGCGAAACACTACAGTTGCCTTGTGCTGTTCAGCGATCAAATAGTCCCTTTCGTCTACTGGCTCGGTGATGCTCTGCAAGCGTCTGCGTCCTAGGAAATTAAAATTACTCTCATCATTTCCTTCCTGTTTTCTCACTACTCCATTCTGCTGGAATGAGAACGTCTGTCTGAAGTGCCACTGCCCTGCCACCACCAGCCTGCGCCTTCCCTTCCGGGCTGTCACATTTCTTACTCGGTTGACTGGGCGAGACTGGGGCTTTCTATGCCCTTGTGAGCCTTTTGGGAACATTTTCTATTATCGCTGGCCTTCATCCGAATGGGTTGGGACTTGTGATTTGCTTCTCTTCCTCAGCACAGCAACCGCTGTTCTACCTACCGTATTCCATTTGCTCTGAACTACATTCGGCATAATTTTATCATACCGTCATTACAATACGGCATACTGTTATCTAACAACCTGCTATTTTCCAAAAAAGAAAATCAACAAACTACCTTGTGTGTGGTTTTCTCCTCCTGTCATGGTTCTGCTTTGTGCCCAAATACTGCAGTATAGTATATGGCTATACTTCTCCAGCCTGTTGATAGGGCTTTTTGCACCCATTTTGTTGGCGTGCATGGACATATGTGCACTTATTTGGGTTTGGTTTGTGTGTTATGAAGCTGTGGTCATTTCACAAACTGCTTCTGGTTTTTAGTGGAGTATTGATTGAAAACAACTATCAAAGACTGCTTTCCAAAGAGAGCAACTTCCGTTCTGTATCAGCAGCAATTTTCTGTGGGATGAAAACAAGGGGACTCATTTTCAATGGGATAAGCGAGGTTTCAGCCGGTGGGAACGTATGGTTGATTTTCAGTGCGCTGTTTTACTTGGGTTACTTTATATCCTGACCTTCATGAGCAACGGAAGAAGGAGCTCACATGTTTCAATTTACACCTTTGTGTCATGAAGTGTTTTCCATGCTGAAATTTTCTAATCTCGCTCCGCCTGCGAGTGCCGTTAACGGTTGTGGTGGGCCCATCCAATTAGCTACTTGACCGGGCAATGTGGCGGCTTGTCTAATTCAGTTGTTTTCACCTCTTGCAGGAAACGGCAAACATGCTACATCTGATGCAGAGCAGGCTGAAGGAGGAGGAGCAGCACCTGCTTAAGAGTGGCAGTAAGTGGGATTTTTTCACCGCTTTTAGTAGCAGGGGAATTGTTAAGGACTTGCTGCTTCACGTGTAAGTATCCACTTACAAGCATGAAGCGGAGGGGTTATGGGATAGCTGACAGAGTCAACATGCTATATTAGAAAAAGTGGAATGATAATAACTTTGAAAGGACAACGGTGAAATAGGGAACCTAACCTCTGTGAAATGCTCTTCTGCCTTGTCAATTTTACCTGCAGCGCTGAGGGATGAAAACAATCATCCGCTAAACACGCTGTGCAATTGCGCTGAGCAGATTTTAGCCTTCATTTGAGTATTATCAAAGCCTGCATGGGCTTGCTGTGGGCGCAGCGCTTGTCCCAGCACGATGGGATTGCTGCTGAAAGGTTGCTTTGCGAACAGACTTGGTTAGAGGACTCTACTCAGCAAAATTCTTGCGTCTAGGTGAGTAGTCTCGGTTTGTGGGACTGCTTGACTGCCTCGTATTACACATGTGCCTTGCAAAACAGGAGGGTGATTTCTGTCCTCAGCAGTTAGCCTGCCGCGGTGGATGGCATCGAGTTTGGTTACGTGTTCAGACTAAGTCTTTGTGATGTGTCTATCAGATCGTAGCTTTCGCAGATGAAAATCTCTCTGTTTGAAATCCTCTTTAATACATCACTGATCTTCAAAGTGGGACCCACGTTTGCCTGCTTGCATTTGCTTGACTTTAGTGTACCTGCAAAATGTGAATGCAATTAAAAATTGGGGTTTTTTTCTTTTTTTTTTCCTAAACTTACTCTTAATTAGAATTCTAGCTGAGGATCAGAAGGGAATAATAACCTCTTGAGGTTTTGTAGAAAGCTAACAAACCAGATTTTGCTCCTTTTGAGCCAAGCGTCAGCAAGAACTTCCTCATTAATTACCCCAGTGAATTTAATATTGCAGTATGTGCATTTTTATATGGTAGTGGGAGAAAATAGAAGGGAAGTTAATTCTCGGGATCAGAGGGAGAGTTCATGAAGCTGAAATTGAGTAAAGGCATCAAAGTTGCGCTTCACAGTTGGTTTGTTGGCAGAGATTTTCAGAGCAAGATCATGAAAGAGGAAAAGTGCAGGGTCCGGCATGTGAGTTGGGGCAACCCCCGGTATCAGCACATGCTGGGGATGGAGGGANGCCAGGTTGGCCGGGGCTTGGAGCAGCCTGGGCTGGTGGGAGGTGTCCCTGCCCAGGGCAGGGGGGGCACTGGGTGGTCCTTAAGGTCCCTTCCAACCCAAACCATTCTGTGATTGTATGAAATTCACTCATTTGTGCCCATCTTTGCTCTCATCTTCTTATGTCAAAGCAGTAAAAATTGAAGGAGTTTTAGCTGAAACAGAGGATTTGTGATATAAATTACAAGAATGTGGGATTGTTCAAGGATTTACTTGAGTGAAAACGTCCAGTTCCCGCTATCTGTAAGTTTCCAGGGTGACTAAGTTCAAGAGAAGACAAGCATATATTACCAGTAATTAGCAGGGTGAAGCATAACGTGAAAATTTTCTGACCTGCTTTCTCCTTGCCTCTGGATTTTAACTTGGAAAACTATTCTGTCATTTTGCATCTCGGAAATAATATGAACCTTTCCTTTTAGTGAGTGATTTAGCTGCCACCTAAGAACACAGGATTATGACTTCTATCGACCTAAAAATATTACCGTAATGCATCTTTATTCAAGTACATAATTGTCATAATTAGTATTTATTCTAGTGCTAAGAGCACCAGGATCCTGGTTTTCAGCGCTGGCTCATTTATTGCCTGTCCCATCACCTTGGAAAATCAAGTCATCTTTGTCAGCTCCAGTCTGCGGTGGTGTGCAAGTCTGCGGAGTTCGGAGGCGTAACTGAGACAATAAATTTGGCTCTCAGAGGGTGTTTCTGCAGTCACGATCACGGCTTCATTACCGCATGCTGTAAGGTTAATTTACTGAATGTTGGAAAGCTCTCTGCGACCACGGTTTGCTAACACATAATGATCGGGTACCAGGCTGTGCTCTCCCCTTAGACCAGACCCCACTCTCCTCCTCTCATTATGAGTTAAATTATGCCCTTTATATAGTTCAAAACCAAGAGGTTTGCTTTGGTAAGAGAGTGCAGGGGTTGGTTTCTTAAATAGCATCATGCCCTATTAGGTGTATGTTTACAGGGCGGTTAGGTTGATCCTAGCATCCCGGACACAAGAAAAATGGGTATTTTTCTTCGAGGAAACAAAGAAAACAGCAGCAGAATGGGTGCAGCGTCACTGAACAGCTTTGCCTGCCCAAACCGCCCCGAAGGTTAATAGTGAAATTCACACTAGAAATGGGAAGCGCCATAAGGGATGGAGTTTCTGCCCCGGAGGCTTCTGGCAGTCAGTGATTTTATCAACCAAGTCTTGTGAGTATTGTGTGAAGTGAAGGCGTGAGCACTTAAACCTCCTTCCACCTGTGTTTGGGCACTCTGCCTGCTGCATCTCCTCCTCCTAAGGCAGGATCTGCCCTGTTGATGAGGCAGACACAGGGAAGATGAAAGAAGGACTTTTCTTCCCCATCAGGAGGATCTTTCTGAAGTAGGTTCGGGGAGGAGAAAATACTTGTTTATTCCACATGCGTTTTTGAGTAACGCCCCCCACACGAAGCAAAGTGCTTTTATCCTAAGTTGTCTTCCATCTTCAGCTTGTTAAAAAAATTAGGGAGTTGCTGTCTGGACCTTCAACCCAGGGAATACGTTGTGCCTGCTTGCAGGACTGTTAAAGCAGACCCTGCTCTGACTTGCTCTTGCCCCCCATGCAGTGGGTTCTGGAGGTGAAGGGATCAGCTTCTCGCCCTTGCAGCTCCGCTCCGTGGAAGGTTGCCCTTCAGGCTGCCCTGCTGTCTCCTAGGACTCCCCGCCTGCGTCTTCAAGGTTTGGGGCAGAGAGGTGAGCTTTGTTCCAACAGATTCATTGCTTTCCTACGCAAAGGGCCAGCGCCTCCTGCGAGGGAAAGGGAAGGTTCTCTAATTCTCATTACACTTCGCCCCTGAGAGCTGCAAAACACTTAATGAGGCTCTTCTAACAGCACAGGCTGGGATGTGATAAATTTGTTACTATTAACTGATAAAAGTCAGCATCCATTCTGCCTCTGTAAGCACTCCTACCTTTGCGTGCCTTCCTAATCGATGCAGTTCTCTTATTGTCTGGATCCTTTGACCTTATCTCCTGCTAATTTGGTAAGTAGGGTTGCAAATTAACAGTTAATTTCACTGCAGAGGAAGTTGGGCGAATTCTGGATGGCTCTCCCTTGAGTTTCAGGCTGAACTAACACCAGAGAAACCTAAATCACATTTCTTGTAAAAAAAAAAAAAAAAAAAAAAAAAAAGTGCTGTGAAACGCAGGTTGAATTGTGCAGGTCTGTGTTAAGAATATGGAAAGGCCGTGGATATGTGTCTCGGAAACAGCCTCGTTCTTTTTTTTTTTTTCTTTTGCTAGCATACATTGCAAATCTTCTTTTGTTTCTGACAGAGCATCCCTGTAAAACCACTGCACTAAAAAAAAAATAGAGAAAAGCTAACGCTAAGTTACATGACAACCCGTGCTTACATTCTGTAAAGATGTTGAACTCCAGATACGGACCAGGCTTTGAGTATTATTTCCATGATGAAAATATATAGAATTAAGTATCTGCAGCAGCACAGAAATGTGTTTTGTGATGAGCGGGAAGTTAATTGCTGTTGTTTTTGTAACCTGTATTTCACCGAAGACGCTCTTAGAGGGAACCGATGTGCCATGTGGTGGGTTTTCACACAGCCTGCTGCCCCTGTGGCACGTCCAAGGTTGGTGCAAAGTAACAAATGCCCATTGAGTGAAACTCAGGGCTTGGTTTCCTCATGGTTAATGGAAAGATGACTCTTAAAACATTCTATTAGGCACTGCTGGGATGAGCCCTGCGAAGGCTGCTGATAGCCCTATTGTCAGGTGGAGATAGGCAAAGAGTTGCTCTGATAATGGTTTGAAGGTCACTGACCACGGCAGAAATTCAAGATGGTTTTTTCAGGTTCATCCAAGGTTGAAAAAAACACGTTTGCCGGGGAAAAAGTAACAACTGGAAATGTTTCTAGGCTGAAATACATTTTTTCAGGCTAATCAGCTTGTTTCATTTACAGATCTTTTTCTCAGTTTTTTTACATACTTTTTCACGTGTGTTTTCTCGCATTGTTTCTTTTGAAGATTTTTTTTGGTCACCTTAAAACCAGACTATATAAACTCTAGTTAAAAAAAAAATATATATATTTTTTGGTTTGAAAATATGAAAATACGGCCCTTGAATTTTTGCATAATGTTTCCTGTGTTTCTTTTGGGTGACACTATGCCCAGGATTGATTTCTTTTTTTGAGTTTGCAAAAATATTTGCTGTAAAAATTGCATTTTTTGTTGACCGTACCATTTCCTGCTGTGCCGCCCCCGTCAGCCCACCCTGTGTACTCTTGCTTGGTCTGTAGGATGAGTAACCATCCACGTGATAGATGTCCGTGGACTAGATGATCTCCAGAGGTCCCTTCCAACCCCTATCGTTGTGTGATTCGGTGAATTTTGTGAAATTTGCTCTATTTCAACATTGTTCAGCAGGGTTAGGTGATGCTATGGGGAGCTTCGGTTCTGCTCGATACCCAACCAAAATATTTCCTTGGTCAGTTCTTCCCAAACTAACTCTTTTCTGCCAGCCAAGCAAAACGTGCTGAGCTCTCTCTCCTTGCTCGATTAAACAGAGCAAATGGAGATGTTGTGCTTCGGGTAGCAAATCGCGTGACGCTGCTGCAGTTTGGTGCTGCACTGAATCTCTTGTGCTCTTTCTGCTCCAGAATTGATGCTTTACAGTCTGACAGCCGATAAACCAAAAGTCCCTTTGCCGTGACTGTGGCATTTGAAGTGTAGCGGTGAGTCGCTGGGCGATTCCCGCGAGGGCGAGATGCCTGGGTGATATTGCTAACGCTCAGCTCTGTCACCAGCGGGATCCTCAGACCATCCATCTTCCTGTAACAGACACTTGGAATTTGTCCACAGTAGTCTTGTGTTTTGCTTGTTAAATAGATTGCAAATTCATGTTCTAATTTAATAGTGCTTTGATGGCCGCTTGGCTTTTAAGATTATTAGAAATAGTTATGGTCACCAAATATGACCTTTCTATAAAATGGGCCAAAAAATGTCATAGCTACTTATTCCTGTGCCAAGACTACAAATCCCAGTGTAAACGGAGCTTGTCATCAAGAGTTATTTTTAATTATTTCAAGTGACAGAGACCTATGGCTTCCCTGGGTAGTTAATCATCCTTATTGTTAAAAACGGGAATTTGGATACGTAGCAACAGACCATTTGAAAATGACTAAGTGAGGTAAGAAAGTGCCCTTAGACCTCTACAACTACTGGTTGGTGTTTGTTGGGATGTTATTGCCCAGTTTTAATATACACGGGTCCAAACTTCAGCTTTCTGCTGAAGTTAGTAGGAGCCACAGGGGTCTGGACCTTTTTCCAAGCTCTCAGTGCCAGGATGAGTACTCTCAGTACCTCTTTTTTCAGAGATTGGATGAGGGATCTCAGTTTTGTGCTAAGGACAAAGGATGTTCCCTACTGAAATGTTTGTATCGAAGCATTTCTTCCTGTTCAAATCGCAGAACTGCAAATCTGTGAGTATTCCGGCTGATGTACACAGCTAGTGGCTCTGAATCTTGAGTATGGATTTGGTAGAACCAAGGGTTTCAAGTGGGACCTGAACTTCCCTCTCCCTTTGGTCACATTTAAAATCCCTATCCACCCCCATCTTTTTTTTTTTTTCCCCTCCGGTTCTAAAATTTCTTGCTGTTTATTAAATGGATTTTATTTTGGATGAAGCGGCTGTCGGTTGCCCGCGTGATTTTCTCGTGATGCTTTTTCACCAAAATCAACATCCTGCTGAATCCAGTAACTACCATGGAGCCAGTG
Organism: Rhinoptilus africanus; assembly: GCA_013400135.1. Classification (NCBI taxonomy): domain Eukaryota; kingdom Metazoa; phylum Chordata; class Aves; order Charadriiformes; family Glareolidae; genus Rhinoptilus; species Rhinoptilus africanus. The sequence goes on along the minus strand of VXBO01003715.1, from coordinate 100,108 downwards.
CCTGTGTTTCCAAAGCCGGGATTTTATTATGAGATTGTACATGCTAAACAACACTTACATCTAATTCCAAAGCATATCAATAAATGCTGTCCTTTGTGCTCATTATCTTCACCACAGTACCTTCTTATTTTACAGTTGGTTACGTTTACTTGAATATTTATGCAAACTAACAAATCTGTAATGAAATCACCGGTAAGTTATTAAATCATGCTGGTTTTCCTTCAAGCGTTGCAAATTACCGAAAATTAAATTATTTAAATATAGTATTATCAGACCAGGTATCTGCTCTGGCTTTTTCTGGAAACAGTAGGTCGAACAAATCACGCGTCTTCCGAGAGCGGTGTTTTTCAGTTGTAACCAGGATGTAGTTTTTGTGGCTGGACTTTTTAAAATGAAACTAATTTAATTGACTGAAACTCACCTTTATGAAATGGAAATAGTGAAGTGTAAGGCAGGCAGAGTTTAAAATCCCGGTATATTCTCTCTCAGGCAGTCTGATGTTTTGCCACTATTCTCCGAGCAGTAGGGTAAATCACGGCAGTGAGGAAATGGGCCAAATGGAGTTTATAGACTTGTTCTGTCGGTTACCTTTTCTTAGTAAAAATACTGGACCTTGTTAAAATACCAGCCTTAAGCTCCAGTAAGCTGCCAGCGTTGGCCTAAATTTGGGCACATGGATTGCTGAATTGCAGTTTATTGTGTAAAGTCCAAATAATCTTCACGTAAACCCGTGCAAATCTCATAAGCCAGCTCCGTTAGAGTGTGTTCTGTACTCCGTGTCCCGGTACATGGGAATTTGTAGCAGTATGCTTTATTGTTTTCTTGCTTTATGCTGATACTGAGAAAAATCAACGTTTTCTCCATAAAGAATGTTCCTTTTCTCCCCAGAATTGACGCATTGTAATTTCTGTTACGCAGTATTACACAGACGCGGTTGTGACTTCTCCCAGGGCAGCAGGTAGTTTCTTTCTATATGTTGTTAAATGAAACTTGCTGAATTGTCACTTTTTTATGAATACCAAGAATGTTTTGTTGAAAGCCGGGAACGCCGGGCATGTACACAAGGGATGTAGGATGGCGGAACCCTGTAGTGCTCTAGCTAGGACGGGTCACACACAGCATCACACTAGTTTGCCGTTTAATCCCACTACAAACCCTGTACTCGTCTTTATCTTGGGTATTTAAATAAATTTGCAGCAATATATTTTGTTCCTGCGTCCTCGGGGTTTTATCCCAGCAGGATGGTAACTCGGATTGTATACTGGAGGGAGCCGGGCTTGACGATAGGAGCAGTTGAGCTGTGCTAGAGCAATACATTTATTTTTTGGCAAATAAAAAAGGTGTTCGATGTCTTCCCGAGTGGTGGGCCAGGAGGCTTGGAGGCGCAGATTTTGCTGAATTCGCGTTTGCAGCTTTTCTGATCCTCCAGCGTGTGTTCACTGTAGCAGCTCGGTGACACTTCGTGTTGGGCTGTGCGCATCGGAATTCCAGCCAGGCTATTCAAAGAAAACCCAAATTCTTGCCAGAGATCCGTAACAAGGTGTGTTTCAAAGTCACAGCTTGGTAGGAAAAATCATGCGCTGTGCTTATATGCTGATACTTCACCTGATTAATCTTTTCTTCATTTGTATGGAAGAGTAATCCAGGATTTTTAAAGGTGTAACTGAAAGCTAGGCATACAGTTGCGACTGGCTTGGTTTGCTGAGCACACGGAAAGACAAGAGGGAGGGCTGGGGCACAGGGCGAGCTTTTCTGGGGCTGGCCAGTGGTACTGGGTGACATCCACGCGTGGGCCGAACGGCAGAAACCCCCGACTTCATCACTGCCAGGCCACAGCCCCAACATCTGTGTTAGTGGGGAGAAGGGTAAAAGAAATAGCGTGAGAAAGAGGGGATGGAGAGTAGCAGAGAACCAAAGGGGAAAAGGAAAAGGGCTGGGTGAGAGGAGAAAAAAAAAAGCTGTGTTTAAACCATTTCCTTTCATAAAGCAGCAGGTTGGGGGCCTCCAGCCACTGATGCACTTTCCACAGTAGGTATCGCTTCTATCTCAAGGCACTTATTCACCTTGGGCTCTTCCTGTGAGTCCCACTTTCCAAGAGAAAGATACTGTGGGGAATTACACCATGAGATGAGCTTCCTTTTTGCGAGTTGAAATGGGTCAGAAATGGCTGGAGTGCTGCGGGGAGCTGGCAGGGCTCACGAGGTTCAGGAGAGCATTAAGCCGTCCCCGTGGGGAGTTTGGAAAGAGCAGTTCTACCTACAGCGGAGGGGAGGTGGCTTATTCATGTCTTCTTCCTGCTCCTTTGTCCCAAGAGAAATATATTTTACGTGTTATATCTGAAGCCTGTTGTCACAAAAGGTTTGAAAAAAATGGCTTCCAGAAAAATGAAATGTAAAATTAAAGCCCAGTGTTGTTACAGCCGTGCCCCCGACGGGAGTGGAGTTGCGTCGCCGTGCCTCTCCGCTGTAAGTCCTGTCCCCAAAGTGGTGTCAGCTGGGTTTGCCACTCTGGGTTTTCTGGCTCCATTAGTCCCCGTCTCAGCTGGCAGCTCACGCTCCGGAGATCCCAGCGAGAAGCTGAAAGTGCTAATGGGGATGGAACAGAAATGGTTCGGCGCCGTAATCATAAGGGCTCTCTGCAGCATCCTCAGCTCCGGCCAGTGGTGCTGTGTAACGGGAGGAGAGCAAAGGACAAAACCTGAAAGGGAGGAATTGCCCCTTGGAAAAAAAAAAAAAAGGAAAAAAAGAAGGAAAAAAAAACCCCAAAACCGCAAAATAAGAACGAGGACATTTTAGTAGTAGGCAGCAGTAAGAGCCATTGCAGATGAGGTAGTTTCTCTCTTTAACATACAGAGCACGAACCTGAATTTTTTATTTAGGCACCTCGTGGCTCTTCCTGAAGACTTTGCCTGGGTAAGGACTGAACAAAACCTCGCTTTCCTCAATAGCAGGTAAAGAGAAACAGAATTCAGGTCGCCCAGCAGTGAGCGATTCCTTCACTGGCCAAAGAAGAAAGTGCAACGCAAACAGAAATTGTAGCTAACATTGCTGGAGCCTCGTAATCTCAGCAGGGTATCAAATATATCCCTTGCTGTTATATTTTGTCATTAACTTAATATTGCAATGAAAAAGATTGTGGAAAAATGTCTAATATTTGTATATTATCCAATAATTAAATATTGCAAAGACGTGTCAGGTCATTGCTAATCATAATTAGTTATTTCCATTTTCAGCTCAGACATGTGTGTAATTAAATGTACCTGGGAAAGAATTGNGGGACTGGGGGATCTCCAGAGGGCCCTTCCAACCCTGTGATTCTATGATTTTCTCTAAATAATTAACAGCTATTGTTGCTCCGCTGGGTGCTGGCCTCACACAGGGTCCTGTTGGGTTTGTCCATAAGCTCCTGCAGATGGGCCACCATGCAGCATCAGCTCGGAGCCACGGGATGGGCTCATCTCTACCCAAGTGAGAAGAGTTGGTAAGATGTTGGGAGCTGAGGATGTGGCTCACGGATTGAATGGTTGAAGCGGGAATTATCTTGAATGGGCAGTAGCTGGAAAGTCTTAGTGAGCCAAGGAGCTTGCAGAGCAGGCTGACATGGACAAGGAGAGAGGGAATCATAGAATCATAGACTGGTTTGGGTTGGAAAGGACCTTAAAGCCCACCCAGTTCCCCCCCTGCCCTGGGCAGGGACACCTCCCACCAGCCCAGGTTGCTCCAAGCCCCGTCCAGCCTTGAACCCCTCCAGGGATGGGGCAGCCACAGCTTCTCTGGGCAACCAGAGGGGAAAATCCTCATGGGATGGAAGGAGATCTGAATGGAGCAGAGCCTGCTCCAGACTTCCCACACACTTCTCTGCCAGCTTCCCATCCACTGTTTTGCTTCAGGATAGGCTCAGAGGAGAGTCAGTTGGGTTGACCGTGCGTGAGAACCTCAAGGCAGGACTTGCGCAGCTGACATGGAGAACACTCTGCCCTTTTCTTTGGATATCTGAAGACTTTTGTCATCCTTTCAAACACCTGAAGGGACAATTTAATCTGAGTGCCTTGGGTTTGTTCCAATGTGATGACTGGGAGCTGGGAATGAGGGACTAAATAGTTTTTAATTTGGATAGGAAGAAGAAGAAAACAAAGGCAGATTATGAAAACATTTGAAGAAGTTCCTGCATCTTTGGAGGCTTTCCTGTCTCTCCAGCCGTCTTGGGTTTGGCTGTAACTGCTTTTGTTTGGGAATGTCTCGCTGTGCTTTTCTATACCTATGACTAAATGAAAGGCAAAGAGTGTCAGGGGAAAATTTTTGATATTGTTCATGTCAGGGTAAAAGACTAGGAGATGTATTAATAAGCCCAAGCTTTCCAAATGCTTTAGAAAGATTTTTATCTTTAAATCAGTTGCCGAAATTGCGCCTTCTGACTGTACGTATGCTCCATACCTGGAGAGTGTGTTTAGAACAGCGCCTTTATGGTACAATCTGAGGATTGTCCCCAGACAATTGCTGATATTGTGTGCTGCTTTGGCACTTGTGTGCAGAAGGATACCTTCCTTAGGATGTGTCAGTAGAGCCAATGCTCTATCTGCGACTGTATTTTTAATTAATCTTGGACTTGAGCAGCGGTAGAGACTGCTGGCATCTCTTGCGTCCAACTGCTCTGCTGAGCTGTGGGTTGGTTTGAGTGATATTTATCAACTGTTTTTATTTTAACCAGATAATGATGATTCCGACGTGGAGATTCAAGAGGATGAAAGATCCGATAGCGAAGTGGAAGACAGGCAGATCATGAAGCACCGCGCCGCCCCAGAAACACTCCTGCAAGGTAGCTTAATCTTTTCTTTGTTGCCTTTATTCAGAAGGATGTGTTGAAATTGTCTGAGTAACCTTAAATGTAAGACGACCCTGTTATCGTTGAAGGACATTGACACTGCTGCATTCCTAAGAACTGTAAGGGAATAGCGTCTTGTGGACAAAACATTGTGCTTTCAGGGGAGCAAATTAAGGATTATCAACTGAAAAAAGTACCATGTGAGGAAAATCCTTCCTTGGAATTGCCTCACAGATTCTGAAGCAGCTTTATACAAAGCCTTAGAAAAGTCATACTGTTTCTCAACGCAAAGCATTTATTTCCCTTTAGCTGTTGACACTTGTCCTAGTGGGGCCTTCTTCAAAAGGAGACCTACAGCGAGTCCCTAAAGTCACCTGCACTGGCAGATTCACGGGTGCAGCACACCTGAGTTATTTTTTTCAGGGAAGGATGTCTGGCTTCTCCCACTGTTTATGTGGAGTGGAACTGCGGGCTCTGGCTGCTGCTTCCCCGGTCAGAAGCAACTCTGAGGAATTACTGTCTGAGGGTCTGTGTTTCACTTTGCTGGGAAAAGAAACATCCTGCTTAGTCTATAGTCAAGCAAAATGAAACCAGAAAATCAGGGTAGTTCTTCTTGGTGTTCTTGTTAGCAGTGAGTGATTTTGACCATCCAGATCCCAGAAAGGCTTTTGCTGATGAAGTGCCCCTGTGGGTGATTTCGTGTGCCACTGCTTCTGCTGGAGCCTGTGTTGCGTGAAAGGAGCGAGGCGGTTTGGGCAGAAAATAAACCCCCTTGCGTTCTAACACTCCTCACCGAAGTGGGAGGCTCGGTGACTAGGAGACTAGGTTTAAGTTCTGATTGATGCCCAATTTGCCACTACCAGTCTAGTCACATTTAACCGGTGTTAAACTCTCACGATTTGGATTCACTGATAGCGGATCAAACCATCGGTCCAGCCGTGCTCCTGAACTTGCACGGCCACCCTCGAATCTGTGATCGCATCCAGTGAGAACTCAGAGCGGCTAGCTAGGGAAGCAGAGCACTTTATTTAAACAACAGCTATACAGGTTCTTTGGAAATACACTGTCTGCAAAGCACGTGCAAATAAAAGTGATGTTAGTTGCACAAAACGCATGACAAAGTTGTCATCAATAAAGCCTGGCTACAAAAGGTAGGAAAGAGATTCTCTATAGAGGTTTCTGAACCTGTACCTATAAGTTCTGAACCTATAAGTTACCTGAAGAAGCGCTTGGTATAGTCTAAGTCTTACCCACAGGCATCCCTACTGGGGGGGAGGAAAGGCTCAGCCCTTCAACTGGTCCCAGAAGTCAGAGGCAGTCAATGATGGAGTTCTCCCCAACTTGTTTCCTATGGTGTCTTCCCTGAAATCCCCCCTTTCTTGAGCTATTTTTATAGTATTTTTTACCTTCAAGGTGGAGTTTGAGTGACTTTAGTCATAAATATCTTTATTATGATTGGTGTAAAATTCTCTCTCTTCACACTTAAAGGTATAGCTTTCGAAAAATTCAGTGCGCAGACTCAATGAGGAGTGATGGCACCTTGGAGGTGGGTAGCCTTCGGGATGGAGGTGTGGTTTTGGTATTATAATGACATTATAATGAGCAAAGTTCACACTAAGGACAGCATTTCATCAGTATTTGGCAGAATTCTGGCTCAGGGTAGCAAGTTGGCCACTTATCCATCCGTCTTGTTCTTGTACCTGCTACACACCACGGGTCAGGGCCACGGTAGGTGGCATTCGGTCCATCCCCGGAGTAGTTGTTGAATGGCAGGTACTGAAACAATCCCGCCTGGAAGTCACGCCGGCTGCAGCCGTGTCCCACCTCAAAGCCTTTTCTCTGATGTGTGCTGAATGCTGTACTTTTTGCGGTTTTAGCCAATTTTTGGTAGTTATTCCACAGCCTGTTACTTAGATAAACCACAAATATGTGCTTTTTGCTGAGTTGCATTCTGCTCTCCCCTCCCTGACTGAGACCAGAGCAAGAAGCTGAAGTTCTCAAGTCAGTATAACTCGAGTATTTTTATCCTCAGTTCCTCTGCTTTTATAAAACTTGAAAATTCTTCAAAAGTGCTAGAAAGGCTAATATTCAGTAAGGGGTTTTATGTTCTAGTTTCTCAAGGAAAGGTTTGCACGCAGTTTTTAGAGTTTTGGAAGTGACTGTGATGCTTTGTCTCAGGACGACATAACCAAGCAATGTGGGTACTGGCTGCAGTCAGAGTCTGCCCTTAATGCCAGTTTTAGGAGTGAAAAGCTTTATAATAAAAGTTGTAGATTTTGTTGCAGGTTTTTATTTTTTTTTTTCCTAGGAAGAGCTTTGTTATCATTAATTACACTTACTGGAAACTCAGCATTAGCTTGTCAGACTTAAAGCAAGCGTTGAAATCCCTGAGATGTTTTCTCTGCCGTGCTGTTTAGGTTGCTTTCTATGATTTTGTAGGTCTCTTCCTAGTGCTTAGTGAACTACTTCAGGCAGATAATTATCCTCTGAATTTTGCATACTCTGAGCATGCTGTTTGTTGACTACACGACGGTCATCCAAGCCTTTACTCTCCTTATCTCCGTGTAAGTTGGAAGCCTCCCTTAGCTCTCTATCCTCGTTTTGCCTCTCGCCTGCTGTGAACTACTGAAGCGGCTCCAGGTACGTTAAATGGCTCCCAAGATGCCGTTTTTACAGTTTCTCCAGAAGGAATGAGCTTGTATTCCTTCATTTTAACTCACACACTTCAGTCCTACGGTGCTCCAGTGCAATCTCTGCTGGCAGAGATGGATACAAACACTGTTAGGCTCTTAAGGGCAGGGTTGTTGGCTCACTTTCCTGTTTTGCGAAGGTTACTCATCATCATCTTGGGCAAGTCGCCCAGTTGCTCTAGCTGTAGCCACACCGTGAGATTAACAGCGGGCTCTCTGTCCATACCGCTGGCTTTGGTTCAAAATATCTACGCTTTTTGTTTAGGAGAACTCATCCTTGGGATATCTCTACTTCTGGTGTTAGGGTGAGCTCACTCAGTACCCGTCCAGAACATAGAAACAAAAGCTTGGACTGTATCGAGGCACCAGTCAGGCCAGAGCTGTCCGTTGCGAGCGCCAGCCTGGTCCAGAGCACGTTCTAGCCTTGAGAACGGGCTCCGATCTGCACCTCTCCATCTGTGTAAACGAGCCCCTTTGGTCCAGGACCCTCATCGATAGTGAGATTTATATATTTGGCTGCATGACCCTCAGCAACCAAAGTGCTGGAGACATACAAAGACTCAAGATTAATGTGCAGGTGCACCAGTTTCTTTAGAAAATCAGGCCTGAACGTTTGCTGGCCATTTGCCATTAAACACGCCAAGAATCTGTACGTGTTCTTCAGCATGAGTAGTTTGCATTTATAATGTACATAATTCTTAAAGCAGCATGACAAGGGCATTATTTCTATTAATTGCTACTTTTTTCCTTGACTCAATTCAAGGGATTTCAATCATTTTCTTTTGAAGCATTGCGTCTCCTTACACAGTGGTGCTTCTGAGCCATATTTGCTCTCAAACTGGTCCACTGTGGTCAGTTCCTGTAGTTGCTGTGATTCAGTTTTTACATCTCTAATTTCCAAGTTATTGGTATTGTAAGAGAAGACTTCCTCCCTCTGTCTGTAATAGGTGGGCAGGTATTCCAGTGTGCTTTGCCATTATAGAGGCAAGATTCTCAGGGAGAGATAATCTCTCTTATTAGGCCACTTGGTATAATTGAGGAAAAATCAACACACTTTCACCCTCAAGAGTCCTTTCATCACGTTTGTCTAGATGCAGCAACATTCAACCTCAATGTAGCTTCGACAATATCGCTCCTGGTTTTATTCTTTTAGCCAATTAAAAGACTTGAAGGTATAGGAGTTAGTCTCCCATGGAGCAGAAAAGAGTGTTAGCCGGGGGAGACGCGTCGGGCAGCTCGCGCCTGTGGCACAGAGAGAAAATCGAACCCTTATTCCCCGCGTACAAAGAGGAATAGGCAGGAACCTGTAACGCGCTACTGAGTTTTCATCTCCTTTGGTTCTCATTCAAGAGTACAGCAAACCCAGTTTTAGGAAGCCAGGACGGCTTCTGAACAAGGAAGGAGTAAGCATGGGGGGGTGGAAATAAATGGCTAGGAAGGTAGTTGCCAAACTGGCAGATGCTGCCTTACTGGGTTTGGGAAACTACAACCTATTTTGTTATCACAATATCACAATTGCAGGCAGATCTCCTCCTTGATGGGGCTTGTTATAATATAAATCCATATGTCACTAATCATTTGCGTTTGTGAGACTTATCATGGATTGATCATCTGTAACTCTTAATTTGAACATTGGCAGTGTGAATAAAAATTCACGCTGGCTTTTATTGCATCTGGCAATAGATAAGCGAGGTTGTTACACAGATAAAACAGACGCACGGACCTCCCTGAGGTCAAACTCTGAGTTATGATGGAGTTGGGTGTAAGACTCTCTTTTGCCAGAGAACCAAAGAATAAAATTCTTGCCACGTTGAAGGTCATAGCCAGTGCCTGAAACAGGCCATAAACCAGTAGTTTGCAGCAGGATGGTTGTTTCCATGCAGATGGGGTGGACATTGGGGTGAGGAATGCAAAGCCTTGTCCGAGGAACATCGAAGCTGCCGTGCCGTGCCAGGTCTGTCCAGCCTGGTCTTCTGTCTCCAGCACTGGTGAAAGAAAACGCCTGGGGAAGAGTGTAGGTCCTTCCCTCAGGTTCCCTCCCTCTCTCAAACTGTTTCAACCCTCATCAGGATTTCCTAAACTGGATGGAAGTTTCCCACGAATTTAGTCTAACCTTCAGTAGATGCAGGGTTGGGTTTTTTCCTAAGAACCCTTTCCAGTTTCCTCTTGAACTAAAGTGGATTTTTTTCATCCGCGCTATCAGAAGTGCCGAATTTTGAAGCAATGTTGTATTTACACGTGCAGATCCATCTTTCCAGTCTCATTCGGACCAGAGTTCTGAAACGTGTTTTGGAATCGTGAGCAAATGCAGGATCTCTGCTCCTGCCAGCGACAGACAGGGCCAGGGCAGACGGGCACACGCTGTGCTCGCAACAGGGTAAGGCAGTGGAAATGTGACGGAATGGAGCAGAAATGATCCAGGCTTGCAGAGCTGTGGAACTGTGCCTGTCTGTAGGAAATCGCCCTCTGTCCCACACTGCCAGGAGAGGCTTTCAGCTCCTGTAAACCAATTATCCAAACGCTTTAGTTCACATGTTTCCCTCTGTAACGTTGGTGTTAAGGGGCGTTTTTATCCTGTTGGGACCGCAGAGACTGTTTCACTCCCGAGACAATAACAACTTCGGTGCCATTTGGTCTTTGTTGTAAGAAGACAGCTTTATAAAACTCGGGATGTTTTTCAGTAGACAATCAGTCCGAAGTCGAACAGTGAGAGAGCAGCTCTCTCGGAGCCTCTTGTCTTCGCAGAGCTGACCCCGAGGATCGATGTGGTAATGGTGTGCTGGCAGCCACGTCAGCCAATGGACTTGCTACCGAATGGATAAAACCTTTGCCTGTGGAAACCTGCCCTGTCGAACGGAGCGAGAAGAAAGATGTCTCTGAATGCAGCAGATGAGGATAAAGGGGTTTTATTAAGAAAGCAAAGCGTACCTCGTTGGAAGGAGCGGAACCAAATATGCGACAATCAAAGTGGAGATGAGTTTGGGGGCAGACAGAGAGCACGGTGCCGTGTCTCTGTGGACGTGGGCTGGCGTGCCCCAGTGCTCGCTCTTCCCGTGCCGTGGCCAGGCCTGCGGGATGCCCAGTCCTGTACAGAGGCAGCGCCCACAGAGCAGCAGACACCCAAAGCGCGCCGAGGGCGCTGCCGCGGCAGATGCTCGGTGTTTTGAGGCGATGGTGATGGTTGGCCTCCCTGTCCCGGTTTTCTTTTGAAGCTGGAGCTTGTGATTATTAAGTAGGAGCTGGTCAGCAGGCATGGGGAAAGGGCCAAAGGTACCCTGCGTGCCGGGGGGAAGGTTGCGGGGACTGAATTAGCCCTGTAGAGAGAATTAGAGATCTGACATAGCAGCTAGAAATCTTCTCAGATGAACCTACCCAGGCCTGTTTCCAAATCCCTCCGTGCAGCGTGCAAGCTGAAAAGTAGGAAGGACCTATTCTCACTAGAAGTGGTCGGACTCCGTTTTTGGAAATTCTCTCTCCAGCTTGTGGCCGTGTTTAGATTTCTGCTGCTGAATTTCTAGAATATTTTCCTTCCCTCTAACCTCCCCCAGGAGAGTAGAAACCCCAGGTGTGCTATCAATGGGAAGGGGAGGGATTCAATTAGGAATGTGCAACAGCTGCCTGCTCCTTGTGGGATGTCTTGTTCACATTGAGTTCCTGTGCTGTCACCTGCCTAATTTTTAAAAGCACATGTTAAATAACTAAGTCAATTCCTTCCCTTCTCTCTGGTTCCTAAAGGAAATTACATCTCTCGAGTCCAAGCCCAAGAAACGTATGCAAGTGCATTTATCTTTGCACATACAAGATGATGACAAACCTGCAGTTTCTCTCAAAACATTACGTTCTTCTCTGTTGTGGAAATGAGCCTTGATAGGAAAAACACGCTGAAGCCCGCTGAAGTCTAGGCGTGATTCCAATGCGGTGTGATCCCATCCCTGATTCATCCGTAGGGGCAGCTGCCTCTTGCCGGCATGTGGCTTAGTGCAGGTGGTCTACTGCTTTCCTGTTCCCAAGTGATTCCCCCCAGTTAGTCTGTTCAGAATCCCTTAAGAAACGGTGATCAGGCTCCCCCCACTGCTGCAGTCAGAGTACCTGGAACTTGTGTTTTTGGGGAAAAAAACTAAACCAAACCCTGGAAGAAAATGTCTTGTTCAGAGTTGTGCCACACTTGATGCCTAAAGTGCCCTGAGGGAGGGTTTGCCGAGGGTGTTGCATGTGTTAACCTCAGCCGCAGACTCCAGAGACTGTCAGCGTCCTCCTCATACCCCAGCAGTTCCAGCATGGCAAGGCCTGAGTCTCAAAAACACCGAGGATCTGCAGGTCGTGTACTCGGTGGGGTTTGCAGGTGCTCTGCACCTCGTGCTTTCAGAGCCCCAAATAGATTCGGATGCTTGCCCAGAAGGGAGAGCTACAGACCCGGTGTGGCGTCGAGTGGGCAGAGGTGAGTCAGGCACCGACACCAGCCTTGACACAGGCTCTGCTGGGCACTGAGCTTTCCTGCCCGTGTCGGGTGTGGGATTATTGTTTGTAACCCCAGAGCTCCTCTGAAAATCCTCCGTCCTATTTTTTGGCAGTGAGTAAGAAGTCCTGAGCAACAGAAACAAAAATCTCATCTAACCTGGCCAGGCTGCTCCCTTCCTGACGGTTCTTGGTGAACCCTGGCGTTCGCAGGCATCTCGTCACGTGTGTTTGCCTTGGTTCAAAGCGAGGAGATGAGCGGGTCTGGATTTCGCAGGCATCCTGGTGGCGGCAGAGGGAGAAGGCTGAGGCATAAAGAACGGGTCTGTTGGGGAGGGACGTGGCTGTGCATTAGCAGGGTTCCACCTCTCCAGCTGTTTGGCAATGGATGAAGTCAAGGGGAAAAATTGCACAAATGCACCTGCTCTCGGAGGACTCTGCCAAACCGGTGTTGCTTCCCAGGAACTTTTAAAAAGTAAATTCCTTCCTTGTGAATCTCACAAAGTGCAGTTTTATCCGAACTGGGGCTTTGTACGCATGGCACACAGTGGGTCCTTGTGACTGTGCTCCTGAATACACTTTTCTAGTAAAGCAAATCCAGTCCTAATTGTAAACCTTACAAAAGTATTTTGGAGAATCAGCTTAGTTCCTTCTTCCTGGCCTCTTCAGGTCAAGCAGGAGGGGAAAAAACAGTGAACACTGTGTTTGAGCCACTGGGTCTGACTGCTGGTACTCGGGGGAAACCAACCTGGGGAGGGAGAAAGCTGATAGAGCTGCTCTTCTCGTTTTCATGTGCTTCTGTGTGGATCTCTGCAGATTCCCATCCCCAGATAAGAGTCTGCAAGGTCTTTGGTTTCCTGATGCAGCAGCTGCTGGACGATATTACCGGGCTCATGCGGCTGGGAAAGAAGGCGATCGAATGTGTTTGGAAATGCCGAAAAGGGGCTGTGATTGGAATTCACAGAAATGAATTTGTCTTAACTTGAAATGGAGCTTCCTCCCACCATCTCGGCATCTGCTGCCAACGGATCTGTCTTTGGCTGTAGGTTTTGTGTCAGCAGAGTTCAGCCCTCGCCGGGAGGGAGGAGGTATTTCCATATGCTTTCAGCCTGTGTAACGGTCATTGCGACGCTGGCCCTAGTGGAGAGGGGGGAGAGGTGGTAGGTCTGAAATGCTGGCATTGAGACAGGTGACTCACTTCTGAGCAAATTTCCGTTTCGTGGAGGGTGTAAGAAATAAATAGAGGCACGCTCATCCTGGGCGGTAGCACGGGGTTTACATATACCCACTGCTGGGTAAGAAAATGTAAATCATTCTAGTCCTGTGGATCCATTGTAGGCAGCTGCACGGGTTAGCACAATGGCAAGCATCACACACAGAGGAAAAATGGCAAACGCTCACAGGCTTAAAATCATGGAGGCACGTTCACTTCTGATTTTTGCTGGCTCAGTGGCTATAAACCGTGGCGATGCACGGAGATTAGATTTGAATCCAAAGGTGCAGTGAATTACGGTCTTTTCATTACTAGCATTTTATCCAATTATCACTCTGTACAGCCTGTCCCGGCTGAATTCACATTATCTGTAAGTAAACATAACGAGCTCTCACCCGCTTGGAAGCTGCGTGACCCTCTGAGGCCGGAGTGGTTGCAGCGCTGATGTCGCAACAGCCTGAGCCTGGTTAAATTGGACCCAGGAAATTTCAAGCGACAAACACCCCGGTAGCTGCCAGTTCTCCCTGTCCTGTGCAGATGACAACGCTCTTTCCTGCCTCTCCCCCTGACCTCCAGGACACGTGGAAATGCCCCGTGGCCGTCTGCCGCTCCTCTTGCTCCCACACATGGAAACGCCGGGGGGTTAGCATCTGAAAGTTAAAATAATGCTCCTACCTTTGTCACGGAAGCTCTTCTACCAATGTGGAAAATCTGCTTTCTCTCCTGTTTGGTCTCCGGCATACTGCACAACTTGAAGCTCCCGGCCCTCTGCATCCTGGGGTGTCTCCTGTGCCTGTCCCCCAGGACCTAACGCTGCTGATCCCACAGTTCAACGAGGTGCTCCTGGCTTAAACCGATGAGGGGTCAAAGTCTGGGCAGTACCTGATTCTTCTCTTTCTCCAAATGTAAGCAATTAGATGCCCATAAGCTGTCTCTACTGTTTCCACTGGTGGCAGAGCAGCGTCCAGCAGGCCTTCTGTTAGCATTCTCTTAGCTCTTCCCTTGGCATTTTTGAACTGTCCTCTTTTATCAGCTCTCCTTATACGATGTTCTGATTCTCTTTTATATTCAGGATCTCCCTCGGCTTTGTCTTATCCGTAGATTTTAGGAGCTCCCTGCTGCTTTCTCCTTTGAGGTAATAAATCCCTATCTAACACTTTATGCTGAGCCTTCTACGGAGCAAAATTGCAGTTAAACTCTTGGAGGCATCTGTAGGCTGGGCAAAAATGGGGTTCTGTGGTCGTCTAATGATGTCAGTTGTAGTCATCTCCACATTTACATCGTTTAGTCTGGTGTATACTAGAGCAAATGTCTGTAAAGCTCAAAGAGAGTCCCTCTGTGCAGAAATCTCTTATAATTCCATCTCCACTGCTTGTGTTACCAGCAACCAGATGGATAGAGGACACCACTTTTTATTTAAAGACATGAGATCCTTTAAATTATCTGCCTGGATACATCAAGGGTGTGTTGGTGACTTCTGGTTGAGTTAGCCAGCTTTTTGCTACAACTAACCCAACTCAGTCTGCAAAGAGGATGAAAGGGACATGTCTTCTTTTGTGCTTTGGGAGGTACAAAAGAGGTTTCACAGGATGTATTATAAGTTGCTTTGTTTTCATGCTTAAAAAAAAAAAAAAAAAAGATTTTGTCTAGATTGGAAAAACCTATATTTGGCATAGAGAAAATCAGTGACGACAGGAGATAAACAAATGGTGAAGTGGGATGGTCACAGCAGCACTGTTAATTAGGCAGCCCGTTGGCTCTGAGTGACTTCTGGTGGCTGCAGAAAGCAGGGCTGAGTCACCCTGTCAGAGCCCACACATGGAATTTCCCCGGTCACAACTCTGCTGTACTCATTCCCAACACCTCCCTTCCAGTAAAGGAGAGCATGCTAGCATCTTCCCCATTTCATATGGCCTCTAGTAGCCAAAAGTGACAAAGCAAGGCGCAAGCGTGTTCTCCGCTTTCAGTGATCTCCCTACAACCCTGAGATATCTACCTCCCTCCTCAGACTTCCACATCCAACTCTCAACGAGAAATTCCTGAGGTTTGCCTCGGCACTGCCTAGGAGCCCTGTGAGATGTCAATCACTGCTGCAATATCATAGAATCACAGAGTGGTTTGGGTTGGAAGGGACCTTAAGGATTATCTAGTCCAACCCCCAAGATCAGAAGGGATCTGAGCGTAGTGAGCTCTCTAAAGTCCAGAAGGCTTACCACATGGAAAAGACGGGGTTTTGGTCCCTATGGACCAAAGCAGAGAAAGGAATATACCGGTTCCTAGAACTGTTTAGGTTGGAGGGACCTCTCAGATCATCTAGTCCAACCCTTCTGCTCAGACAGGTTGCCCAGGACCACATCCAGGTGGGTTTTTAATATCTCCATGGATGGAGACTCCACAACTTCTCTTGGCAACCTTGTTCCACTGTTTGACCACCCTCTGAGTAAAAAAAAAAAAATAAATAAATATGGTTTCTTGTGTTCAGATAGAATTTCCTGTTTCTTACTGTCAGAACTGTCATACTGGCATAAGATAGCTCTGGAAATACCATCCTGATTGGAATTGCTGTCAGCCTTACCCTCTTCTACCTTCTGAGCTTGGAGGGAGCTTAACAAGGGGCTGGGGGGTGACTTTACATACGTTGGGATCTCATCCTGTCACTGCCATTTGATGAGCCCTCTAAAAGGGAAATCCTGAACTTCATCTTTCAATCTCCCTCGGTGTTAACCACGAGCCAGACTTTGTGGTCATTCTCTCTGCTCTTGCAGGAAGAGCTGGCGCCCGGATCGTGGGAACAATGCAAGGTGGAGACACGGAGGAAGACGTAAGTAACCATCCCGTGTGCCTGTAGGGCTTCTCTGACAGCGCTTTAGAATGACAGCCCTCTCCTCAGCTAGAGAAACGCCTTTTTGCCTGCTGAATCGTCATGCCCCAGGCCTGCTCTTCCCCTCCTCTCCTTCCGCTGACTGCTCTCTCATCTGCATAGACACATATTTTCCTGTTTTCCTTTTGCTCTTGGAGTCTCTGTGCGCTGCCCAGTGCTTTAACCTCAGCCTGCAGTGTATCACCAGCAGCACACACGGGCTGCGAGAATGCTGTTTTCTTGAGCTGTTGGGGCAGAGTGCTGGGAAGAGGGGATCAGTGCAGTGTAGCAGGAGTTGGGTGCGTTAAATCTGAATCACCTGCGTTGCTCTAAAATCACATTCCTTGGAGCCCTCGGAGTGGCATGTCCTAACACACAGCATCAGTCTTCCAGCNCCTGGCCCAGGCTGCCCAGAGAGGTGTGGAGTCTCCGTCTCTGGAGACATCCCAAACCCGCCTGGAGGCGTTCCTGTGCCCCCTGCTCTGGGGGACCCTGCTCTGGCCGGGGGTGGGACTGGGGGATCTCCAGAGGGCTCTGCCAGCCCCACCAGTCTGTGATTCTGTATGCCCAGCCTCTGTCAGTTGCTGGTGTGGCACACAATGCCTAAGCTAGACCTGGCTTTGCTGCCTTCTTCCCTGCTCCCATTCTGGTTACTTTCTGTTTTCTTTTATGGTTTTGTGCTTTTTTGTTTGTTTTGCCCCCTGCTCTGCCTCTGCTGTTCTTTGCACTCTGGTTCTCCAAGGGGAGATCTGCCCCAGCACGGCCAGGCACGCGCAAGACCGTCACCAAGGCACAGGTAGGTTCCTCTCCTGCAGTTAATTTTCCTCCACTACGCCTTGATTCTTTGGTCTCGCAATAGGTATCACTTTAAAAACCTTGCGGGGTGGTTAACTTTAGTACCACCCACTTGGCAGAAGACAGGGAGTTTGGTTTTGTCAGCCCCGTGACTTGGGGAGGTTTGCAATAAACTGAGCAGAGCAGCTTCTCTCTAGCAAAAAACGGGGAGCTGCCGGTGAAAGCCATGGGGGCTGTTGGCTCCCAAAGGCAGCCGAGCTCTGGCTTTTTGCTATTTTGGAAGGCCAGCAGCACAGCAGCCTAAGCTGGACCAAAACTTTTTGCAGAATCTGCTGCTGCTCCCCGGAGCAAGGCCAAACCTGGACCTGTACCAGTGCAAGACAACCAGCCTTCCCCATATCCCCCGGGGGTGGGACTGCACAGAGCGCAGGGGACGAAGCGCCGGAGCGTCAGCCAGCAGTGCCGTCCTTTACTTCGGAGCTGGCAAAGGTGCCGTGCCATCTGAGAACTGAACCCGCCCTCAATTCTGTTTGCTTTCCTGCAGGAGGACTCAGGGGATAGTGAGATTGACCTGGATGAAGATGAAGATGATGAGGAGGATGACATGGAAGATGACAGCGTGGAAATCTCCCCGAGCAAATCCAGTCAGCGAGCAAGGAAGCCAGAGCCACTAGAGGAAAGTGATAATGACTTCTGACCCTTTAGCAGCAGGACCGGGAGGCATCTGGAAATACAAATTTTGGAGAGCGTGGAGGCCAGGAGCATCCTGCCATTTGAAAAGCGCTTGTCAGCATGAATTCAGGAGTCAGTAAATAACGTTCATTAAACTCGAAAATTAAACTTGGATTGCCAGTCTTGTGCCTCTCAAAGCATGAGCAGTTTATCCTTAATGAGAATCACAGTAATGTGGAGTGCAGTTATTTCCATAATTGCATTAGAACTGGCCCTCACGCGCTGCGGTGCCAGAAGTCACACTCCAGTGAGTATCGTGTGCTTGATTTCTCTGCATTTTATTATGTCCAAACAGATTTTTTTGGCTTAATAAAACTGGATGAAAAGCTGCTCTGGGAAAACACTGAAATTGATTTTAAATCTGGCTCAAATCTATTTATCCTCAACATATCCTTTACTTAATCAAGGGCTTGCCTCCGCAAAGAGCAGCACCGGTTGCACCAAGGGAGCGGGAAACCGGTGAAGGGGTCTTCAAATGTCACCTTCAGCGCAGCATCCCGTAGTATTTCAGCTGTGTCAGTGGGAATTGTTCTCAGACTTGACTGGGCTGTGCTTGAGGGTTCTGAGAGCAGCCGTGCGAGACAAGCGCTGTAACTAAATCCCTATGAAATTAGTCCTTTAATTATACTGGTACTTTTGGGGTGGAGTGAGATTTAGGCACTCAAATGGGCCAAAAGTTAGGCTTTTGTTCAGCAAGTTGTACTTATGCCGTCGGTGGGAGAGTATTCAGGCGAACCCAAAAGCTGGGGTTTGTCCGGTGTGTTGTCTCTTGTCTTTTAGCTCTGCTTTAGCCTCACGATTTTGTCTTCACAGGAGCAGAAATCAGTGCTTGATTAGAAGAGTTCATTTTGGTGTGTTCATGAGGGCTGACGAGAGCCCAGGCTGTTTTCCTGCCCTTCCTTTTTTTACATCAGCAAAGTGCTTTGCTTTCTCTCCCCATCTGAAGTCTAGAGGCAGATCCAACCCCTCCGTTATTGTGCTGAAGGAAGGAACACATGTGAGGTACTTGAAAAACCAAGAGCTTTTTCACCTCTCCCTGTCTCTGGCCGCGAGGGTGGAAGCTTCCCACCCAAGGGCAGTTCCCCATCAGCAGAGCTCAGGGCTTGAAACGTCACGTCGAGGTGGGACGAAAGTTTGCAGGTCAATACAGCGCAGGTTTTGTGTAGAGCTGGGATATAGGTGGGTGCAGCCATGTGCTGAAATGCACGCAATCGTACAAGCTTGAGCTGAGCCGGCTGACAGTTAGGACGCTTCCTTGTTAAAGTTAATCGGCATTTTGCACCTCGCTTCAAAAAAAGCAGACACAGAAGGCGGTGTTTTTCACGCTAGATGCCTGCTGCAATGCCATTGAGGTGGTCCTGCGACAGCCAGTGGGAAAGTGCCTGTGCTCCTCACATCCCTCTCCCAAGGGACGAGAACGTCCTGATTTTCAAATCTGTTCTTAAAACATTTTTTCCATGTTATGCAGGGAGTCTCTTCTGGTCCTCCCTGTGTGCTGAGATGCATCGGAGCTGTGAGAAGGGTTTTCCATGAGGTTGGGCCCAGTCTCCAAGTTTGCACTTTCAGAGTCACAGTTTTCTATGTTATTTCCTATATTTTAGGCCAAAATGGAAAGCTGACTTAATACCTTGCGTGCTTGGAACCGGATCCTCCTCAGGCAGCACTGCCACCTAGCCTTTCAGCGTAGCCAGACGGGTTTCGGGGTAGCCGTGCTTTGCACTGCAGCTTTTCATGCTGGGCTTGAAGAGCAGCGCCTTTAACAGCCACCCCCGGAGCACTCGGTGCTTTCAGCTCCGGAGTGTTTGTGTACAGCTAGGTGCGTGCGTATGCGTAAAGATGGATTAGATATATTTCAAATTGTTGTTAAGCCCCGGTTTCTTGGAGCTCCAGGGCACAAGAGCTGGCTCGGGGTTGTTGATCGCTCTCTCCGTTGGTGTTTCAGGTGGTGTTTCAGCTCAGGGTTAGACACAGGCTTTGGGCAGAGGACTGAAATCACTCAGTGTCACCGTATCCTGTAGGAGAGCGTGCGCCAGCCCCTGTGACACCTCTTGGAAAAGCCATGAGCCCTCTTGTCACAGCAGTACAGGGCATGGGGTCTGCAGCCGGGACAGCGGAGCACAGCGCATCNGTGTGGCTACTGGTTGACCTGCACATCTGGCACCTCTGGAGAGTCACTGGGTCTCTGCCGCGTACACGAGGGCATCACCTGGCACCTCTGCTTTCAGCGGCCATGTGCCCAACAGGCGACCTGCTAGTGGAGGACCCTGCCTGCGGCTGGGACGTCGGGAAGACGCATCCCAAGGTCTCACACCTTGTCACCGATGACAACGGCAGGAGAATCCAGTACAGCCTGTACTGGAGAGGCAGAACTTTGTGACAGGGCAGTCCTGGTGTGGCACTGAGACCCACGCGCTGGAGGCGGCCCATCCTTGTGCAGTGCTGTTCCTCTTGCGATCACCCTCCCACTCCTCCTCCCGGTCTCCTGAGGGCCCTTTATTTCCCAAGGTCATTCTAGATGGCTCCACTCCTGTGCCTTGGGATGTCTCTCTCTCTGATAGAGAACAGCACCTCAGGCACGCTGGGCCAGCACCAGCCTGTTATTGAGGGCATGGCAAAACACTGCTCTGAAGTGTCCAGGTCCAGAGCCCCGCTCTCATCGGAGCAAGGAGACAGCAAACCTCTCCTCTCTCTCTGGGAAGTCAAGGGCAGCCTGCAGGGCTGTAGGTAGCCAGGTGAGAAGAGGTTGCTGTGAATCCTGCCCGTGTTTCACCTGCTCCTCCCGGGATCCCTGCCAGAACTAGAAGGAGAAGAGCTGGAGCAGAGCGCTGGGATGCCGCGAGGTTTGCCTGCAGTGACTCGGGCTGAGAGCAGAGCTCTGGGGGAAAAGGTCAGGATGGGCCGGGTCTGGGGCAGGCTCTGAGCACAGCTCTGTAACCCCACAGAGGTCACCAGAGGGGGTCACTGCCACCAGCGGTGGCTGATGAGTCACCCACAAAAACAAGAAGGATGTGGGATCTGTCCCCTCCTCCCTCCTTTTTGCGTTTCACCCGTTCCTTAAAGCTCCCCCAGGGCCTGGATGAACAGGGACATGGCCGCGCATCCCCCAGCTTTTAATACCAGTGAGTCCTGACCCTCCTGCACTGCTGATCCAGAGGCTCCAGCTCCTCCTGGGCTGCGCTGGGGAGCTCAGCAGCTCTCCCTGCCCCAGCTCTCCTCCCTGGGATGGGTGGGTGGAGGACCGAGCGGCTCCCTGCGGAGACACGCTGGCCAAAGGGACCCGCCAGGCCACCTCCTCGCTGCGGCCAGGCACCCTCACACATCCACAACGCAGTGGGGTGAGTTTGTCCGGATAGCGTCGGAGATCATCTTGGCTCCCGACTGGCCGATGCAGTTCCCCTGCAGGCTTGGGAGCAAGGAGAAAGAGGAGTTCAGGCTTGGACACGAGGCAAAGCAGGATCCTTGGTGGTACAAGAGATGTTCCCCAGCTTTACACCAGCATCCTCTGCACCCTCCCTACACCATCCAGGACCTCTTGCTGGGATCTTGGTCAGAGGAGGCCCTGGGTTCGAAAGCCCAGCGGCAGAAAGGTGAGAAGGTGGAGAAAGCCCCTGGGGAGCCAGAGGGGCCGAGCCATCCCATCCCTGCGGTATTTTGGGAAGTATGTGGCTTCTGGGGTGTCTCTTTGCCCCAGAGGAGTCCCCAGAAGAGGAGCTGTGGGGTCTGGAGCTGTGTGGGGATGGTGGCTGTCATTCTGGGAGCAGCACAGGGTGCCCTTACGCCCTGCCCCACGGGGGATGTCCCCATAGGGCAGACGGGAACGGGCAGTGCCAGTGGTGGGGAAGGTCCCTTAATGGTTCCCGTGGTGGTGTCCCTTGTCCCTGCCTTACCGTCCGGCTCAGCAGCCACTTACTTCACATAGGTGAGGCCGTGGTTGCCCTTCAGAGCAGTGGCGATGCAGATGGCTCCGTCCATGCCCAGGGAGTTTTCCTGCAGGCTGCGGGAGGCGGGAGAGTCAGAAAGCACCAGCCAGGGAGATGTGGCCACCAGGAGGTAACGCATGGCACGGGCATCACAAAAAGCCACCAGCTCGGGGGTTTGCCCCACTGAGAGCTGCTGGCCTGGCCGTCCCCTCGCTTGGAAGGTCTGGAAAGGCTCTTTCTGGCTCCCACCCCGGGGAGTGGGATACTTACTTGAGCCAGCGGAGGCTGCGGTTCACCTTCAGCGCGTTGGCCATCGCCTTGGCCCCTGCCATACCGATGGAGTTTCCCCGCAAGCTGTGGAGGAAGGGAGGTGGTGAGGAAGGACAGCCTGGGATGGGTGAGAGGAGGAGGTGGGAGAGGTGGCCCCACGCCGGCGAGTCAAGGGAGAGGCAAGCCATGTCTGGTAGGACACGATGCAAGGGTGGAAGCCGTGCTGAGCTAAGGACCAGGGTCTCAGACACCCCCAGGGAATGGTGTCGCAACCAGGGGGACTTGGTGGCCCCAAGGACTTACTCCAGGATCTGCAGGCTCTTGTTGACCATCAAGGCTTGTGCCAGGGCTTGGGCACCAGCTTCTCCAACTGAAGCTACCTGCAGGCTGCAAGAGAACGAGGACCCTTCAGCGCATGTCGTGAGGTGTCCGTGGTGTGCTAATTAGACAGGCCGTAATGCCAGGGCCTTGCTGCAGCCTGGATACTCACTGGAGATCTGCCAGGGTTGTGTTGACCTTCAGCGCGGCCGAGAGGGCGGCCATTCCCTCGTCCCCGATGGCGTTCTCCTGCAAGCTAAGACCCGCGCGTGCTGCGTCTGCCCACGCAGCCCAGGCACTGGGAGCAGGGCGAGGGGCAGGGAGCACAGGGCACAGCGTGCCAGGCTTTCCCAAACGCCTTGAGGTGTCCCTGGGCCACCGTGCGCTTGCAGCATCCCCAGGCAGGGACGTGCGATGGGGACACGGGATGGAGCCCGGGGAGGAGGCATCAGGCAAAGCCACCTCCCCTGGAGCAGCGTGAGGGCAGAGTCCTTGGGCAGCTCCCAGTAGGAAGACGCTGCCCCAGGACCTCTCCGCCCGTGTCCCCACTTACTCGAGGCTGGCCAGGCTCCCGTTGGACTGTAGTGCTTGTGCCAGGGCCGTGGCAGCTTTTGCCTGGATGAAGTTCCACTGCAAGCTGCAAACAGGGGAAAACGGGAGGTGAAGTCCAGGGCTGCGAGGATGCCTCGATCTCTGCAGGCTCAGCACCCATCCACTCCCATCCAGCCTGGCGGAGACGTGGACCCATGGGTCCATCCGGGATGGCACAGCACACCTCCCACGGAAGGGTGACCTGATCTCCCAGCCCGGAGGAGCTGAGGCCCGGGAGCAGTGTCCCTGCCCCACATCCACGCAAGGGGCTTCAAAACCAGCCAGATCCAAGGGGAAACTCACTGGAGGGAGGTGAGCGCCCGGTTCTCTTTCATCGCTAAAGCAATGGCCTTGCCGCCTTCGTCGTACAGCAGGTTCGCCGCTAAGCTAGAGGGAGGGGACAGGGGACACAAGTCACGCACACAGAGTTTGGGACAACTCCAGCAACACTGCACAGCGGTGTAGGTGCCCTCCTGGGGCCCGCGGGACTTACTCCAGCTTCCTGAGGGTGCTGTTGGTCCGCAGGGCGCGGGCGATGGCAGGGCCCCCCTCCTTGCTGATGGAGTTCTCCCGCAGGCTGGGGAAAGACACGGGCTGAGGAGGAGCGGCCAAGGCAGGACTTCATCTGCGCCCCCACAGCCCCCCTCATCCCACCCCGCCCTGGGGCTGAGGCCGTCTATTGCAGCAGGCAACAGTCTGGCTTGCATCCCCAACAGCATCTGCATCTCCATTCCCTGCATCTCCATTCCCTGCATCTACATCTCCATTCCCTTCATCCCTATCAGCATTTGCATCTCCATTCCCTGCATCCCCATCAGCATTTGCATCTCCGTCAGCATCTGCGTCTTCATTCCCTGCTTCTCCATCAGCATCTGCAACTTCATCAGCATCTGCATCCCCATCAGCGTCTGGGTCTCCATTCCCTGCATCCTCATCAGCATCGGCATCCATCTTCATTCCCTCCATCCCCGTCAGCACCAGCATCTCAATTCCCTGCATCTCCCATCAGCATCTGCATCTCCATCAGCATCTGGATCTCCATTCCCTGCAACCCCATCAGCATCTGGATCTCCATTCCTGGCAACCCCACCAGCATCTGCATCTCCATTCCCAACACCTCCGTTCCCTGTATATCCTACAGCTGTAAGCACCGATGCCACTCGGGCTTTTTCCCAGCCTCCCATTCCTGCTGCCATCGTTCCATTGCCAGACACGGCTGAACCGATGCTGTCCCGGGGGAGCAAGCTAACGATGGAGAGAAGACACTCCTGGCCAGAGGAGGGACAGAGGCTGCTTTCAGCATCCCAGGGCGCATGTGGAAACAATCAGGCACAAAGAGGAGTCCCCACATCCCCTGTCCCAGCAGCAGCTTTTGGCGAGGGTGGCCAGAGGGACTGTCACTTACTTGAGGTCGGTGAGTCCCTTGTTGGAGCAGAGAGCCGCTGTCAGCGCGGTGACCCCAGTGCTGCTGATGGAGTTGCTCTGGAGACTGAGACAAACAGGAGAAGGCATGAGGACGGGGCTCTCTTGGCATCGCAGGTAGGCTGCGGGCTCGCGTTTGGGGTAAAAAGTGCCCGTTTGCCCATTTCGCTGAGAAACCGGCATCTCCCAGCCACAGGAGACAGGGGGGAGCCGAGGCTAAAGGGCCACCTTTATGAGCAGCCAGACCAGGATCGACACCTCCCTGAGTACCAGCCCCGCCGGGCGGAGGTGACGGGCTTTGCTGGCATGGAGGCAGGCATCTCCCCACATGGCTGTCGCCACGGCCGCTGGCTCAGCCAGGGATGCAATTCCTGCAGCCTTTGGGCCCGGGGCACAGCAGCTTGTCCCCAGGAGCCATCAGCCCTCTGCTCTGTCTGGGTGGGAGGAACGGTCCTCTCTGGCTGCCATTCCCAAGGGGGATGAAGGTGACACCATCCCACCCTGACTCTGCCGGTCCCCAGCCCGTTACCTTCCTCGTTAGCCAATTCCCATCACTTTTGAGTGAGAAAAGACCTAAAGCTACCAAGTATCCTCCAAAAGCAGAAAAAAAGTCATCCTCGAGGTTGAGGATTAACTCCTTGAGCGCTGCCTTGGTGAAGGCAGGGCCACCTCCGGGGCTGCTGCCAGCGGAGCACCCACAGCCTCCTGCCCCTCCAGGGAAGGTGGGGTGGGAGAGATGTGGGGAGGATCTGGGGCAGCACAAGGGGTTCCGGAGCCTGGAGAGGGTGGGAGGTGCTGCTGGAGTGAGGAGGCTGGACTGGGCTCTGCTAGGCAAGGAGGAGAGCGGGTGTGGATGGGGGACAGAAGTATTCAAGGCCAGGTTGGATGGGGCTTGGAGCAGCCTGGGCTGGGGGGGGGTGTCCCTGCCCAGGGCAGGGGGGGGCACTGGGTGGGCTTTAAGGTCCCTTCCAGCCCCAACCGGTCCATGATTGTATGACTTACTCAAGGCTTTGCAGACTGTGGTTCACCTTCAGAGCCTCGGCCAAGGCAACCGAGCCGTTGTCTCCTATGGAGTTGCTGGAGAGTCTTAAGACACAAGAGGAAGAGCAGGCGTTGCCGGCAGCCACGCTGCAACCAGCTTGGATCTGCCCGCAAAGGATTCACCTCCCCCAGGCTCCTTCTGCTCCAGCAATAAGTATGAACTTGCTGCGGTCTCATTTCCAACCTCCCCACGCCTTGTTGAGCTGAAATAGCTTTTAATGTACCCAGAGGGCCTGGAGACGTGCCTCTTGCCTCTGCCGGAGGGCAGGCTTGGCCTCGCCGGTCTTGACGTGACTCCCTGCATCCCTGGCGAGCATCTCCACAGGGTTGCTCCCAAAGCAGCGCTGCGGTCCTTGCCTCCCTTCATCCATGCTGACCCCCCCCCTTGGGCAAAGCTAGCAGAGCCCCTCCTGCCCATCTCGCGTGGCCCAGCTCCCTCCCCATCGCTCCTGCCCGCAGGTGCCAGGAGACGTGAGGCTGGCATCGCTGTTTCTCGGCCTCTTACGTCAGCTCCTTCAGGCTGCAGTTCTGCTTCAGCGCCTCCGCTATCTTCCTGGCACCCTGGGCTCCGACGGCGTTTTTCTGCAGGCTGCAAAGGGGAGGAAGGCACCCATGAATATGGGGCGCCACGTCCCTGCCAGTGGTACCTCGGTCCGCTGGGTGGCTGGGAGGGGGGACAGCAGGTCCCGGTCACTCACTGCAGGGTCGTCAGCCTGCGGTTGGTCAACAGGGCCTCAGCCAGGAAGGTGGCACCCTCCTCCTTGATGGTGTTGTGCTGCAGGCTGTGAGGAGAGAGGAGCAAAGCCATGCACAGTCATCATCTGCCCTGGCGTTTGTTTGCCCCCCTCGCTGGCGTGAGAAGGATGCTTGGCTGCTGAGCACCACTGCCCAAGGTTCTCCCTCTCTCCTCTCCCGTGGGAGATGCTTCCTCCCATGTTCCAGCATGCTGTGAGCTCCCGCGTGAGGGATGGACCTGGACCCTCAACATCGACCTGGACCTGGACCCTCAACCTCGACATGGACCCACTGAAGCCGAGAGGCAGGAGAGTCCCAGCGTCTCCGTCTCAGGGCTGCCGCAGTCACTGGGTCTCTGCCGGCTGCGCTCGTGCTCGCTGCCCGGCACAACCAAACCAGGCTCTGCTCAGGATCTCCCCACGTCCCGGCCCTTAAGGTGGGGAGAACCTCTATGGGACAGGAGGGGGCTTGTCCCGGGGGTCTGCTCCCGGAGGTGCTGCAGAAATTGAGACTTACTTCAGGGAGAGCAGGACTTGGTTTTTTTTCAGCGCGTCGGCCAGTGCTTTTGCTCCGGTGGGGCCGATGGAGTTGCTCCGCAGGCTGGGGCGAGACGGGGAGAAAAGTCAAATTTAGCAAAGCTGGAATGGCCCGTGCCCAGTTTAAGCCGAATGCCTCCACGTGGCCCAGTCTCAGTCAGTGCTGAGGTGGGACCGTCAGGCCGGCAGCTCACAAGTGTTACCTTCACCTCTTCAACGGTGGTGGCTTTGGGGGCTGGAGACCCTCCCCAGCTCGGTCAGGCCAGGTAGGATCCAGCCCCGCCGTGGCGATGGGAATGGTTCCCGGTGGGGAACTCGTGGGAGCTGGGAAAGGGGAAACACTTACTCCAGCATCGTCAGGCTCCTGTTCACCATCAGTGACCTGGCCAGCGCTTTGGCTCCCTTATTGCTGATCTGATTTTCAGCCAAGCTGCCCAGAAAAAGAAAAACGGGGTGGTTTTCAGGGGGATAAAGAGGCTTTCGCGGCCCCTGGCATGTTCCAGGATGCAGCTGGGATGTGTGAGCAGAGGAAAGCCATGGGGAGCGGTTGGTACAACCCTGCGAAGTGGCGGATGCTCTGAGGTCTGCTCTCCTGGGGTGGACACCAGGCAGGGGACTGCAAGGACAGGGTGGAAGGGGAGTTTCTAGACTTAAAATTCATTGGTGGCATGAAAAGGGAGCTCAGATCGCAGCGTGAGGGACTCTGTGCAGCCACGAAGAAGGGGAGGGAGGTGGGGAAAGTGGGGACCATCTGCCTGGGGTGCGGCATCTCCCTGCGCGGGGGTCAGGAGCCCGTCCCCTCCATACGTCAGATGCTCTGTGCTGAGCCTCGGGTGTCCGGTAAACAGCCGTGACCTTGGGAGGCAGGTTTTTGGGGATAACCTCTGGATTTCTAGACAGTTTTTAAGGAACGGTGAGGTGGCAGTGGTCCCAGGAAGGCTGGGTGAGACAGCCTGCCCCGCCACTGTGAGGGCACAGCGGGTAAGGTCTCCGTGTCTGTGTGCAGGGGATCATGCGGGGCTGTCCTTGTCACTAGGCACCCTGGGGAGCCAGTGAGAGAGACGTTTCTGGGGCACCCGTACCCTGGTTTTGAAGTGCCCCCAGCTCCGCTCTACATCCCCAGGAAGAGCCTGTCTGCCCTGGGCCAGGTCCTACCTGAGCTTCTGGATCTGGCAGTCCTTCACGCTCAGCACGCTGCCCAGCAGCTCCATCACGTTGTCCTGAAACTGGTTATTGTCCAGCCTGGAAAAGATAGGAAGAGAGAGCAAAAGCAAGCGTTTGGAGAACAAAGTAGAGAAAGGACTACCCTCTTGTGGCATCTGCCCACGTAGAAACACTCAGCACAGAAGCAGAGCTGACCCAGTGCCATCCCCAGGACATCTCTCTGCGGAGGGACAACGTTGACGGCCCCACGCCTCCCAACGCCCAGGATTTTGAGTCACAGCCCGCTGTTCCTGCTTGCTTCTCCTGGTGCAATCCAAACAGGACTCACCTGAGGTTGTGGCAGAAGAGGAGCTGGGAGAGCAGGCTCTTACAGAGGTTGTAGGTGAGGCAGTTGGAGAGGTTCGTCTCCTCCATGCAGACGTCAGAGACCTGCAGGAGATAAGCCAGGGCAGAGCAGTTCACAGGGGTGAGCATCCCGGCCAAGCTCTCGTTCCTCATCGCTTCTTCCACCGTCTTGGCGATCTCCGTGTGCTGGATTTCGTACAGGCAGCGCATGGTGTTCACTGTCCGCGAGGAGATGACGTAGTCTGTGTTGAGGCAGCCCTGGAGGATGCTGATCGCTTGGCTCCTGAAGCTGTTGTGCTCGTCCTTCACCAGCAGCCACCCAGAGAGCAGCTTGTTCACCTGCGGGGAGAGGAGCCCAGAGAGAAAACGCACAAAGATGTCCAGCTGCCTGTCCTCTGCCTGCAGCGACCTCTGCACGGCGCTCTTGAAGTGGTTGAGGAAGCCCAACTTGGGCCAAGACATCCCGCTCTCCGTGAAGAGGTCGAATATTGCCCGTTTCGCAGCCGTGTAATAATAAATAGCCGCTAGGAACTCCTGTATGGTTAGGTGGGAGAAGTAGTAGGCCATGAAGGACTGCATCTCTTCCTTGCGTAGGAGCCGACTGCACAAGCTGCTCTGCAGCAAGGAAAGGTCAACGCCGTACGCCTTCATGTCCTGCTCGTAAAACACGTATTTCTTTTTGAGCAGCCCGTAGAAGGCCAGTCTGCCCAGGCTGCCCACTATCTTCTTGCTGTTGTTCACAGCCTGCTCGATCCTGAGTGTTTCTCTTGGCTTTTCCGGCCAGTCGCTGCTCAGAGCCATTTTAAAATAATAGGAGTAGATTTCTGATAGGGTTTTGGGGACGGTGGTTGTTTCTTGGGATTGATCGGTGCTATTTTTTAGGTAATAACCGATTGAGGAGCCAGAAATCCAGCAAAAGCCAGGAACGGTGCACATGACGTGTAACGACCTATTAGCCCTGATGTGATGCAGGACTTGGCCGGATAAGTCTCTGTTGTCAAGGAACATCTGGTCCAAGAAGTCCTTCATCTCTGCCGCTCCAAAACCTCGTATTTCCGTCATCCGGTCAACAAGCCCGCCGGGGATTTGGCTGGCTGCTGTTGGCCGCGACGTGACCCAGACAGAAGCCTCCTGCAGCAGGTTGCCACGTATGATGTTGGTGATCAGGTTGTCCACTTGGATCTCCTTTTTGGGATCGGTGCATACAACCGTGTTGGAAAAATCCAAAGGAGTCTTGAACTCATCCAAGCCCTCGAGGATCAGGAGGGTCCTGGCGGCTCCTGCCGAGATGCAGTTGGGCTCGGTGATGTGAGGGAATGCCAAGGAGATGAGTCTTTCGGCAGAGAGCTTCTCGTAGGTGTTGAGCTCCCGGAAGGTGAGGGGCAGCACGAAGATGATGTCCTTGTTGATCTCCCCCTTTGCCCAGGTGTAGACAAACAGCTTCACCAGGGTGCTTTTGCCAATCCCGGCCACTCCGATGGTGACGGAGATCCGAGGTGGTATGCTGACCTTGGAGAGAGGCAGGAAGAGCTTCTCCAGAGGGATGCTCTTAGATACATTTCGTAGGCCTTTGGTGGCTTCAATCTGCAGGATGTCGTGCTCCTTCTGCTGGATATCGGTCAAGCCTTCCACCAGCAGCAGGTTTGTGAGTCGCTGGAGGGGACCTGTCTCCAAGCCATTCCCGTAGTAGTTTTGGAGGCTCTCCAGGTGCTTCTGCACCATGGGTTCTACGCGAAGAGAAATGAAACAGAGGGGTGAGGGGGAGGATGGTAACCACAGATGCAAATGAGAGACACTATTTCACTCTTCTGCCGTGCCCACGCAGAGGGGAAACGGCACAGAGCCCTTATGTCCGGGCAGGAAGGTATGTGCCGGGGTCCAGAAGGCACTAATAGTCTGAAATGGCCATGACCAGCCTCACCCATCGGTCCAGGAGCCAATTTAGGCTCAGCCCCGGGCCTTCAGCCCCTGCCTACACTATGTCATAGGAGCATTTGTCTACAGTGCCATCATGCCTGTGCCTGCTGTGGACCTTGTTCATCTGGACCTTGATCTTGGACCTCATTGCTCTGCACTTGCCTGGTGACCGCTGAACTGTGTCTTAACCTGGTTGCCCTAGCTGGACCCGATCCTGACCACTGGATTGACTTCTCAGCTTGACCTCGGCCCTGCCTCATCACTATGGGCTTGTCTGAGGAGTTGGACTCTTGGGTGAACCTGGTGACCATTTCCGAGCCTGTCCTGCTCACCTGGCTCAGGTACCACAGCCCCTGGAACGGGGTATTTAAACCCTCCATCAAAGGCTGGACCAGCAGCGGATGGTGCTGCGAGAGATTCAGAGCGGGCACCAGCCAAGGTTGGAGCCTTCCAACCAGGAGGGAAACCAGGGAAACCTCTCCTGGCAAGAGGACTGCAAGGAGACCCTGGAGTTGGGGCAGCCACCGATGGATGGGGTCAGGGATGCCCAGCCGTCGTCCTCCTGCCGTCCCCCTGTTCACAGCCCAACTGCTGGGAGTGACTGGTGTGATCTGGACATTAAGGACACTAACGACTCCTCAGGCTGCCCAGAGGGGTGTGCTGAGGGCAGCGAGGGAGCTGGAGGAAGGTCCCTCAGAGCTGGCAGAGAGTCCTTGTCACTCTCTGTGTCCTTCCCCAGAGGAGACCCTGAGCTGGCACCGTCGCTTGCATAGACATTCCCATTGGAGCTGCCAATGCTGCCCAGCTCTGGGCATATCTTGGAGCGCTTCAGCAAGTGCCCACAGCCAGGACGAGTGTGCAGACACCCTTCATCAGGTCCAAAGTGGACTGCCTACCATAGACAGTGATGTGGAGGTAGAGCTGGGAATTGGTGGTCTCGATGAAGGTCTGTAGCGACTGGGAGGCGTAGCTGCCCTTTCCAGCCAGGACGTCCACCACTGCCCTCACCTGCTCCGGCAGGGAGCTGGCCTCCTGCGCCCGGCCGGCCTCCTCCGCCGTGAGGAGGTCCAGCTTCCGCAGGTAGCAGATGATCTCCTCCAGGAACTGTGGTGAGACGGACCTCACCAGCTGCTTGCGGTAGCGATTGATCCAAGCCTCTGCGGAAGAGGAAAGGAGGAGAGTTGGCTCTTGAACAAGCCCTGGGCACGTTGCTCAGAGGCGATGGGGAACGGCAGCGCTGGAGCACCCCATCTGACTCTGAAGGTAGCAGGGGGTAAACTAGAGCCCTCCAGAGTGACCCGCCAGATTCCTCCTTGAGATAATGACATCCCAGAGCTGTGGCGGGCTGTTTTGTTAGGAGATGTTTGGTCAAGGCAGCAGCTATCGAAATTGGAGTCAAAGAAAGGGAAGAACACACGAAATGACATTTCCTCCTGGAAACCAAACCCGTGCAGACGTAAAAGTCTGAGCAAGATCCTTTATCTTTGGAGACGGGCGTTCCCCCTGAGCCAGCACAGCGGCCCCCAAGCCCTTAGACTAGGAACCACTGTCAACCCTCAGGCCTTGGTGCCCCGTCTTGTCTCATATTGAATCTGAAAATGCACCAAGACGATGGCTCTCCGGCTGCCCAGCCACCACTCACCTTCCATCAGAGGTCTCCCGTGACATGGGTGATCCCCAGGTGAGGAGCGCTGTGTTGGCAGCAGCAAAGCCGGACCATGGACCGCCCCGCGCCCCCCAGCTGGCTCACAGCGTCAGTTGAGGCTCCTCAGCCTTTATCCATGTTCCTGGTGGAAGAAGAGGAAAAGCATGAGGAGCAGCGTGGGAGGGAACCCACCTTGAGCTAACATGGTGTTGGCTGTGGTTGAGCCAAGGGTCCATTCATCAACTTTTGGCTAAAACCAGTGTCCCCAGTGCTGTGGACCTGGCAGGGGCAGAGCCGGGACCATCATCTATGCCCAGACCTCATGGGCCACAAACTTGGTGCCTTTACCACCACCGCTTATGCCAGAGCCTTTCTCAGGCAGAGCGATTGTATTAATTGCCCTGATGATGCCCCGGTGACATCCGTGGGCCACCCAGTGCCACCGCTGTCACCGGAGGGGCGGCAGGGCTGCGAACCGCTCGTGCGTTTCCCTTCTCTGTGTTGTGAAGGAAGTTGTGGGGCAGCAGACGGGGCGATGAAGAGCCCGTTTCGGTTTCGAACCCACCTCACCACCGTCCAGAGCCTCCGTCAGGGCTTGCTGAGTCTGGCCAACACCACATCCTGTTGCAGAGCTCTGTAGATGCTCCACTTTTGCAGCACTCTTGAATCATCGCCTGGAGGAGGAGCCTCTAACCTGCTCCCTCCCCCTCGGCTGCTGCCAAACCACACTGAGGGTTTGGTGTTTTATTTTTAAGAAGTGTATCCGCTCACCGAGTCCAATGGTTTTGTGAGCAGAGGTGGAGAGGGAAATGCCTCCGCGCCTGAGAGCGCTCACAGCTTCACCTACGTTGGCGGATGGCACTGTGCTATGGCCTCTCCGCCAGCCCCAAAGTCACCTCCAGGAGCTGGCTGTGTCCAGGGGGGAAATTCTCAGCTCCAGGGGCTGTCTGATGATGGGAACGATGCAATCGCAGTGTCCCAGTGCCCTGGCCCGTGTCCCAGCATCCTTTCCTCACCTCCACCTGGCCAACAGGATGCTCTAGATCCACGCCATCACCCCCATGCGTGGCTGTCGGAGGCACTGCAAGGAGATCCCTGTCCACAGGCAGCGTTGCCTTTTGCCCAAACCCTCTCCTGAGTGGGACGTGGCCACTGTGGGGGCTCTGCTGCAGCCTCCCCAACAGGTACAGGTAACGCTGGCTTTCTTCTGTCAAACCCACCCTCTTCCAGGAAGAAAGGACAAACGTAGCTTGAGCAGGGAAACTTGGTAGAGTCCATGGTTAGGTCCATGACGCAAGGTTAAGGTGCTTGGGACATCCTCTTTGCAGACTCTTCCCTTCATCCTTCTGCCAGGAGATCCATGCTGAGGTTTATTTCTCCCACCGGAAAACACAAGGGCTCGGCCACCAGCAGTAGCCCAGCCGTGCGGATGGTGGTCGAGCTGCAGGAGGGAGTACCGGGCACCGCATGTCCCAGAGCCAGGTCCCTCACAGACCCCACTGGCTGGATCTCTCATGGAGACCCCTTCGCAGCACGTCCTACGGAGTGTCCGAGAGGTGTTGGGTGACAAAGCCCATCCCCACCTGCCCAGATGACTTGGACAAGCCCTCGTAGGGGCGGCGGGTGCTGTTGTAGCTGGGTCTGAACCCACAACCTTTCCCTCCAAGAAGGAAACTCAAGTCCTTCCGCTCTTCCTTGGCTGCCCAGCTCTCACCCCCTGGTTTCAGAGCTCCGCACCCCCCCTGGCAGTGATGGTGGCCCCACAGCAAAGCCCTTTTCTCCACAGAGGGAGCAGCAGGGCTGCGGCAGCAGCTCGCCTTGCTTTTTACCCCCCAGGCACCGGCTAATTAAGATGCTGTCAATTAAGGGAGCTCGGCTAGCAATCCCCAGCAAAATTTTCACCCTTTGATGTTTTCTTGTCTCTAACAGGCCTGGAAAGTTCAATTAAGTCTTTGCACGTAGCAGTCCCCGGGTCTCTCATCTTTGGCGTGGAACCAAGAACAAAGCCAAGAGGAAAAGGGAGGTTTTGCTGCTTGCGGCGCTGCTCCCCGCAGCCTTTCCTCTGCAGCGCGGCTGGCCAGAGAAACCCCTTTGATGGGGGGAAAGCCTGCTCTAACAGCACAGATTATTTGATGGTCTCCTCTGGTGCTACTTCAAAATGTGATCCCGCGGCTGGAAACCAGCAGCTCGTGGGTCAGCTCGTGCCGAAGCATCTGACCGGCAGAGTAAAGCAGCAGAATTCATAAAGCAGCAGAATAAATAATGCAGTGGCTGCTGGGGATTTTTTTCTGCTTCCAGTAGCAAAGTTTCAGGTGCAGCTCCAGGACCACCCGGCGATGCTGGAGGCTGCACCCTCGGAGGGTGAAGGGTGTTATCTGCTCTTACGTGAGCTGTCTGAAGGGTAGAGGCCAACCAAAGCCAACCTCTCTAACCCCTACAGGCATCCCAGGTCTTTCCAGATGCAGCCCAGCCCGTCCCAAGGCTGCTGGGATGAGTTATCTTCTGGAAGTGCCGCAAGACGACCACTGGAAAGTGGTGTCCGTGGCCATCCTGCGAGCACGGAGCTCAGCCCCGGGTTTGCAGCTATCGCTTGGCCGGGATCAAGCAGGGACATGTTCCCAGAGAAACCACGATCCAGCGATGGTTTGTGTCTGCCCTGCCTTGCTGCCTGCATCCCCAGGGGCACCGGGAGAAGAAGCTGGAGAGTGAGAGGCTGCCCAGACGAACTGATGGATGGTGTCTGCAAACCCCAGGGAGGGAAACAGCGAATTTCAGCGGAAAAAACTTGGCATTAATGCTTTTTTCCACCTGGTGTGGTCCAAGAGCCCAACCCAGGGGAAAATCCTCCCATCTGAGGACGTCCAGTCAATGCTGATGTGTTCTTCCAGCAGCTCCAGCCCTACATCCCACCGTCCCTGCATCCCACTGTGCCTGTTAACAGAGGGCCCATGCCCCAAACCCATCCGTGGGAGCCACAACCACCACGCTGGAAGGTCCCTGACCACGTGCACGGACAACCCTCTACCCAACAGCTACCGGTGTCCCCCGGGGGCCAATACTTGGACAGATATTGTTTAACATATTAATCAACGACCTGGACGAGGGGACAGAGCGCATCCTCA
>VXBO01003715.1:42379-59357 GCA_013400135.1 Rhinoptilus africanus | reverse complement strand
TGCTCCTTGGGAACAGACGGGTTCGCAGCCCGAGTCCAGAGAAGGGCAAGGGAGCTGGTGAGGGGTCTGGAGCACAAGTCCTGTGAGGAGCAGCTGAGGGAGCTGGGGGGGCTCAGCCTGGAGAAAAGGGGGCTGAGGGGAGACCTTCTCGCTCTCTGCAGCTCCCTGAAAGGAGGGGGGAGCCAGGGGGGGTCGGGTTCTTCTCCCAAGGAACAGGGGATGGGACAAGAGGAAACAGCCTCAAGTTGCACCAGGGGAGGTTTAGGATGGATTTTAGGAATTTTTTTGGCATTGAAAGGGTTGTCGAGCATTGGCAGAGGCTGCCCAGGGCAGGGGTGGAGTCGCCATCCCTGGAGGTGTTTAAAAGCCGGGCAGACGCGGTGCTGAGGGAGGTGGGTTGGTGCTGGGTTTGGCAGCGCTGGGTTGGTGGTTGGACTCGATGGTCTGAGAGGTCCCTTCCAGCCTGGAGGACTCTACGGTTGTGTGAAAGGTGGGCAGCGCGGTGCGGGGGCCCCTGCGCCCCTCCTGCTGCTGCAGGAGCTTGGGGCCGCCGCGGCGGCAGGCGGGTACAGCCCCTAACGACCCCCGGGGGGGCTGTTTGGGCGGTGGCTCCCGGGTGACGGAGGACGAAGCAGGTGGCCCGGCCGATGGATGTCCCGGTGGCCCCGGCTGAGGTCGCCCGCATCCCGCCTGGGGGGCGTGGTCAGGGCGAGGGGGCGTGGCCAGGGCGGGATGGAGCAGTGACACCGCCGAGCGGAGCNGGGTATCCGCCCCTCCGGGAGCCCCGGGGCTGCCGGGCTGTGGCCCCGGCCGGTGGGAGGAGAGGGGAGGGGGTGAGGGGCTTCAGGGACCCCGCAGCAAAATGGTGTCGATAACTCCCACTGGGGCTCTGGGGCACGGTGGAGGGTCAGGGGGGCATGGAATGCTTTGGGATGGAAGGGACCTTAAAGCCCCCCCCAGTGCCCCCCCCTGCCCTGGGCAGGGACACCTCCCACCAGCCCAGGTTGCTCCAAGCCCCGTCCAACCTGGCCTTGAACCCCTCCAGGGATGGGGCAACCCATCTCTGGGCAACCTGGGCCAGCAAACAGGGTTTCCAGGGACTGTAAGGCGCCCGCCTGGCTGGAGCAGCGGCACAGGGAGCTGGCGGGAGGGTGGGTTGGAGGGAGTGGGTCCCTGTGCCGCAGGGAGAGCGCGGGGTGTCACGGTCCCGGCTCGTCCCATCTGCCTTTATCAGCAGAGCCCAGCTCTGAACGGGTCTGCACCCACAGGGGCTCAGGGGGGACACGTGGCCCGGGCTCTGCTGGAAGATGGGACCTTCAAGGTCCGCGCGGTGACACGGAACCCCGTGAAGAAGGAGGCAGAGGAGCTGAAGCAGAAGGGAGCTGAGGTCGTGAAGGCGGATCAGGACGATGAGCCATCCCTGGAGCTGGCCTTGACGGGTGCTTACGGAGCCTTTATTGTCACCAACTTCTGGGAGCACTGCAGCAAAGAGAAAGAAATCGCGCAGGTGTCTGTGATTGCTTTAACTGGGACCACGTGCGGAATGGCCTGGGAGGGGGAAATCGAGGGACGGCTGTGTGGCATCAGGCTGGGGGTCATGGCACAGCTCTTAGTGCAGCTCTGCCAGCCCTGATGGTTCACGTGGCCAGTCTGGAAAAGTCCCGAGGCCTCGCAAATAAACCAGATCCCGCTTCTTGTAAAGCCGGAACTTGTTCCCTGTTCCCTCATAGCCAGGTGGCTCCAGGATCTGGTGCCTTCAGGGAGGTGTTAAATGCCACGAGGCTTGGTGTGGTGGAGGGCACTGCCTGTGAGTCAGAGCAGCAGGAGTCCTCCCGGGGCTGAGCCAGGACTGTCGCTACCTGCAGTCCTGTAGATCCCCGCGCTTGCAGCTTCGGGGCCAAAATATGCTGCGGTATCAGAAATCCCAGGGCCTTCCCCAAGGGCGGTGTTCACCCCCAGGACAGATTTCATAAGGTGGCATGATTGCCACACCTGCGTGGCACCGAACAAAAGATAAGATACGTCAGGGCAGGTATGTTGGCACCGGCAGATCTTTAGGGTTGGTGTTTGCGTGCTTGGTGGAGGAGCTAGCACCAAAGCTGGAGGGTGTGTGGTCTTTCTGATGTAGGATGATGTCAGCAGAGGACTCTGCTCCACCTGAGAAACTCACGGGGTCTGCTGGGATTTCCAGCTGAGGGCTTGGGGTGCTGGATGCTGAGGAGCTTGCTCAGCTGGCGTGTGTTGGATGCTGCCCTCCTGCCCAGTGCGATGAAGGGGAAGGGGATGGGGGGGGTGGTGAGACCTCCTGCCTGTCCCATTCCCCTCTTCACGACCAGCTTCACCCTTCGCCCAGGGCAAGCGGCTTGCTGACCTGTCGAAGCGCCTCGGTCTGCGCCACGTCGTGTACAGCGGCCTGGAGAACGTGAAGCAGCTGACGGGGGGGCGGCTGGAGGTGCTGCACTTCGATGGTAAAGGCGTGGTGGAGGAGTACTTCCAGAAAGTTGGTGTTCCCACCACCAGCGTCCGACTGCCGTTCTACTTCGAGAACTTCCTCTCCATCTTCAAGCCGCAGAAGGCCGCGCAGGGAGATACCTATGTCCTGGGTAAGACGGGACCTCTCGCTCTCCAGGTCACTGTCCCGTAGTTCTCATCTGCTCCCACTGGGCAGGGGCTCACTGAGGGGTGGAGGAACCACCAGGGCTGCAGACTGATGGGGAAAAGAGGCCTGTGCCAGCTGCGTTATGGTCCTGCAGACCTCTTTGGTGGTCTGCAAGAGATAAGTGAGATCCCAGTCCTGTCTGTGGTGCTGGGGGCGGCTCTGCAGATCCCAGAGTGTCTCTGGACACCCCATCTCCCTGCAGTTGGGATGTCAGAGGTGGGGCTGCAGATCCAGGAGAGTCACGGTGCTGCTCTGGCTGCTCACGATCTCTTAGCTCAGCCCTGCAGGTGCTCTCGCTGCTTGCCACGCTGCTGGGCGCTCTCGGCTCTTCCTCACCTCGTGCTCAGAGGTTGGATGCCGAAAATTCCAGCTGTACCTGTGCCCTGACTGGAATCAATCTCTCCCCTACAGCACTGCCCATGGGGGACACCCCCATGGATGGGATGGCGGTGGAGGACATCGGGCCCATTGTGGTTTGCCTGCTGAAGTCCCCGGAGGAGTACGTAGGCCGAGTGATAGGGCTGAGCACTGGGAAGCTCACCGAGGCAGAGTATGCCGCTGTCCTCTCCCAGCAGACGGGCAAGACCGTGAAAGCCAGCAAGGTAGGAAGCATCCCTTGCTGTTTGTGATGTTCTTGAGGCTGGGGGGAGCTGGCTGAGGGCCCTGCAGGCTGTCTTGAGGCGCTCTGGGGACAATCCTTGCCCCTTCCCAACATCTAGGAGCTCCGCAGGTCCCTGCTGAGGCCAGGCTGTGGGTGGGCACCCCAGCAGCACTCCCAGGCTCTCCTTTTGGTCTGGAATCGTGGTGGGTCCTGTAGGGGGGCTGAGCACAGACAGCAGTGACAAAACGAGTGCTGTTCTGCCCCGGTAGCGAGGTCGGGAGGTGCTGGGGTGAAGGACCCTCAAAGCTCGGTGCGTGGGTTTGGTATGACGCAGCACTGGTGGCCAGGATTAGTCCCGCTGCCCCTGCCTGTGGCTGGAGCACCCGTGTGCCCCGAAACCACCTTGTCGGTGGGACGAGTCATGCCCATTGGAGTGTGGGTGCGCCCAGGCAGGTCCGTGCCTGGCTCTGAGGGATAACCGAAGCGGGAGGTCTCCTGAAGAGCCAGGGCTCAGCAGTCGCTATTAGGGCTGGGCACCTACAGAACAGGTCTCCGCTGCGTGCCGCTCCTTCGGCACCTTTTGCTGCGTCACCCTTACAGTGCTCCTGGCCTCTTCCTTGCCCCAGGACTTCTTTTCAGTTTTTGTTTGTGCTTTGGCTCCGCTGCTCCCCTCGGGCCACCACGGATACAAAGGCCGAGGGGTGCGGTAGCTCCCTACTTTGACAACAAAGCATGTTTCAGCAGAAACAGAGCACCTCTGATGCTCTCCGCAGGTTCTGCTCTCCCAGGGACAAATAAGCAGCTCTTTTCTCCCCAGGGCCCCGGTGCGGTGGTTCACCCGTCCCTTCGGACAGGGAGGGTGGGTGCTGGGGCAGCCTGGGTTGCTTGGGGTGTCCAGAGCTCTCCTGGATCCTGGTTTCTAGAACCCCCTCAGCCATGGTTTGTGCCTCGGTGCAGAGAAGGACCCCCCACCCTGCCTTGTAGCTGCTCCGGGCCCCTGCTCCAGGCCAGAGCCGGGTGCTGGGCCGTTCCCTGCCAGGCCGGGCTGCAGGGTGCTCAGCGGCATTGCCCTGCTGGTGGCTGCGGCTTCNACTGTGAGAGACTGGTCTGCGCCATCCTCCCACCAGCGGGCTCTGGCGGAGGCTGTCCTTTACACAGCCCTAGCAGAGCCCTCCTCACCAGTGGAGACAGCACGGCANGGGGCGCAGAATAAGCTCCTGAACATCTGTGCGGTGTGATTTCCCCACCATCACCCCCCTGAGCCCTTCTCATGCTGCGTCTGGAGGNTAAGGGAAAGGCCCCCGCAGCCTCTGCCCTGCAAAGACGGTGGTTTTTTTAACTCTCCCCCTCCACCATTCTTTTTTGCAGATCTCCCCAGAGGAGTACGAGAAAGGCGGCTCCCCCGGGGCCAAGGAAATGGCTGCCATGTTCCGTTTCTATGCCCTGAAGCCAGACCG
Source organism: Rhinoptilus africanus (assembly GCA_013400135.1). NCBI lineage: Eukaryota > Metazoa > Chordata > Aves > Charadriiformes > Glareolidae > Rhinoptilus > Rhinoptilus africanus. The sequence goes on along the minus strand of VXBO01003715.1, from coordinate 54,640 downwards.
CAACGTGGACCTGACCATGAAACTCAACCCCAAGGCCCGCACCTTCCCGCAGTGGGTGGGGGACAACAAGGCCGCCTTCTGACCCGGCCCTCCCTCCTCTTCCCCCCTGGCTTCTGCAGCGGGCACAGGCCTCTCTATCCCGGTGAAAGGCTGACCCTGCGGGAGCTGGGGAGAGCTTCGCTCCGTGTGTGCACTCCAGGGCTCCCCTGCGACTTGGCTGAGGCTGCTTTAGGCTAGGATGCGAGGAAAGGCAGGCAGGTGGGACAAGTGCTGCTTTTGCTCACGTGCTTCAGGGAGGCACTTTTTTTAGTGATTCTGGGTGTTTTCACGATTGTAGGGTGGTGGCGGGCTTGTTTTCCCTCTTTCCCAGGCAGCTCCGAGCGTGCAGCACCGCTCTGCGGGCTGAACTTGTGCGTCCAGGCCCCTAGGCGCAGAGAAGGCAGTGCTGCCGCCCCGGGTACCCGCAGCCGGCACTGCCGCCGGATCCTCGGGGAACAGAAAGCACTGGGGTTGCTCAGTGGGCCGGGCTGGGGCTGCGCGGGGGAGGCAGCAGGCAGAGCAGCGAGGCCTTAGCACCGCAGCTGTGCCGCGAGTTCCTGCGCTGGGTAACGCGAAAGCTGAACCTCATTCCTCCACCCCGACAGCTCTGGCCTCCCCGACCTCATCTCAATCGCTGTCCTTGTGAGCCGAGTAAAACCTCTGCGAGACTGTCCAAATTTAGGATTTAAGGCTTAAAAAGCTCCCCCCCCCCGCCCCGGCTCACACCACCATATCTTAAGGTACTGCTTGGCACCCTGCAAATGTGCTTAAAGTCAGTCGCAGCCACCGGGGAGGCGCTGAATACATGGAGCCCTCTCCTCTCCTTGTCCGAGAGACCTTAAATTCCTGCGCCTGGGGGAGGGAAAGACAAGCAGACAAGGCAGCGAGGCACAGCACGTGTTAAATATCTTTATGAAGTCAATCTTATTTACATGGATACAGAATCACTTTACAGACAGTTTAATCAGGAGGCAACGCGTGCTTTATTTCAGCAAATTAAGAAGGGCGAGACTACGACATGTCCTTGTTGAACTGGTCGATTAGTACGCGGGCTGATGGTACCTGCACAGTATCACTAACAACAGCGGGCTACGGTAACCATGAAAATACTCACTGCAAGAGCTCAACTCCGCCTGGAAGGAGCGATCCACTTCACTTGTATTCTCACACGTGTACAAACAATGACTCTTTGACCAATCATTTATGCTACGGGTGTTGCGCTAATGGAATAAAAGACTTTGTCCCAAACTGGCAAAGGGCTTGGTGATAAACTTGCACCCATTCAGAAGCGACAGCATCCGTGTGTTGTAACTTTAGTTAATTTGGGAGGGGTGGGGGAGGAAAACCTGAGGCAAAGTGCAGATTCCATCACTGCTCTGCGGGCAGGAAATCAGCAGGACTAAGACACCCCACGGCTGCTGAGGGAGCCAGGGCAGCCAGGCTCTGGAGTCCCAGCCAGAGGGAGACTTCCCCCTGGGAGAGCTGCGCGGGACAGCCAGGGGGTTAAACCTCACTGCCCCCCCCCAGCCTCCTGGGAGAAGATGAGCCGTGATAAGTTCACGGAGCACACCTCGCATTCAGCAGGGCACCTGAACGAGCAGCAGCCATCTCGGACTCCGCACAGCAAACTGCCCCGCTCTGTGCTGGAAGGATGATTTTTATTTCACATTTCCGCTGTTTTGCTTTCTAAACAATACTTCAATTTTTACCAAATAAGCTTCCAGCAGCAACAGGGACTGTGGAGCGACCTCGAGAGCGCGCCGTATTTCTGCAAAGCTGATCTTTTCCTTCGTTACCGTTTCCTAGGACGGCGGGTGGGGGTTTGTCTCAGGATGGATGGTGGTGCCTCGGTGGTGTGTAGCCTCTCCAGCTGGGATTCTCACTCTGCTGCTGCCTGACCTCCTCCGCTCGCCAGAAAGATTCACTCCCGCCTGCGAAGACGATCCGCTGCCGCTGGCTCTCAGTTCCCAGTAGAACGCTTCCCTGCGGTCCAAGCAAGAGAGAAGGGTCAGCCTTTCCGGACCCAGCCCCCCTGAGGCGCGCACCCCCTCCCCACCTGACCACGCTTTGCCAGCCACGCGGGACAGACAAGTTTGAAGCCTGCGGTGACAAGAAGCTGAGCCCCAGGAACCCAAGCGTCCGCCGGAGGTGATGTCAAGCCTGCAGCGCTCCCTCAGGGCAGGCCGACACGGGCGAAACGGCACCCTCAGTTACAACACTGCGCTCCTTTGCGTGGCGGGGGCTTCCCCCCTCCTTAAAAAGCTGACTGATTCCTCCCTGGTGCCCTTAAGCCCCTGGTAGGGGTGAGTCCAGCCTGAGCCCACCTGCGCCTCCCAGTAAGCCCGAGCTTTGCGCTGGAGGCAGAACTGCCCAGTTTCAGCTTTACCAGCAAAGGGGAACACCCTCGGTGCTTTACATCGGGTACAGCCCCTGAGCGGAGGCCAGCAACCTCCCTGAAGACCTATCCAGCATTTTTGCCGCTTTTTGCTGCAGCAACAATGCCATTTAATCCCTGGCTCTTTGCTCCAGGCCGCAGGGGACAGCTAGGGCTTTTCACACCAGTGGCTGGAAGGCCTGAGGCTAAGTGAGAAGCAAAGCTGGGCTTTTGCTGCTTCCACCCCCTCAAGAGGTGCAAGTTCCACTTACTGTGGGGGAAAGACGACAAAATAAAACACAAGAGGCCTCCTACCTCGGACAGGGTGTCAGGAGCTAAACATTTTCTTAAGTTTGGAAAGGAATCCCTCCTTGTTCTCCTCAGCCTCAGGCCTATCCCCGCCTGCGGCAGCGCTAGCCGTGGCCCTGCCACCTGGACACAAACAGCAAAGGGCTGCAGTCAGATATGTCTCCCACCAGTAGCCAGCACCCCTGACAAAGCAAGAGGGTTATTTTAGATGGGGAACGGTCAAGTCAGCTGGTTTTGCCAGCATCCTCCCGGACAGGGCCACACCTGGCAGCGGTACTGGACCGCTTGCAGTGACAGCACTGGAAAGCCCGGACCGCGGAAGACAAGACCGTGAGCCTGGGTGACACCGTTCCCTTCCCCTCTCCCCAGCCCTCCGACTGACGGGGGAATTCTCTGCTGCACCATCGAGTCAGTGACCCTGCAGGCTTTGGAAGCAAGCACTGGGAATTGAGAGTCTGCCCCTCAAAACATGTGGTTAGCTTGGCCGCAGCCAGCCATGGCTTTACAGGGAAAAAAAGCCGTATTGGTGGTCCCCAGAACAATCTCTCCTCCTGCCTCATGGTCGTGGCATGGCCCGTTCAAGCAAAGCAGTGCAAAACCACACCAGGCGCCTGCTGCTCGTGATTTCAAGCAATGCTCAAACAGTATCTAGGAGAAAATGAACGCGGGCTATAATGAAAAAGGCTACAGCTATTCCAGAACAAGAGTCCAGATTAAGGAATCTTACTGGCAGCGACGACCATAACTTCCCTGTACAAACAGGTCCTGAGAAGTTCTGTCCCTCCAAAAGTGTCTACAGCAAGACGAAAGGACGGAGACCTCTTTGCTAATCTACTTTTTCCTACAGTAAAACTACGAGTAACAAGACCCCCAAATCCTCCTCAAGCTTTCTTTGTACACAGAGAACACAAAGTCCAGTCCCCCCCGTCCTCCCACAGCTGATCCCAAGCTCGGACTGATGCAATGGTGTGAAATACTAAGGCCTGCGGGAGAACACGCCTCCATGTGCTCCGGGTATTTCTGCTTCCCAGAGCAAGGACAGGCTTTCAGCAACAGCCTGTCTCTATACTGCAAACTACTGGCGTTTTTAATCCACCTCGCTGCTTAATTGTGGTAAAAAACGGCAGGTTTGCTTCTTAAAAAACAAGTTTAGAAAGCATTTTTTTTTCCCCTTTGGTACATAAATGCCTTTTAAAAGCTGGAATGAAACTTGTGTGCTTGGAGATCTCTCTCCTTCCCCCGAGGCTGACCTTTAAATGCTTAGCGTCGGTGGAAAAGACATAACTTCTGTGTTACAAAAGCACGATAAAACATAACACTGGTAAGTATCTGGCAGATTCTGCCTTCCAATATCCTGAACTTCGGCCTGTATTCCTCAGAGGACCCGAGTTCCTGGGTTCGTTTAGCAGCTTTGCAAGACTCTCACCTTTGCCTAGCTGTATGCAGTCATAAATGTTCTTGTTGATTCCAAGTATTAAAGAAATCCAACCGGCCTTAACAAGTTCACTGTTCTAATAAGAGCAAAGAAAAAATTGTTTTCCAGTAGCGAAAGAAAAGCTCTTGCCTTATGTTTTGCCTTTAGCTGCTACCGATGCCAGGTACCTCACCCCTGAAACTTAAAACATGTAATTGCCGAATGAAAAATTTTAATCTGGAGCTGAAGAGCAGCTCTACAAAGCTCCCAGCTGACTCCGCTCCCTCCATCACGCTGGATGCTGTCTCCTGACTGGAGACAACACTCAGCACCATGAACATTTCTATGGCAGGTTCCCCCACGCACAGGGAGTATGGCTTAGAGCAGCCTTGACAGAGGCAGCTTCAGCTTTCCAGGAGGGACGGCCCCGCTGCGCTCAGAAGGACAATGGATCAGCTCACGCAGAAAACTGGCCTGATGCACACTCTCCTTTTCTACCTCTGCTACTAAAACAAGTTACTCCTGGCACAGAGGCAGAAGCTGGGACAGAAGGCGTTCACCACCGCAGCGAGACTCACTGCAACTTGCCAGGACTCTGGAGTACCTCAATACCTGCTCGCTGTTCGTGGGGAGATTTGCCCAGGAAGTATTCGAGTAAAGCTTTCTGGGAAGAGGCCGCCTCCTCACTTTGTGCTGCAGCCTATTCACATCCCACTAAAACTATTTCCAAAATAAGGTGCTCAGCAGGTTGTGCTGAAACGCTGTTTCGAGGTGACCCTGGCTCACCTCCCTCCCCAGGAACCCTCGGGAAGCGCTCTGCGCTCCCACGCCGACGCCGGGAGGAAGGAGCCCCCAGTTCCCACTGCTCACCTGATGCTGTATTTGTGACGCCGTTCACCGTGCCCTCAACGTCTGCCTCGTCCTCAGCGTAGCTCATCATTAAGGCTCTCTGGCGATCCGTCAGTCTCCTGTGGGTCGAAGACAGCGGGGTTGGTTACGGCTGTCTTTAGGGACAGATGGATCTACAGACAGTTTTAAGGACAGATGTGTGTACGAGAGGCAGCTACTGGAAGCAGCAGATGAATACACCTGCCATACGCTGAGAATCCCTACGGCGCTCTTAAAATGAGCGACCTGTAAAGAATAAGCCCCAGTGGAAGAGCAGAGATACGACCCGCTGCATTTCACCAAACCACGGTGAAAAACCAAAATGTTTTGAAGTGCCGAGAAGAACCACGCAAAGCTGCAACAGCACACGTTATCTGTTGGGGCTATCTCAGGAAATGAACTCCCTTGCTCAGCGCAGTGATAAAAGCTCAAAACTTCCCTTCGCCACAGGAGCAGGGAGAGGCCAAGCAGTCTGAAAAGCAACTGCCAAGGAGTTCGGTTCCTCTGAGCTGAAGGTGTGAGAGCACGGAGGCGTTACAAAGCCAAAACGCTGAATTTATGTAACCGGGATCCAGACAGAATCGCAGACAGCCAGGCAAACAGGCAGGGGAAGAATTACTTCTCTATTTCCAGGGATTAGGATTTTTTGAGCTGCGTGCCAAATGCCGTTATTGAAAAAGTCTACCTCACACAGAATTAAAAGCAGAGCGAGAAATTAATGCTCTTGATAAAGCAGTAAGGCATTTTCACCAAAAAAATTAAATTTTAAAAAAATCTTTCTCGACATTTTTTGCAAAAAGTTCAAGCTTACACAGAAACTTGTATTAGCTCTACTCACTGTGGAACTTTTATCTTTATGTGAATGTAGTGGTCTCCGTAGCCGTAACTGTTAACCTTGGGAATGCCCTTCCCACTCATCCGAATTCTCTGGTCTGGCTGAATACCAGGGGGTATCTACGAACACAGGGGTGTCACGTTTATTACTCTGGCTCACCCATATATATACTAATTGTCTATAACAATTAACTACTTCTCCAGCAAGCTTCAAAGTAGGATGGGAGAGATCTGGAGCATTCGATGCATATGGATACACTCAGAGGCTAAGTCAGGAATGATAAAAACGCTTTTGAATGAAGAAGACCCTCACACGGTCTGTAGACCTTGGATGGGATTGCTCCAGCGATCCAAATCCACCCAGCCTTTCCGCTCCCTGTCCCTACACCGTGGCAGGAAAGGAGGTGTGACCAAGCAGGACACGCTCAATCCTGGAGAAACCTGAAAGCCTTTGCAGGAAAGGAGAAGTCTCCCCCTCGAAGAATCCCACATCGATTTATGCCCAAGCTCTTCCCCATAACGGTACTTACCGTGATATTGATTGTCTCGTACAAGCCTTGACATCTGGCTGTGCCTCCCAGAACAGCCTGTGCTATTGAAATAAGGAGATCCGAGTGGATATCTGCTCCGTTTCTTCTGAACACGGAACTCTTCTGAACCTAAAAGGCAGGCAGTTGCAAAGAGAAGTCAGCACACAATACCACAACGTTCTCACGGTAAACTGCTTGGAAGGCTCTCAGAAGAAAACACATCAGAATGCTGCAGTCAGACCCTTTGCCATCCACAAACTGCACGGTTAAGAAGCGTAAGTTAACGTTCAGTCTTTCAGAAAAACACAGATCTTGACATAACCGTAATTAGCCAGAGGCTTAGGAGGACGCCCGCTTCCCGCCTCAGCAACCCCCTCCCCTAATCCCGCTGTTAATTTATCAGTGTCGGTATGATTCTGCGGAGACAGAGGAGACATTGCCTTGCCCAGTACCCCGAACAGGGGAAAGCCAGAAAAGAAGGGGGGGACGAGCACCTTTCCAGCAGCCCCACAAGCTGGAAGTGAATTAAATCCTCCTGCACCACCAAAAAGGCGCTGAAAGAAATTTTCTCCTCGACGGGGACGCATGTGACAGGATACTACAGGAGAAGAGCTACAAAATGGGTGCAGAGCAGCACTTAACATGTATCCGCAAAAGAAAACTTGTCCATGCCTCCCGCGGGCATTCCCACAGCCCTCCTCAGCACTCCCGCTCCCAAGCAGATGGCTCCTTCGCATTTCGGAAACTCGAGGCATGAAGAACCTACTCTGCATTTTGATGCCCGCTACCATTAGGGGCCTCATCCTGGAACGGGCAGTGCAATTCTTCACGAGCAGACTTAACGTTACGCCACCCGTTACAATGCAGATCTCCTGCTATCTCGGAAAGTTCACGGGGATCAGGTTACCTCAGCTGTTTCAATTCCTCCTCCGGCCCCCATTCAGTCAGTTGAGAAGGAAACAAGCAACCAACTTTAATTACTGAAAACAGCCAACAGTGTAACGATACGTACCCTGAATGTAATGAAAATTTCCTTCTTCCCCACGGGCATCCGAACTGTCTGCCCGTCCTCAATGCCTGCAATCAGAAAGAAAAAGAAAATAAAGAGGGAACGTCACCTTGCGTTACAATCCACATGTTACCTGAATACCTACAACTCTTGCCAGCCTCAAAGGCCGGGCACCAGAGCAACGCCCGCCCATCCAGCAGCCGGAGGCGCACGACCTACCGGCGAGTGGCACAGTAACACTCTCCTCGGGAGCCCGGGAACTGTGGCCAAAGGAAGGAGGGGTCAGTGCACGTTTATACCTCTGAGGTGATCACTACACCCCAAGCAGGCTCAATCCCTACACCCCAAGCAGGCTCAATCCCTATGGAATTCTTTAGGGAAACACATCAGACTAAGGAACACTGAGCAGCCTCCACAAGAAATTATAGGCTGCTCACCCCGGGCGGTCTCAAAGAAGCAAGTCTTCAGCCCCACCACTCATTTTATCCTCTCTGGTGAGGAAGGCCATCAGCACGCTCTTCTCAGCCAAGCTAAGGCTTTCGGGATTCCCACCCTCTCCCCAAGCTTCATCCACTTCTCTGCGGCAAAACTCCTTACGACGCTTATACATTCGTACCTGGCAGCGACCAGCCACGTTTTGGAGGCAAGCGCCTTGCTGTGGGCTGAGGGGAAGCAAATAACTAGAGTTATTTAGCAGAGAGGAGGACACAAGTACAGCACTAACCAGCTGGCACGGGAACCACCACTGTCTTCTTTTGTTTGGTTTGCCCCGTTCCTCGACACACTACGCACGGTGTTGTTATGATGGAACCACGACCGCCGCATCGTCGGCACGTAGATCGCATTACAAAAGGGCCGGTGTTTATCGTCTCCTAGTGAAGAAAACACAGACCGTACAAATATTTAGTACCAAACCGGTTATTTATTTTTCATTTCCACAGAAAAACTGCCAGCGACTGACCCAGCACATCTGAGTCCTCCTAATTGCACAGGCAGCCTGACGGGACAGCGATATCCTTTAGCAAGGGGTGGAGCAGAAAACTGGCTCAGAAATCCAAAGAGGCTGCTGCTTGTGAAAAGCTGGATCAGATTCAATTGCCATCACGTTCTGATTTCCACTGGAAACCACCACTGCTATGAGCAAGTGTCTCGTGGCGAGGGGAAAGGAAACACAACACTTTCCATCTCTAGGCTGTCATGTGGCAGGAACAAAGCTCCTTACAGTGTTATTTCACAAGGAACTACAAATATCTGTACTTTGAGGAATCCAAGGATGATCCACTTGCATGAATTATTGCCAATATCCAGGAAAACGTTATGGAGGCTAAGCTATGGACTGAACTGTGAAAGCCACCCGCCGGATTGAAGCAGACGAGGAAACAGAGGGAAGAGCCTGCAGTCTCCTCTGACCAGCTGCACCCGTTCTGCGCCAGAAGGTCAGACTGATTGCCAGCACCCATTCTGATGCATGGAAAGGGAAAGCCTAAAGCTCCACCACAGAATGGTTTGGGTTGGAGGGAACCTTTAAAGATCCTCTAGTCCAACCCCCCTGCAACAAGCAGGGACATCTTCAACTAGATCAGGTTGTTCCAAGCCCCATCCAACCTGGCCTTGAACCCCTCCAGGGATGGGGCAGCCACAGCTTCTCTGGGCAACCTGGGACAGGGGCTCACCCCCCTCAGCGTAAAAAATTTCTTCCTTAGGTCTAGTCTCAATCTCCCCTCTTTTAGTTTAAAGCCACCATCCCTTGTCCTATTGCAGCAGGCCCTGCTAAAAAGTCTGTCCACAGCTTTCTTATAAGCCCCCTTGAGGGACTGGAAGGGGCTCCAAGGTCTCCCCGGAGCCTTCTCTTCTCCAGGCTGAACCCCCCCAGCTCTCTCAGCCTGTCCCCACAGCAGAGGGGCGCATTTCTTTACTTACTGTAAGTAGCATGCATCCTGTTTCATGGTTATCGTTAGGCTATCAACATCCTCCTCCCTCTACCCCTCAATTCAAAGTATCCCATGTAATTCCCAAGTCATTTCAGAACAGTTATATTACATAAATACGGTTTGCTGGGTGTACAATACCAACTGAGCTAGTCCTGCCGGCTGCTGCTTGTAGCTGGGCAGAGCACTACTTTAATAGAAAGAAAATCTTCCTAGTGCCTATTAACATCAAGTCCACATTAACTCGGCTTCACCCAAGATAAGCTGATGACTGTAGGGAGAATTTGTCACTGTGGAAGGGCCTGACTCGCCCCAACAAGGAAAAGCACAGCCGAACCTGTGTCTTAAAAAGCACTTACCATGCCAGTGCCATTGCAGTAGTGACAGCGCTGCGCTTTGGTACCAGGCTCGTGTCCTTTACCATTGCATCGCTCGCAGGAGTCGTTGATGTTCACCACAATCTCCTTGTTCACACCTTTCGCAGCTTGGGTGAAGGTCAGTTCCATGATATACTGTACAGGGAACACGGACATCGATCTACAACTGATGCGCGATGGGGTCTTAGGCAGACTGGTTTAGGGCAAATACCGAACAACGCTTTAAAATACATCCAGGTGACAGAGCCGGGGGAGAAACGGATGGATGCACAACTCAGAAGGGTTTGCCTCATCTGAGGAAGCAATTGTCTGTCTCGTGTAACTAAAAAGGGGTACAAGAGGATAGCAGGCGTTACAGGAATGATGATTACACCAGTCTGAGGAGCAGCTGGGTAGCAGAAACGAGATCTAAAAATAGAAAAGGAAGTAAAAATACAAGTCAAGCATTTTTCTGCTCTCAGGAAACCCCTTACTATTTGTAAAGGTGGTGTTTAACGGGAACGCAGCAACAGGCCAGTGTGAAGGCTTTCAATCCCAACAAGAGCATCTGCTCTTCCTCAGTAAACTCTCTGCTTACTAAGGGAAGTCATCAGCAAAGATGACTGCACAAAATAGGAAATTCTGTTTATAGTAATTTCTAGTAAAGCCAGAAGTACCGAATACCAAGCATTTCTGAAAGCAGCACGTGAACCAGCACTGTCAGTATTTAACACAGCACTGAGCTGCGGTACAATGAACAAGACTTAGGTTTTGTTTTATTATGGGCTCCACGGCAAAGTTAAGCCAATTGAGATGCAAAATTAAGCCAATTAAGCAGTCAAACTGAACGCTGGAAGGCTTGTTTTATGGTTAAAAGGTATTTTGTGGGTTTTAGCATTACAGATCAAAGCAGACATGCGTAAATCAACGTACAGCAGAAAAGATGCCTCTACAACGATGGCATTGTTTGGCAGCACCAACGGGTGTTAGTAAACACCAGCAGGAATAGCTGAAATCCAGAAAAAATATTCTGCCTGGAGGTGCGGAGGATGTACCTACGCAGCTTATCAAAAATACACGACTCTCCCACCCATACAGCGGGACGCTCACGTGCTGACCTTCCCAGAAGCAAATTCTTTGCTTAAGCCTCGCTCCCGGAGCGATCCGTGACAGAGCAGCGACCCTCTCCAGCTTTCAAGTTTTTCATTTCTCACTCTCATTACTCAGAAGACACAATGCACTTCACTTCATACCTCCTGTGGCTGGTCAAAGACATTCTGAAAATCGCCAAAACGGGATCCCGAAAACTCTCCGAAGATTTTCCTGAAGAGCTCTTCCGGATCGATCGATGGACCACTGCTCCAGTACTGCCGCCCGGCGCCGGCACCTGCCGCGCCAGGATCAAAACTAGCCGTGCCGTACGCATCGTACTGTTTCCGCTTCACTTCATCACTTAACACCTTTGAGGCAAAAGAACGATGCCATCAGGACGTCGTACGGATCCCGAGGAACTGGACAGCCCCTGTCTGCACAGCGGTGTCCCTCCGGAGAACTCAAGGCTACTGGCATTACGGCCTCAAGCCCACATTCTCAAACCTTCCCCTTGTGAGAAGGGCGATCCCAGCTCTCGGCAGCGTATGAATTACTGCAAAGCTGCCTCTTCCCGCGCATCTCTCAGCTCGTCATCAGGAGAATGACAAGATCTTACTGATTTATAATACGCAAGAATAACGTAATAATATATTCGATCGTTAGCATATCAGGTGAAAGCTGGTGGTAAATTCGAAAACCAAGGAGAGCAAAAACCAGCAGAGGAAGATGTCTGAACAAGCTGAAGAGCAGGAAGAAACGGGGCTGGGGGAGCGCAGCAGCAGGTACCTCTGTCTCGAAACAGCTTGCACTGCCAACAGGTTGGTTGGTTTGTTAATTTAAGCTGACCAATAATTCCCCGGCAAGTGACCACTGCATCCACGACAGTCACTCGCCGCTAAGAGTGAGCGCAAACTGAAAGAGCCCAAAACACATCCAGCTAAATCCGATGCTTTGGGCTAAGTAATTTCCTGAAGACACCATTGGGAGAGAGGCACTCAAGCCTGAAGTACGAGATATCAAAATATAGCCATGGTTTTGCAGGAAATACATGCAAGAAATGTTCCCCCCCCCAGTCTCCCCTCTGATCTTTTCTCCTATTCATCAATGATAAAATCCTGGCGTATTACCTCGTAGGCTTCTGCCAGCTGAGAGAACTTTTCTTTGGCTTTAGGGTCATCCTTATTTGTATCAGGGTGGTATTTCTTCGCCAGCTGAAGGACAAAAATCAAATTATTAGAGACAGAAGAAGTAATTTACTTGAGCGCGGCTGAGGTGCCAGGAAAAACGCATTCACAATCTGTATTTCAGAGGGCTCAACCCTTCATTTTCCGTTATCGCCCCGCTATAAGGAACTACGGAAGCTGCTCCTCAATCTCCCCGAGCAATCCCAGGCCCTTGTGTGAGGAGACCCGAGCTGACAGACGACCCACGCTTTTGAGGAGCTGCCCGAACCCAGCCCGCCCGTCTCTCCCCCCCCCCCCGCGGCCG
>VXBO01003715.1:26737-41768 GCA_013400135.1 Rhinoptilus africanus | reverse complement strand
GATGCCGGGGCTCCGGGTCCCGCTGCTGTGGGATGCCGGCTCCCCCGTTTCCCGCTCCCCAGACGCAGTTTCCCGCTCCCCAGACACCGTTTCCCGGTCTCTAGGCCGCCAGGCCCCCGGTGCCGGTCCCCAGCCCCGGTGTGACACCCTCACCGGCCGGCCCCTCCTTGCCACCCATCACTTCCCACCCCGCTATCCCCGGGGGCTCTGTGGCCGGGGGCCGGTGGGGGACCCCAGCCCTCTCCCGGGGCGGTGCAGCCCCCCCAGCCCCGAGCAGCTCCGGTGCCACTGGCTTGGGATGCTCATCCCCAAGGAGGCCGGGAGCTGAGCCATGGCTGGCACAGGCGGTTGGCCCCCGGTTCGTGCCGCCAACTTGCCCATGCCCGGCACGCACCGGGCAGCGCGGGCTTGCCCGTGCCGGGGCGGGAATTGTGCACCCCGAGGGTGATGTGCTTGGCCCCGCTCCGGCCACCCCACTTCCGCAGGCAAAGGGGAAGTACCAGGGCCCCGCGGGACGGTGCTGAGCGCCGTCACCCTGCCCGCCGGCTGCGGAGCTCGGCACCGCCGAGGACGGGCAGGTCTGGTGGCTCTCACCGGGCTGCAAGGAGCCAGGTGGTGCCCAGCTCCGGCCCACGGATTCCACGTTATTCCCCATGAATAACCAGCCCTAACTGTGCTGAGCATCATGATCCATCTTGGATGACAAAGAGATACTGGGATCGGGGGGATTGCGCTGGGTGGGACACGTCGGGGTGCGTTGTCAGGACATGGAGCTCTTCCGGGGGCTCCCCGAGCCGGACACGCTCGGCATCTCCGCAGCAGCGTGGCCGTGAGCGAGGCTGCCGCTGCTCCGCCGGGGTGGAGGCGGGTGCTGGGACCCCGTGGGGCGGAGGGGAGCTGGCAGGGCTAGAGCAGGGTCCCTGCCGGGGACGGTCCCACGTGGGGACGGGACAGCGTGGACCAGTTGCATGGCGCAGGCTGCTCTGGTCACCAGTCGTGCCGGGGTGGCACACAGGGACGGGACACCGGTACCCTTTGGCATCGACCCTGCGGCCAGAAGAGGAGGGTTTGTGCTGGGCGAGCGATGCTGCTAAAACTCTTTGCGTCTTCTTGCCTTCCAAAAGAATTTGGGGACCCCCAGGGCCACCGAAATATTTGTCTCCCAGCCCTTGGATGTCAGCGCTGTCCTTCTCCGTCCCTTCCCAGCCAGGGTGGCCTGTCCTGTGCTCGTACACCTCTGCGCCCAAAACAGCCCCCTCAGCTTCAACTGTAGGGGGGGGACATGGTGGCCCCTGCCGTGGTGGCTGTCCTTCTGCACCGCCGGGGACACCGAGGGACAGTGTGCTCTCGCCCCGGTGTGCGGGGAGGCGTCTGCTCTGCCTCCGGCCACCCGCTCCGGGCTCGGCACACGGGAGGTGGCTTTTCCGAAAGGCATTTCCCACCCAGGCGTGAAAGGCGTCCCCGGGAAGCGAGGCCACCTCGCCCAGCTTTGCGGGGGAGGAGGTGGGAGATGCACGTCTCCTCTCCGACCCCATCTCGGGTGTCACAGCGGGAAAGGCTGTTTGTGTCCCCGGCCGAGCGGAGCGGCTTGTTTACGGAGGCGAAGGCAGACACTTGACCTGGCCGGATCAGGAAGCGCAGTGTAAACACGAAGGATGGGATCTGAGTCGCTTCTCCCCCACTGCGGGCAGAGGTGCCCTGAAAGCTTCCGCTTCGGTTTAGGGACGTAGCCAGGATGGCACCATGTCCTTTAGCGGCCACCTCGGCACGCTGAGGGAAGGCTCGCGTCCCCGAGGGCTCCCACATGTGTGGGGGCCGTTGGGGGGCTGGGATGGACCAGCCCAGCGGTCCCTCTGTGGAACCCCACTGCGGGGGTCCTGCGTGGTACCCCCCCCCCCCCGATGCAGATGTGGCCAGTGTCCCCCCCCTCGCCGAGGGACCGGTGCAGGGTGACGGGGGCGCAGATGGCAGGACCCTCCCTCCTGGGTCTCAGCCAGGCTCCAGGCCTCTTCCCCGTCCCCGCTGCAGCCCCCGTCCCGCCTGCTGGGTGCGGGGAGAGGAGCTTCCCTTCAGCAGGAGAAGGGTTAACGGCTCTGCCGCCGAGCTGGCTGCTGTGACAAGGACCAGAGGAAGTGCTGCAGGAGCTGCTGCTCTCTCTCAGGCCTCAAAAGGAAGCCCTGCAAGGAGAGGAAACCCGGGGCTCGCTCTTTTGGGGGCTGCCTACGCCCTGCTTGCAGGGTGTCCGCCGCTCCCGACGCCCCGGGAAGCTCTCTGCCGTGCCGCTGGCCACAGGAGGGCACGCAGGCATGGTGGCAGCTCAAAAACACCCGCCTTTGCCCCAGGGTTGGACTTGGCCCTGGGTGCGCCGGGGAGCTCACCGTCCTGGTGGCCACGTGAGGTCGGGTGTCTGTGTCTCCTGGAGCAGGTCCTGCTGGCACAGGGTGTCCCGGTGCCCCACGGTGCAGTGCTTGGCTGTGGAATGGTAGTGAGAAACACCGTAAAGCGGGATTTGGAGCTGTAATGAAGCTCCTTGGCTGCGTGTCCATGTGGGACGCACCTCTCCGGGGGCATTGATCTGCCCCAGGGATGCTTCACAGCCTTCGTCCCATCCCAANAGTCTATCTTCATAGGAGAGGTGTTCCAGTCCCCTCATCATCTTTGTAGCCCTATGCTGCACCCTCTCCAGCAATTCCTTGTCCTTCTGGAGCCGGGGAGCCCAGAACTATTCATCGCAAAGTCCTCTGAGTCCTTCCCACTGTGGGAGAGCCCAGGCCTGGGACGCTTTCGGGGAGAGCCAGGCTGCTCCTGTCTCCCATTCCCAGCAAAGCTGTCCCCGAAGCCCCCAGCCCCAGCGAGGGGCTGCGCTTTTATGCAGGGAGTGTGAGCAGCCACGTTGTCCTGTCTCCCCAGAGGATGGGACCCTAAAAACGTGCCCCATTGGTGTCGGCAGAGTCCAGGTAGTGCCACGTCCACGGCTGCGGGGGGTCTGTTGGGGCTGAGGGTCTCTAGCGACCAGGCGTGAAAGGCGTCCCCCCTCCCCTCCGGCCGCGGCGCTGGGCCCCTCCAATGTGGAGGCATCTCCTGACGTGGGTTTTCCCTCTCCATTCCAGGCCTGGATCGGGGGTATCCGAGCAGGCTCCGTCACATCCTGTGGGAACCACGTGAAGGCCAGCTGCCGCTGGATCGCGTTCAATGCCGAGGCGGCAGGTGAGACACACGGGAAGGGGTGCTGAGCACGGCTAAGGAGCGGGATGGATGTGTCCCTGTGGTTCCTGTGGGGCTGGGTGGCCCCACGGACACCAGGAGGCACGAGGACGAGGGGAGGAGGCTCTCCCCGAAATCCTTCAGAGGTGCTGATGGTCCCCCGTCTCTTGGCTTGCATTGCGAAGCTGGGTGGTCCCGCCGTGTCCCAGGTGATGGTGGGTTCCTTGGAGCATCACGTAGGCGATGGGCAGGCCGGTGACCTTCTCCTGTGTCCTCTCCTGCAGGAGTGCTGGGCATCGTGCCGCTGGAGTGCGAGGATGGAGGCAAGAGGACCGTGTCTCAGCTCTGCTGCCACTCAGGTGAGCTGGGCGCCCCCGGCACGGCTTGTCCCCCGCCTCTGCCATGATCTGCCACCTCTCGCCTCCGCAGGAGGGGTTTGGCGGAAGGACTCAGGTGCTGAGTCCAGCCCGGGATGCCGTGTTGGGCTGTTTCCCGGGCGAGGGGCTGAGGGAGCTGCTGGAGTCCCCAGGGACCATCACCCACGGGCAGGGTGACCCTGGCAAGTCTCACCAGTTAGCTGCAGCCACGCTGGGCTCTTGCTCAGGAGCTGGGATGATCCACGTCCCTTCATCTCTCGAGCTGTGGTGAGGGCTGGACACGTAGCTCTTGCTCACGCCGTTCCTTTAGCACACCCTTCCCATGTTACTCATTGCACGCCTTCTAATTCCCAGTACACCCAGTGCCGGGCTGGCGGAGGAGCTGGGGATGGCATCACCGCGGGTGTACCCGGCTCCAGCGATGGGAGGAACAGGCCGGACCGGTGGCTCCGTGGCCCTGAGCCGCTCTGGCGTGGGCAGAGGGAGCGCTGCCGGGGGAGAGGCGGCTGGCAGCATTGCCGCTGGCGGAGGAGCACACGTCACGTCGGAGGAGGGCTCTGCCTCCTGCCTGGGCACAGGGAAGGAGTGCTGGGGAACCCGGGATACCCCTTTCCCGGTGTCAGAGCAGTAGCGCCAACCCGGAGGGTGCTGACCCCTCATTTCCCCCCCAAAAATTGCACCAGAGCAGCAAGATGGGAGGCGGTCCCAGCGCCGCCGCCTTCCTGCGTGCGGTGCCTTGTCAGGGATGGGCGCCGAGAGCCGCACCGCGAACTCTGCCGCTCCCAAGGGAGCGTTGGAGGGGTGCACGGGGAGCCAGCGCAGCAGTAATGGCTTCTTAATGAGATTTAGCACGAGCCCTTTGAAGCCGGCCGTGCCAGAGCAACGCCTCCGAAGCGGGGAAAGGACTTTTTTTTTCTCTTCTCCCGGGGCAAATGCGGCAGAGCGAGCTGCTGGCTTTTCGTGCCTCCTGGGCCTGTCTCTCCGCAGCCTCCTGGAAGCGGAAAAGTACACGGTGACCTACTTTCTCGAGCGTGCCAAATGCATCCGAGGGGCTGCTGGTGATGGTGCCAGCCTTTCTCCAGCAGGGATCTACCGCCGGAATGGCGAGGAGCGTCCCTGCCGCCGGCACGCCGAGCCGGGGCGTTACAAAGGGAGCCTTGTTGCCAGCACGGCCTCGCTCGCCGACGCCCGGGCCAGCACAGACACCCCTGTGCTTCTCCCTCTGCCTCCTGGGGATGTGCGTCCTGAAACCAGAGCCAAACCTGGGCGGCCATGGGTTAGACGGGGAGATGCAATGGTGCAGGGCTGCCCTTCGGGGCTCCCGTCCCCCGCCGAAGGGCTGGGACACCCTGAGGGAGAGCGTGGCGGGGCTCAGGCTCTCGCAGCAGAGCCGAGCCGCTCCCAAATGCCTCGGTGGGGCTGGACGTGACCCCCGCTGTGTGTATGAAGAGCCTGAGGCTGGGGAAGAGCCAAGGTGGGCAAACTCGGCGTCTGCAGGGGTCAGGTGAGGACCAACCTCTGCCCTTCTCCTTCCAGATGTGGTGACGGACTTTGACTTCTCGCCCTTCGATCAGCTCCTGCTGGCTACGGGCTCTGCTGATGAGACGGTGAGTGCTCGGTGCCAGGGGTCCCAGGGGGGCACCCCGCGTCCCCCAGCGTGTCCCTGGGATTCACTGTAGAACCCAGAGGAGATGGGAGACGGAGGGATGGGAAAAAAAGGAGCGTGGGATGGAGGGTGCCAGCTTTGGGGAGCAGTGTGGGACGTCCCCAGGTTGTGGGGGACAGGGCAGATAGCGTCAGCCCTCTCCCACCTGGGATGCCCACAGCTCTGATCCCCCCGAGCAGCGACGAGGGGTCACCTGGTGTCCTCAGGGACCAAAGCCTGGAAAAGCAGCAAGCCCGAGTCCATCGCTGCCGTCACCCGGCTCCTCTGCCCCAGGACTGACCCACCTCTCCCTGGGGCTGCAGGTGAAGGTGTGGCGCTTGCCCGAGAGCGGCCAGGACATGCCCGGTGGCGCGGGGCTGACCCTGGGGCCCGGGGGGGGCTCGGTGGACGTGCTGCAGTTCCACCCCACGGCGGACGGCGTCCTGGGCAGCGGCGCAGGGAAGCGAGTCACCGTCTGGGACGTGGGGCAGCAGCAGCCGCTGGCAGGTAGGCATGGCCGTGCCCGCCGCCTCCTGCCCACGACGTGTATCTCCACCGTCCTGGTGGCCTGGGCTCAAGTCCGGACCTCGGTGTCACCAAACAGGCAGCATGGATGGCTTTTTGGACAGGGAGCGTCACAGCCCCTGGTGCATGTCCGTGGGCTCCCCTGTGCTGCGAGGTGGTGGTGTAAAGGGCCCCGGTGCTGCCCGGGGTGTCTGTAGCAGCTTTGCCGGGGATCCCCTGGGGTGGCAGGTCCCTCTCCCTGGGTGTCCCAGCACGTGGGTAGAGGTGGGTGCCGTGGGCTGTTGCTGACCAGCCTTGCCCAGACCTCAGCTAAGCCCACGGGGAGGGGAGGCTGGGCGGCAGCATGGGGGTCTAAGCCCCCTGTGGCTTTCCCGGGGCTCCTACCCTTCGGATGGAGCTGCCAACGGTGCATGGATGCTCCCAGCACGGCCACAGCAGCGTTCCGGTGGGTCCTGCCCCCTGCTCTGGCTTCCACCGGCCCTTGGGAAAGGCCGTTTCCCCTGGGAAGCACTCCAGTGCTCACGGATGAGGGAACGATGGCTCCTGTCCGCGGGAGGAGCCCTGCTTGGTCCCGCTCCTGACCCTCCTTTCCTCCCGCAGCCCTGGACCCCCACGGCGACCAGCTCCAGAGCCTGGCCTGGAAGCCAGACGGCCGCCTCCTCGGCACCTCCTGCAAGGTGAGCGGCTGGCATGGGCGACCCCCCTGCCGCACGGCCAGGCTGGCTGCGCCCCGCTCCCGGGGGGCACGGGGTGAACCCTTTTTGGGGAGAAAAGGGCAGAAATGGGGTGAGCGAGCGGAGCCGGAGCCGAGGAGGAGGATGGGAGCACTAGATGGCGCCTGCCACTCGCTGCCGGACACGCTGAGTGGGCGCAGGTTGCCACCGAGCCTGCATGGTGGCCAAGCAGGGGGGGAGGCCAAGCGTGGGGGCTGAGTGCGGAGGCTGAGCGGGGGGAGCAGGCTTTGGGGTCCTCAGCTNGCAGGGGGGTCGGACTAGATGACCTTTAAAGGTCCCTTCCAACCCAAACCGCTCGGATTCTATGACCCTGAGCCGTGCCGCGGGGTGCAGGTCAGGCCCCCCGCAGCCTCGCTGTGCTGTGCCACGCCATGCGGGTCTAGCCAGCAGGGAGTGTGCTCCCCACATAGCACCCTGGCAGCAAGGCTGGCACCAGGGCACCTCACTGCTGCCTCTGCACCCCAGCCAGCCCTTTCCGAAGGTCATCCCACCCCCACATTTGGCTGAGGTGGGGGGGGCTCACTCCACTGCCCGTGGGATGCTGGGGAGCGCAGGCAGGATGGCATCCGAGAGGTTGGGCTCCAGCCCTGACTCTACATCGGAGGCTCCCCCCTTCTCTGGGAGCAGTTTTGAGGCTGTCGGGGTCCTGGTGAGGCTGTGGGGGTCCTGAGGGTGTCACCCTGCCCGCGATGTGGGGCAGGACCTGGGGGACACTGTGCGGACCATCCGCAGGGGCAGGCCCTGCAGGCAGGAGCGTGATGGGCAGGAAGGAGGGGGGCTGCTCGCTCCGGCTGACATCCCGCTGGCCCCGGGGTCCTTAACCCTCCTCTGTTTTCTTTTTATCTCAACAGGACAAGAAACTTCGGATCTTTGACCCCCGAGCCAGCCCGGCTCCCTCCCAGGTATTGTCCCTCTCGGGTGCGCTGGGTGACGTGGGGCGGGCAGCCCTGCCTGCCGTGGGGTGGGCTGGTTGCCCCACACTCTCCTAGCCCTGGGACATGCAACGTGACGGAGCGGCCTGAGGGCAGGGGAAATGGGCAGCCTCCTCCTCGGCCCCGGTGGGGTTTGGCGCAGGGGATCCCTGCCCTCCCGCCGGGGCTGGTGAGCTCTCCCGGTGACCCGCCACGCTGCCGCCGGGGCTGGGCAGCGATCCCGAGTCCCGTGGGCACGAGGGCTGCGGGCTCCCCGGCTCTGCGGGAGCAGGGCGATAGGCTCTCGGGAATGAGGACCTGCCAAGGGTGAGGGCTGGGCGGCTGGATCCGCACAGCTCAGCACATAGCAGCGATTAGGCAATAATTAGAGGACTTAAGCCTTGACGTCGAGTTTAAACAGCCTCTTATTAGAGGCTTCCTGTGGCTTGGGGGCTCTGGCTGCCGCCGGCCGCCGGCCCTTGCAGCTGGAAGCCTTTGGGAGGGGAAGGATGCAGCGGAGAGCAGGGCGAGACGGCTCTGCTGCTCCTTGTGCCTCTCCTGGGTGTGTGTCCGGGGGCTCGGGAAGCCGATGGCCACCGGTACCTGTGCTTGGGCACGCCGGTAACCCCAGGCACCGACCACTGCCCCGGGGCGGAGTGCGGGTGCTGAGCTCCTGTGAGACCTCTGGGTGCTTTTTGAGGGTGCCCTGATCCTTCAGGCAGCCTTATAAATACACCACCGCCGTATATAAATGTAAACCCAGCGGTTACGCGTGCAAACGAGCCCGGGCAAAGCGCTCCCAGCCCTCAAGCGGCCCCAGTGACTCTCCCCTGCTCCGGGCGCCACTCGGCATGGCTGGAGGCTACCCATCCGCCGTTTAATCCCAAATCCATCCTGTACCCATCCTCTGCCAGCCTCGGGTGCTGCTCCCCCGCCTCGCCTGCCCCCGGCTTCTCCCCCTGCCAGACCTGTCGGCTTTTATAGTGACGTTTCGGCGAAGCTGCGAGGGCGATGGGCTGGAGCCAGGTCTCCCGGGGAGGGTGGACTCTGTCTCGCTGAGCTATTAAAAATAACGTGTGAGTGATGGTGGCTGTTCAAAGCAGGCAGCTCGCTTCCCTCCGCTGCCGTCTGATCCAGCCCGGGGCCGGCGCTCGGGGTTTGCCAAGAGAAATACGCACCTTCGCTGCCGGGGCTGAGCGCTGCCGTGCCGCAGCCCTAACCCCGGTCGGCTGAGAATTGATGAAGATGTTTAGTCTTGGAGAAGTACCGCGCTGAAGGGGAAAACTTTAAAATGCCATAAATCCTCTGGAAGTTTGCACAGGGCTTGCTTAGCCAAGAGGAAAAACACTCCTGTGTTTTGTTTTATTTTCTTTTTTTTTTCCCCCGGTTGCTGGAGGGCCGGGTTATTTGGAAAGGCTCCTTCTCCCCCCGGGCCAGCGCGGTTACGAAACCGGGTGATGCTGGGGCCACCGTACGGTGCCAGCACCTTGCGAGCTCCTGGCTTTGAAGTCGCCTAGGGTTTTTTTTTTTCCCGCAGAGGTGAGCGCTGTGATGGGTTTTCCAGCTGGTCTGGCCCCTGCGGCGCCGCGGGCCGGGTTTCCTCCGCAGCAGGCAAAAAGCTGGGGCTCAGCACCGCCGCCGGCTCACCCCGCTCCCTTTGCGGCACGCGGTGCCGGAGCCAGCCTCGGCAGAGGGCTGCTCCTCCGGCTGGTTTTCTTAATTTGCCAAGCCTGCCTCGTTAAAGCGTCCCTTTTTTTTTCTTTAGAGGAGGGGAAAAGGATGAGAAGGAGCTAAAATAAGAACCTGGGGGAGGAGAGGGGTCCCCGCCGCGGCTCCGTGATGCCTGATGGCGCTCTCGGATGCGGCGCTTGTGGGGCTGGGGACGGAGGATGGATGGTGAGGAGGGTGCCTGGCAGGGTGCCCGCACCCCACGGCCGTGCCCTGGCGGGGGCCTGACCCCCCTCATTCCTGGCTACGGCCGTGGCTGCTATTTTGAGCCGCGGGCAGGAGCGTGTGACGCAGCGAGAGCGGCGTGGCCGAGGTCTGGCTGACCCCGCAGGGTGCCCGGTACGTACCCAAGGCCCTGATTTCCCTTGGGAGAGCAGTGGCCTCCCCCTGCCGGACCCCCAGCCCCTCATGGCTGGGCTGGGCTGGAACAGGGCTGTGCTTGCGCTCCGTTGCTCCTCGGGGACCCTAAACTGGCAGTGGAGATGCCAGGGCCACCCCTTGGCTGCAGCGGGTCCTGCCATGGTGCCTCTCCGTGCCTGGCAGGGTGCGAGGGCGAGTGCCACCATCCTTCTGGAGCGTTCCTGAGTCCCATCAGCTGCTTTATCCCTTCCCAAGGCCGCGCTGCCCCGGCCACAGCCCTCCCTCCCCTCCCGCGGGTGCTGGTGGTCGCCCTCCTCGCCTTGACCCCTCTCTCTGGAAGCGACTCACATCCTCTCCCTCCCGGCTTTGGCTCTGCCGTGGCTCGGGGCTCGGCGTCTCTCCCCTCCCGCCCCGCAGTGCCTGGGCAAACCCCACAAAACAGCCATCCCTCCTCCCCCTGCGCCGTGCCCTGGGGCTCCATCCTGCACCAGCCGTGGTCCTTCAGCCAGGGGGAAGGGGATGCTGAGTGCCGGGAGGGTGCCCACACCCTGGCTGGTGCCCCAGATGGGTCACCGTGACCAACCAAGGGCAGCGATTTGGGTACAAAGTGGGGTAATAAGGTGACATCTCTGCTTGCCTGCTCCCCTGGCCACCCCCTCCCCTGGGTGCTGGCAAGCCCTGGGTCCCTGGGGCTGGGGGGGACAAGACGGGCACGCAGCACCCTCTCCCCACAGCGGGCTGGGGTCCGGCCCGTCCTCTAAAGCAGCGCTCTGAGCACACAGCGATGTCTCAGGGTGCAGAGAAATAACATTCGACCTTCAGCCGTACGGACGTATCATTTATACGTCGACCACTACACATCTGCTGGGGGCGCATCCTCAAAAATAGTTACCGGCAGGGATGTGCAAACCCTAAAAAAAGCCCCCAAAATGCTTGGAGATGCTGCTGGAAAGGAAGGAGGTGGTGCGCGGGGGCAGAATGCTGCTACGTGGGGGGGACTGTCCCAACGTGAGCCCGTGCCCTGGTTTGGTGTAGCAGAGCCACAGCATCGCTCCGCATCCCGCGGCCGCATCCCGCCCCCGCGTGCCGTGTGCTCGCGCGAGGGTCCGGATGCATCTGTCTGGCACCTGGCTCCCGTTATGGAGCACGGCGGGCTGCGGGGCCGCCGCCGAGCGCGGGCAGTGTGGGACGGAGAGGAGCTGGCTTCGTTCTCACGAGAAACTTCTTCCCCCGCCGGCGTTTGGGCAGGACCGGGGGGGGGGCGAGGGAAGGGCCGCGCGCCCCGGGCGAGCGCACGCTCCTGCTCACGTTTTAATGAGCTCTGGTTTAATGAGCCGGAGTGGGGCTAAGGGCAGCTGGGGACAAGCCGGGAGGGTGTCCCTGTGGGTTTGTCCCCACCGTGGGTTTTTCCCCACACCTCCTGGGCCATACTGGGGACGGGGCTCAGTTCCTGGGAACACCCGGGGCTCGCAGCCCCCCAAGGACAGCCGCTGTGGGGCAGGACCTTGCTGTCCCCCCAGACCGGGATGTCCGTCCCACCTCTGCCCATGGCCCCAGGGGTGGGAGAGAGACTCCAGCCCCTCTCCCAAACCGTGGCCACCATCCCACAGGCCACATGAGCCCCTGCCCTGGTGGCAGGGAGGGAGTCTCCGTGGTGGCAGGGTGACGCTGTGGCGAGGTGGGGATCCGGGCTGGGGTGACCCAGCCATGCCCACGGCCAGTTCCCCACGGACCCCAGCCTGTCACCTCTGCCCAGGATCCCGCCGTCAGCCCGGGGCCGGTTGGGGACCCCTTGCCGGGGGAAGGCGCATCAGGACATAGAGAGACTTTTAGCCTTCCTCCCCCCCAACCCCGTCGGCGCGGGATCCCACGCCGGGGTCACCCCGGGGGTACCTGACTCCCAGCCTCGGCAGCGGCTTCCTCCGGGCTGGGGGAAGGTCCGCAGCATCCCACATTCCCAAGGAGACCGTGGGAAGCTTTGAAAAAGTTGGCCTAGCTCTGGGTTGCCTATTTATAGCACCGCGCGCTCGGCGCTCTCATGCTTCTGTTCCCCAGCGTAGCTGCACGGGACTGTTTATATTTCCTCTGCTCCGCTTCCCCCTCGGCCGTCCTTCCCAGGAATGCCGCTTGGTATGGCAGACATGGGGAAGTCGAGGAGGATTCGGGATGAGCTGGCAGCATTGCCAGGGATGCGGGTCCATGGGCACCCACCTCGCCTGGGTGCCCTTCCCTCGCCGGCTCGGCAGGGTGCAGGTCGGCGTCAGGGATGGGGCTCCGGCATGGCACTTCAGGAGCCCCCCGGCTTGTTGCCCAACCTGGGAGGCTCGTAGTCAAGAGGGCAAAAGGTGTTTTGGGATTTAAGAGGAGTCTGGTAGCAGGGCTTGTGGGGCCGGCGGCTGCAGGAAGGGATGCAGGAGAGGAGGGAAGTAGGTGGTGGGTGCTGCATTCTGCCCAGCCTGCATGGCCCTGCTCCCATCCCTGCATCCGTGCCGAGGTGGGAGCCTCCGCAGCCGTGGGGGCTGTCCTGGAGGGAGCTCGCTCGCCTTCCCACCCTTGCTGGGGCAGTGGCATCCTCAGGGACGTCGCGTTGGCCTCGCCGAGGGCAGGAGGGGCTGGATGGAGCCGGGGGCTGTGCTGGCAGCGGGGGTGGGAGAGGCAGAGCCTGCCCAGCTCCCCGGGATGCGGGGGCACCACGGCGATGCTGGGGGGATAGGGGAGCATGGGGAGGAGGGGGCTCACCCCATTCCCTCCCCACACGGACACCCCACAGCGGGCCGGGGCAGTGTGACGGCTGCCGGAGCATCGCTGCCACCGCGTGTGGCGGCTGGGCTCCCTGCGGTCCCCCGGGGGCAGGACGCAGCTCAGGGTGTTCCCGAGCTCTGGGCAGAGACCGGGAGCGGGGTTGGCCTGGGAGAGGCTGCTCTGCTCTCCTGGCCACCTCTGGAGTAAGCGGGATTTGGCAGCCAGGGGAGATCACATTCTTGTGCCGGGAGGAGGAGGATGCAGCGCCGTGGTTAACCCCCTCGGCTCCCCAGGAAGCCGATCCTCCTGCCCCCCGCTGCCTCGTGGCATTTGGAGGGAGCAATGGATTCCCCCATGTGCACGGACCCATCCTTTCAGGACGGGGAGGAGGTGTCTGTCCCCAGAGCCTGGGGGGGACCCCTCCTGCCCCGGCACCCCCTGGCAAAGGGATGGCTCAGCCCGGCTCTGCGGCCTCCTGTGCCCACGCAGGTCCCTCCGCTGGAGCTGCTTCCCACGGGGGTCAGATGCCCACGGTCTGCCGGCCATGCCCATGCTCTGCCAGCCACGGGCACGGGAAGGGCTGAGCCCTCCTGGCCCCTTCTAGCCACAGGGCCTCTGCTCTGTGACACCCCCCCCAGCTACCTCTCACCCATCCAGCCCCCCGGCTCTGCCCGGGGCTCCTCATCCCCGCTGGGGGTGATGCTCCCCGCGGAGGCAGGGATCACCCCGGCGCCGGAGCAGCGTTTCCTTTGTGTCGAGCTCTCCCAGGCAGCCGGGGAGCCGAAGGCGGTGGCTCCCTGTGGGCAGCTGTTACCGACGCGCCGGGACCCGCCGCGGCATCGCTGCCAACAGCTGCAGCCACACGCCGGCCCCGCTCCCCGCCGCCAGCCCCCCCGGCAGCCCCCCGCATCCCGCATCCCGCAGCGGTGGGCTCCGGCACTGCACGGGGAGCAGGGCTGGGGATCCCCATCCGTACTGGCCCCATACCCCAGCCTGTGCTGGGAGGGATGGGTTGAAATGGAATTTGGGGAGGAGTTTGGAATTTTGGAATTTTGGAGTTTGGAGTTTGGAAATGGAATTTTGGGGAGGATTTGAAATGGANGATTCTATGATTCTAAATAGGGAGAGGAACCATCCCGGGAAAACCTCCCTGTGCTGGCGATCCGGCTCCGAGGAGGGAGCACAAGCTCCCCCCAGCTTGGGCTGCCTAAAACCAGCTGCCGCACAATGAGCGGGAAGTAGGTGGGATGGCCTGGCACTGGGATGGCCTGGGGAGCTGGGAGGCCTCCTCGGCTCCCCGTGTGCCAGCCCGGAGCTGGTGGGCTCCTCTCAGCCTGCACGGGGGACGAGCAGCTCCGGAGGGATGCCCATCCCTCGGGCTGCGGCTGGTCCCCTGCTCCAGGGACATGGGACGGGGGTCCCGGCATCACCCTGGGATGGGTGCCGGGTTCTCTGCCAGCTCCAGGGACCCACAGCAGCCCCACAGCCGCCCCGGGGCTCTCTGCTGACCGAACCGCACCGGTGACAAACATCGGTGCCAGGTCACACCGCCCCATCCCTGCCGAGACCCGCAGACACCGGGGGAGAGGACACGGGGCCCCGCACGCTCACCTCTGGCAACATCTGCACAGCCAGGGGCCTGAGCCCCGGCCTCCCCGCATACTTGCTGCCATACGTACTGCTCAGCCGGGATGGAACTAATGCGGAAAACATGGCCCCGCGCCGCAGCCGGCACAGCGCGGGCTGGGAGCGGCGGCGGCATCATCCTGCCCTCCGCCAGCCGTGCCGCCTGCTCCGGGGGGCTGTCACCCACCGCCGTCACCCACTGCCGTCTCTTGGGTGCCGTGCGGGATGGTCCAGGGGACCGGCGGTGTGCGGGAGCCGGCAGGGTCGGCTGTCGAATCTCCGGCTGGTGAGTTTTGGCTGCCGCAGCCAAAGTGCTCTCCTGGACCCTGAGCAGGCTGGTCCTGGCTCCCAGGGTTTCCATCCCTCTCGGCACTGATCCTGGGATGTGTTCCATTCTCCAGGCCCTTCCCCTCAGGATCTGACTCCGGTGCCAGCATTTGGGAGGTGGGGGATGGCCCTCTCCTGCCCCACATCCTGCCGCCATGGCTGGGAGCGCCGGGCTCGGCTTGGCCAGCACTGCCTCTTCCGAGCAAGCCACGCTGTTTGTGCTGGCAAGGGGGCTGGCGTGCTGGAGCCGGGGAGGGGGGATGAGCTTGGCACCGTGTGCCTTCTCCCACCCTGGCTGCGCGTCTCTCCGGAGAGCGGCCATCCCGCTGGGGCCAGTGGCCAGGAGCGAAGGAGGCAGCTCCTGGTGGGGTTTCTCTGGTGGGGGGGGGGAGATATGGCACCTCCGTGCGCCCTCGCCGAGCTGCCGCGGGGGCAGAGCCTCGCTGGTGGTCACAGTGGCCATCGGGGCTCGTGCACGGCGCTCACGCTGAGGGGGACGCAGCTCCTCCGGCGCTGGGGGGACCCTGTTCCTGCCAGCCTGAGGCTGCCGACGCCTGGGCACCCCGTGCCCTCCTGTCCCCACCCTGGGTCTTCCCGGCACAAAGGTGCCGGAAGCGCCGCGCCAGGTTTAACTTTGGCAGAGCCCTCTGCTTTTCCAGGCCAGCTCCGAAATCCTTAGCAGTCTTTTATTGGCGAGGGGAGGGGGCTGCAAGCGCTGCCTGCGCCGCGGGGCGAGCGCTGGCTGCCGGCTCCCGCTGGGACACCGGGAACCGCAGGACCCATCTGGGGGCCACATGGGAGGCGGCGGGCGGTAACGCGGCCCCTTCCGTCCTTGGCAGAGCGTCACCGGGG